>ML790300.1:132740-144722 GCA_009831015.1 Picea engelmannii | reverse complement strand
AAACTGAGCATATGAATATGTCTGAGCCCAGGTTCGAACTGGGGACCTTTAGTGTGTGAGACTAACGTGATAACCAACTACACCACCCAGACAACTGTTAATTAACTATTTCAAATTCCTTGAGTTCTCATAACCATAAGAGAACACTGTTTTAAAATTTCTTTCTAAATCTTCCATTCGTGATCAACATAAGAGAACACTTTTGAAATGAATCACAGGCCTCAGGAGGATCGTGGGAATCGAAGCCCGGTCAGTCAGCACTCCAATATAATTAAAATACGGAGATTACAGTGCGCATCCGGGGAATCGAACCCCGGTCAGTACCGTGGGAGGGTACTATGATACCACTACACCAGATGCGCAACATATACTCAATTTTTTCCATATCCTGAAAACGGGTTTGTTTTGTGCCAATGATAGTGCTCTATTTTAACCAACCAACTCAGATTCTTTTTCCTATGTTCACTTTTGCAGTGCCAGATATCAAATTGGTTTATGAGGCTTCTTGTTTAAGGGACTCCTTTGGCGTAGCTATTTCACTACTAAAGTCTATGGAGGTGTACATACCTTACCCCTCTAGATTTGAACCTATGATCTTAAAAGAGGAAAAAACATATTCTTAACCATTAGATCCATTCATACAATTTAAAAAACTCAATATACTAAATCATTTTACAAAACATTTAATAAAAAAATCATTTAAATTATTGTCATGAAAGTTATTTATGTTGATACCTCCCCTTTGAAAAATATAATTTATTTAACTAATTGTATAACTAATGTCCAAATCATTGAACATGCCAAATAATTTTACCTTCTCTTTTTGTGATCTTCTTAATGTAATTGAATGTTAAGCATACTACTATAAAGTTGTTGCTCACTAATCCCTTAATATTTCCCCTCCCAACACTAAATGTACATGTTCCTTGTATGTACCTCTATTATGTCTGGCTGATATAACAATTTGTTTCTATTGATATAACAAGTATGTAACCAAACATTCTATGTTGCTCAGTAAGTACTAGATTTGGTTAGAAAAGATATCAAAGCAAGTCTACATTATTTTCATCATGTTACAAAATTAGTTCTCTTCAAGAAATATTAGAACAATATGGCATAGGTATAGTAGGTTCAATAGGTGAAGGTGTAGTTATTGTAAAATGTAATACATATCATGTCTTTTTTTTAATCTTCGTACAAAGCATTTTTTTACATAATTGAAAAGAATATCTTTCAAAATCATATGAAAAGAATTGATATGGATAATGTAGAAAGTCAATGGAAGGTTGAAAGGACTATGTGCATTATCGTTAACAAGAGCCACGTAGTGGTATGTCCCTGTGCCTTGGAGATGAAGTGTATGATAAGTGCATAATTGCAAAGCATGGTGCATGTATTCCAAAGGAGCATATAGGAGAAGACATTAGAACCAATGCAAGAGAGAGTTATATGATGTATTACAATATTATTAATAGGTAAGGAGTTCTTTTGGGACATAATAAAAAAAATGAAAATAAAGAAGAGGATAATAAAAACTCGAAAACTGAATGTTTAGTTTTTATCTAATTTGAGTTTGTTATAGAAAAAGTTGCTTTTAAAAAGGAAATATTGTTTTCATACAAATTACAATTATGGTCTTTATGCAAAATGCACCATGTAATTGATGCAAAAGAATGTAAGTATATTTTTTTTATTGTAGCACCAATGGACTATTTTTTGTTCATAGTTCCTTATTTTTAATAATGATTAGATAGCTTAGCCAATAAAGAACTTCTAGGCTTGATAGAGATAGAAACATATGACAAAAATATTTATGAATGCTTGTGAAAAACATAACAAAAGTATTTAACAAAGCTAGTAAGAACAATAAGTATAGTCTTTGTCTTTCAAGGAATTTTGATAGAAAGACAAATGATGATATTTTAAATCAGAATAGGAAAAATCAATATCAAGAAGATTTTATAATATGCAAAGAGCAATGTATATGTATAGAGGTTATTGTTGTGGTCAAAAGTCTAGATTGAAATTAGTTTATGTTCAACCATTTAACAAATACAATAACAATAGGAAAATATGTTTTTTGTGAGACTTATGATAAGTAATATGTGAAATTTATGTTTTTTGTGAGAACTATGAAAACAATATGTGAAATTTAAAGTCTGTACTGAAACTAGTTTATATTGAACCATATAACAAATAGAATAAGAATAACTAGGAAGATGCCTTTTTAGAGCTATGATAAATAACATGTAAAATTGAACCATTGTTGAACATATAGTATAGATGTTGAATTGAAATATTTCAGTAGACATATAATACATATAAAGGAGTACACAAGATCACATAATGGAACATAATCAACTTAAAAACAATAAAGAGTATATAATTGTGTTTTTCAAAATAAGAGTATGAAGGGAAATATATTGTTTATAGAACTTATCAAGAGCTCAAAAATGTTATATGATTCAAGTCCAACGAAAAAAAATTCATGCTCATTCAAATACAAGTTGAAAAAAAAAGATGTTGTAAAAGTTCATAATTGTTGCCAAGCATCAAATTCCAAAATATTGTAAAAACATGCTAAGTATAAACTTTTACAGATTTGTTAAACAAGTAGCCAAAGTAAACACCAAATTCTAATTTTTCTATAGTTCTTGCATAAGTGGGTGATATGAAACGGACAACATCTCTATGTTTGTTGCATACATGCTTTCAACATTGCTTAGAAAAATAAAAACATGTTGGTCTTTAGCAGTCTATCTAAAAAACATTGTCATAATAAAACAATAAATCTATTGCAAAAAAAAACAAATGCAAGGATTGCATATGAGAAATGTTGCAATAATGTGAATGAGAAATGTTGCAATAATGTAAATGAAAATGAAATTTTCAAATAGAAATCATTGAATAGAAATAAAATTTTATAGCATAATAGCAATTAAAAGTGTGTAAGAATTAGAGAAAACATTAATGATTTAATTAGAAAAAAATTGAAATCCAAAATGGAAGAAAAAAATTGCTTTTCAATAACAACATATTACACTAAATGTCAAATTCTTTTTACAGGAACATTGATTCAAAGCAATTGTTTTTTTTTAGAAGTGCATAATGTTGCAATGGGGATGTAAGCTTACTAATTTGTGTATGCAATAATAGAATAGTTTCCTGAAAGTATAAAAGATCCTTGTGGGTGAAATTATTGAAGTTTAGTGAATGTTTGACTAATATAGTTTTGATATTGTTCAAAACATGATTTTGTTATTTTGGGAAGACTTTCTATAGCCATGGGTTTTGTATAAAACAAGTGATCTCTATGTTAGTGGTTTCTAATGTAAATTCAAATTTATGATCATAGAAGTATGCTTTGTCTGGTTAACATGAACACATTTAGCTATTAGATTTTATATAAGAAAAGACATTGGTAGCAATTGTTTGCAATTGGTGCAATAAGGTTCAAAAGTGACAAGAAAAGTATTTTTGCACTTAACCACCCTTCAACTTGTATGTAAATTTAGTATTTGTTAATGAAATATGGGATGAAATATCTAAGGAGAAGTTGGAATTCTGTCAAATAGACTAAATGGGAGAGCAAATTACTTGAAAACTAGAGCATCACTTAGATTGTGCTACTAACAAGAGCCAGTAGTTTATGCTTGTTGACATTGTCATTTAACACATGGATGAAAGTCAACTATCTAACATGCAAGGAAGAAGTTTCATTTGGACCATTTCAAATTATATTTTTGATTAAAAACATTGGGGAAATTTGGAAAGATAACTATTTTTACACTTCAAAACAAAATTCCTTTTTGAAGTGTATTACATAGGATGCAAAAGATCTTTTTGTTGATAGTTTTTTCTAAATTTTTTGGAAAGTGTCACTTTTGTTAGTTGGAACCGTGGATTGCATAAGATGCAAAAAGATCTTTTTGTTGATAGTTTTTACTAAATTTTTTGAAGAGTGTCACTTTTGTTGCATGCAAGATGTTATGAGTGGCCAAGGATGTAGTACATTGTTTCTTTAAGAATCTTTTCAAATCCACTTTGTTCTATATGTTTTCACTGCATAATCACTTCCTCTTCTTTCAAGAGAGAGATTGATGGAGATCAGAGAGAAACTTTAATATCTAGAAATGATTGAGAAATGGGAAGGTGTGCATTAATTATGTATGGAAACTAAAATCAACCAATTATGTTTTTGTTCTTTTAACTTCTTTATTGATTAACTGTTGAATAAGAAAATGCCCTAGTGTTCAATTCAATTGAAGCTCAAGGCCTTTTTTAAGCTTAGTTGTTTTATTGTTGAATCAAAAACAAAATATCCAAACAATTCAAAGTGATTTGTGTTCAAAAGAGTAAGTTTGAAATGAACTTGTTGAGAAAATATGTCTAGAAAAGAAAAAGGGGCTAGCAATAGTGGCTTGTGGCAAATACAAAAGAAAAAGAAATGCATATCTTTTTTGCTAAAATATTTTTCAACATAGTATTTAGTATGACATTTTTTCAATGAATTGATTTGCATAATTGTTGGATCAACTGATTAGTGACAATTACTAAGGGGGAGTAAGTTCAAGTACTAAGTAACCTTCTTGATTTCTTTAAAGATAAAAATCATTGACATGAATCAAAATATATATTGCATGGTGATTAGTCCAATATGTATCAAGGAAAAAAGAGCTAATAAAATTGTTCGGGAAGGTTGATAAAAAATGATCAAACCTAGAGACAATGTTATATGTTGGCTTTGATAAATAAGAATTGACTTTATGACTTTGCATGAATGAGATAAATATTTTTTGAGCTATCCCACTATGCAACATGTCAAACTTCAAATCACAAATGATCACAATATGTTCATGGTGTTCAATGTCTTTTTTTATAGTCTAAATGAGTTGAGAAACATCATCAAGTGGTGCATGAGGTGGTACACTAGAGATATTTTCCAATTTGACAATAGTGTTATTGATTTGAAATCAAATAACATGTGTTCTATATGCTTCGTTGCATCAATCTATTATTTATAAAGGGATATCATCTTTTTGCAACATGTACAAATGCCATGAAGAATGAAATGTTGATAGACATTTGTTTTTTGTTGCTAGAATACTTTGTTTCAAAACAAGTTTGTTTGTGTTTCCTGCAAATACAAGATATCAACTTGCAATAGATAATACTCATTGACAATATTCTGTATGTAGTGGCACACTTCTTGTGTTCAAGGAGTATATGAGCAAAGTGTTTTTTGTTGATATTTATTTAAAACTATGTTTAATTTTTAGATGTGCATTTGTTTGAAGTCTTTGTATCTTTGTAACAACTATTTTGGACATAGTAAAATATTTTGTTCCAATTTGCTTATGAGATAAAAAGATTCAATGCCATTAACTTGAGTAATTGAAGTGTACACTAGTCCATGTTGTTTAATTCTCGTTGAGTCAAATGCTAAGCCATTTGTGGTAAGGCTTTGATAGACATTTTTTTTGTTGTTGCAAGAATACTTTGTTTGAAAACAAGTTTGTTTGTGTTTCCTGCAAATACAAGATATCAACTTGCATTAGATAATACTCATTGACAATATTCCGTATGTAGTGGCACACTTCTTGTGTTCAAGGAGAATATGATCAAAGTGTTTTTTGTTGATATTTATTTAAAACTATGTTTAATTTCTAGATGTGCATTTGTTTGAAGTCTTTGTATCTTTGTAACAACTATTTTGGACACAGTAAAATATTTTGTTCCAATTTTCTTATGAGATAAAAAGATTCAATGTCATTAACTTGAGTAATTGAAGTGTACACTGGTCCATGTTGTTTAATTCCCGTTGAGTCAAATGCTAAGCCATCCGTGGTAAGGCTTTGCTATCTATGTATTGTTCGTGTGCATGCTAATTGAACTAGAAATTGTTGGCAAAGAATAATGGTTCCATTTGTTAATTGAACTTATCTACATATTCTTGTTACACGTGTCTAGTTTTCAAGATTGCTAGATGTGAACAAATGATGTAATGAAGCTTTCAAGAGCTATCTCAATTGATGGCTCTAGGAATTCAATCCACACAATGGCATTGTTTCTTTCTATGTAGGATTTTAAAATACCTTCTACACCATTAACTAACACATCTTCTATAGCATAGTTTCCTCCAATTACCTTGATAAGCATATTTATCTTTAGTTCAATTATAGGGCGCAAACGCATTTTCTTGTCACCATATATATTTGTTTTCATAAGATATGTTTTCTTATAAAATGCTTTTAATGTGAATACCTTTGAGTTAAGAAGAGATAACATTTTATGATTGTGTTGTTTAATGTATTTGTTTCTATAAAAGGGATATGGAAACATTTGATGATTTGGTGGACATCTATAGCAATGTTTGCTTAGATAGTCAATGTCAACATTTGTTTGTGAACATGCTCAAATTCTATTTAGAATGGGTATGAAAATTTTATTGTCATGTCTCATGACCTCTTTTAGTTCAAAATATTTGACATTGTCTATCCAAAAAGTATACAAAATCTTGCCATTATGAAATCATGGTTTTTGAAATATCCAAGTGTCAATTACAAGTTGTGCTTCACAAAGTTCACCAAAAAAAATGATATCGAGGTTTCTAAAATATATGGTTGGAGTGTGCATAATTTCTCAAAGTCTTTTGTCAATGTTGCATAACATTCAAGCTCCAATGAGGTTCACTTCATCTATAAGCTACAGACAAAGCTGCACATATTCCTTAGTAAAAAATTCTAAAGTGATAGATTTTTCGTGGAAACATGTTTGCAAATCCCAAAGGCAACCATAATGTTGAGTGGGTTGTGATTCCATCATTATTATATATGGTTTTTCTGGTAGATAAAACTATGATTCCTTGTTTTTTAGAGCACCACTATCAGGTTGTTTACTATAAAATCACAATAGGTCGTGGTAGATTGCTTTAGCTATAGTTGTTTCCCCTATACCTTCTCTCCAATTAGGAACAAATGAAGTGGTGTGTCAGGATTTTTCTTTCCTCCTTATGATTTTTTGTGTTACTATTTGTTGTTCTCTATTATTATTTTTTTCTAATTTCATAGTAAAATTTTGTGCTTAAATCATATCATTGTTGCACATTGTTAATAGGGTTATTGGACAAAGGATGCATTTTTCTAAAGTTTGTTTTGTATATTAGACAATTTTTTTTATCATACTTTTCTAGTTCAAAGCTACATGCCTATTGTTCAAAAGTGGACTCGCATACAAAGATTTTCTCAAATCAAGTTGCAACAATTTCTGAAGCTATATCAATGTCGCCCCATGTTTTTTTTGTTCAAATTTTTTTCAACAAGATCTAATCCAGATTGAATCATTATATTATTTTTCATTTATCTCAATGCTTTTAGAGTGGAAAAAAGTGGAGGAATCAACTTACAGGGCCATTTTAGTGGTAGGTCCTAATTTGGAAAATTGGGATTCAAAACCTTATGGGGCCATTTTGAGTCATCAATGACATTTTTTGGGGTTAAAAATTTTCCAACACAACTGGGGCCCCGTGACGTTATTCTAAACATTGATACCTTTCCAATGGTTCAAACATCTTGTCAATCACAAGTAGTATGCAAAAGTTATGCATCCCACAAGTTGATCTACCATGTTGACCACCATGGTATGAGATGATGCCACGTCAACCCCCATTACTCATGGATATGGGGCTAGCCACATACGTAATTTCAAGAATATTCTAGAAAGTTCAAAACCCTATCATAATTGAGGGTTGAGAAAGTAAAAAAGCTACCCATGTATTGCTATCAGACTATGTTAAATATCAGGCCACTAGGAGGAGAAGGGGTTCCATTCTTTTGCATTGTATCTCATTCCATAGTTGAATCAAACATCTGAGAGTGGTATTCTGTGAGCATAATAGAGGAGAAGATATTATGTAGAAGCCATATAAGCCACAGTTCAAAGACAACTCCTTGAAGAGTGCCTCTTTCTTTGTACTTGCATCATTTCTATACCATAGAAAAGAGAGTAGAGAAGCCTCACACTCTACCTGGGTTTTATCCCATATTGGATTTCCTAGGTCACATCTTTTGTTTATTTGTGGATGGTGTCAATGTATTTTACTGTTCTCTATTTTTCGCATTTTATCTATCTCATGCATAAGCAAAAAATTAGTAACTAAATATTCTGGAGATCTAAAGGAAAATTAACCTTAATAGTAAATATTTTAGTATTTTATTAGATATGTTGTGACAAACTGTTCTAGTGGAATATCCATGGTGGTTTACATATCATATTGGTATCAAAGAAGGTTTTTCTTTTGGGTATTTGTGGGAAGTTGCAAGATCTAGGAATCGACTTAAATAAAAGTTACAAAAAGCCTAGCCATGTTGGATGTGTCTGTTCATAATAACCCTCAAGATCCAACAAAAGAGAGATTTGAGCAATTGCAAGCACAAGTTGCTAACATCAGTCGCAATATGAACCTCCTCATGGTGGCTCTAGCAAGCAAGCTCAGACTATTCAGAGTGATGTAGGCTCTAACTCGGATATCATATTAGAGGGAAATCAGGAGATCGGGAAGAATCGATAAAGTAGTCACAAAGAGAATATGAGAAAGAGCAGTTGAGTTTGAGTGTTGTTAACCCTTCATAGTCCCTATTTAAGATGTAAGTGAAAGTGGACATACAACCATACTAAGGTGAGATCAATGTATTAAAATTGAATCATTGGTTACAACAACTAGAAGTTTATTTTAGTGTTCACCATATAGATGAAGGGAAGAATATTTCATTTTCTAGATTGAAGTTAGAGGGGTGTGCTTTAACTTGGTGGGAAAGACACACTAAAACACTTAGGCTGGAGGGTGATCTGTCAGTAACTGGGTGGGGGTAATTCAAAACCCTCATCAAGTCCCAATTCTACCCTACCAATTATGTAGAGGACCAATGGATTTGGTGGCTTTACTTTAGGAAGAGGCAGGGGTAGAGTGCACAGGAGTACACCAATGAGTTTAGAAATATGGCCATCATGATGGGTATCTCTCCCAAGAACCTAGATGTACTCCTCAAGTATTTGGGGGATTTACAAGTCATCTATGAAATTAGGTGATTCTCTTCATGCCAAGGACAATGGATGAGGCATGTGTACAGGCATGGTACCTAGAAAACATAGGCCAAAAGAAAGGCCAKCCAAGTGGTTTGAAGCAGAAAGAGAACCAAAAAGCTTCCAAGGAGGGGAAGAAATAATGGAAAGGTGGAAAATATAAGAAGAAAAAAACCACTACACATCAGAGTAAATATCCCAACAAACATTGCAATCATTGCAACATTGATGGCGACACTGAGCAAAAATGTTGGAAACTACATCTAGAGTTGAACCCAAAGAGCCGCAAGAAGAACAAAAAGAAAAAGAAACTTCTAGCCACATATTCAAGCAATGAGGTTGAAACTAACTCATATGTGGATGAAAATATTTTGTGCACATCTATGTAGAAGGAGATGAATCTGAGTAGCCTTCATCACCAGGAAGAGAAAGAGATGACTAAGCTCTTCGACATTAAGATTCAGGTCAAGAAGACCAAGATAGATTCTCTATTCGACTCTAGTTCGCAASTTAATCACATAGCAGCGGATCTTGTCAACACGCTTAGATTGGAGGTTCACGATCATCCTTGCCCCTATACATTGGGTTGGGTAAACAAGGATGTAGAGATAAAGGTAACAAAACAGTGTAAGATTAAATTTATTATAAGTGTTGATTTTATTGATGAAGTGGAAATGGATGTAGTATCGCTTGATGTATGTGGAGTAGTGTTTGGAAGCACTTACATGTATATGAAGGATGAAATATTCATGCAAAGAGATAACCAGTACCAATTGACCAAGGATGGGAAGTCCTACATCATCAACACACATAAAGGCATGTCAAAGATATCACTAGTAAGTTCCAACCAAGCCAAGAATTTGATTTCAACATGTTTTTCTTTTCTTAAGAGAAAATCAATGTGATGATGAGTCAATGAGAGTGAAGGCATCCCTAAAAGGGTACTAAAGAACACAAACATCAATTGGAGGATTTTCTACAAGAATACAAAGGAGTATTCAAGGATCCTAAAGGGATACCACCCAAGAGGGAAGTGAATCATGAAATATAATTGTTTCCAAACTCCCCATTGTCGAATATTGGGATGTATAGACAATCTTTTATGGAAGCAAATGAAGTGAAGAAGCAATTGCAACAACTATTGGAGCAGGGTGTGATTCTACCAAGTACCTCACCTTGTGGGTCACCCATCATAATTGTACCCAAGAATGATGGGACTTGGAATTATATGCAAATCAGATTTATTGAAATCTTCCTTATCAACTAGATTCAAATGTATTAGTTTCAGTCAAATTCAAATTCAACTCTCTTGGAGAAAATAAATTTAAATATGATCAAATAGTGTCAGAATACTTAGCTCTTGAATAGCTTATATATTTTTGTATCCTCTCATGGACTTTCTTCCATTGCCTATATTCAAAATTGTTTTCCATATAGCTATTCGACTTAATAGAGTCACACATAGCATTAGTTTCGTAACAATACTTGCTAATTACAACATCTACAACATTTCGAGGAAATTTTTAGCATGATAAGTTCAATCCAAGGTCTAATAGCATAATGTCATTCCAATCGACTGTACTCTTCTACTTTTCAATATGAACAATTAACTAAGGTCATTTCTATGCAATAAGTGAACAATGTCAAGATAACCAATTCACAAGTCAATATCCCATTTCAAGCGGGGGTACAACCAAAATTGTCACCCTAAATTTCTCTTTCACAATCAATGGATTAACCAACTTGTCTACATTATCATTTCAATGATGTAGCAACAATTCATACAACTTCAACTCGGAATTAAGATTAGTCCATTTTATGAAAGTTTACCATCGTTCAAATGAGAAGTTTCCAAGGAATAATCACAAGTATGTTGCTCTCTTTCATATGGTAGAACCAACTACAAGAGAAAATATTCCGTATACCATGTCATACATAACACTCTTGTACACTTGCTCTATGAGCATTCTGAAGATAAGCACACAACCCACTCAAAACTAGCATTTGAAATACAACACAACATAACCTTCAAAATGAAGTCAACTAGGTAACAATGATATTACCTAAAGATAAAAAGTGATATTTCGTGTTTAATAGTCAACTCATTCATGCATTCATATCAATAGGCATGCATTTAGGTTAATAGACATATACTTTTCTCTTCATTAATAACAACTTCACTTTACAAAGTTATAAGCATAAGAAAATTACTCATTCATATGCATACATGATCCTTGAGGGTATTATATCTAAGTCTCATTAGCATTACAATATATAAATCACCCAAAGTGACTATCATCAATTCATCAATTAAATTCTTTCATAACACTATAGCCATAAGGCAATTTTATTTTAGCAGTCATCTACAACACCATGGATGAAAAGTATTGTGACTTTTAAGATTGACCATCGTAAGGATAAATATAATACGCTTAAACCCATGCATTAAACATGACATACAATTAATAACGATAAGTGTCATCAATCACTAGGATTCTTATCTTTCTATTCTTTAATCCATATGAAAACATGCCACTAAATTCAAAAATCAATAATGCACAACATTTAAACATGTTAGAGTTTGTAAAGGGTGGACATCATTATGTCTTGATGGTAGTTGTTGGATCATGTTGTCATTGATGCCAATGGTTTGATTACTTGGGAGATTGTTGGATCATATGTCATTGATGTAAATGGTTTGGTTTGATTGATGTCATTGGTTGATGTCAAGTAATTGATTTATATGATTCTCTTGATAAGAATGTTATATGTCCAAGTGGAAACCAATCGATGCAAAGGTAAACAAATGGATGAACTCCAAAGTGGTCCCCTTATGGTGAAATCCCTCACGGGAAGACGCTTTACGGATTGAGTTATCCTAGAAGAATGGTTGGAGGACCC
>ML790300.1:52778-81014 GCA_009831015.1 Picea engelmannii | reverse complement strand
AAATGTCTGTGTATTAATTGATGATAAGGAGTAGATATTAGCTCATAGAACTGTGAAATTGTAAAGGATTGCAGCATGAGAGTGTTCGCGTTACGCTTGATATGAATAAGTTGATATATGTTTATCGCAAAGGATACCATGCATGACGTACGTCGATAAAATGAAGCCAATCATGCCTAGCCATTCTCGGGAAGTTGTCTTCCTTTATCCGCTCCCGGAAAAGGCCCCGGTAAGGATCTCTTCACAGAGATTTCCTCTTTGGAAAGGTTCGCTAAGAACCCAGAGTAAGGACTTGAACGCATAGGCCTTATTAACCCTGCACGAGGAGGAATGATCCCGTTAAGGTTCCAAGGTAGTAGTGTTGTGAGGAGTGACAAGTCGACAGATGAGATCTCATCGGAGGAACCATAGTCATTCACGACCATTAGATGGACGAAAGTAACGCAGGCGTTACATACCTTGCCTTTGCCCTCTATCATCGTGAGGAACGAGGAAATTGGGATCATAGACCCCAAGACTCAAAGGAAACGAATCTAGACCGTTAGATCTCGGTCCAAATTACCCGTCAGCTGTTGGATTTGGAGAAGATGCGCAGGGGTTAAGCACAGGGGTAGGCGTGCGAGGAAGTGATCTGAGCCATCAGATCTGGGGTAGAAATTTCGTAAGCCGTTGATCTCGGCAGGACACGCGTCAGCGTTTGGGAGGCGTCGGGACTTTTACCATCGGAGATTTGGGGAGTATAGATCCGTTGCATATTGAAATCGCGATACACGATTTCCTGATCAGATCTGGACCGTCCATTGTACAGGACGCGTGGCAGAGGATCCCGAAAAGTCGTGAATCGGGAATCGGAGTTCCTGAGAGCAAAGGGAACAGGACTTCGAAAATCCCGAAATCCCGAGAAGAGATCCTAGCCGTTGACCTCGACAGGACACGCGTCAGACATCAGGCTAGAAATCGGGATTGTAAACCATCGGGGATTTTAGGAGCGAAGAGATTGTGGTATCAGGATTCGTGATCCGCGAAATCCCGATAAGCTCAGAACCGTCCATTAATATGGACATGTGTCGGAAGATCCGAGGAGGTCGCAATTCGGAGAGTCGGAGTTCGGCATATCGGAGTTTCAAGAGCCATGAAACTCTTACACATCGAAACCGTGATATGGGAATTTCCGACACCATCCTAGGCCGTTGATACAAGGGACACGTTTTGAGCATCCGGAGAGAATCGGAGATCGGGATATCGCGAGTCTCGGGTATATGTGTTTTATGTCATCGCAAATGTCGAAACCCTGATGGAAGGTTATACGGTTACAGTCATATGGTAAGTGGTCACATGGACCATGGTATAGCCAAGGGGGGGCTAGCCAGTGTAAAGGTGCGTCGAGAGTCCAAGGGACTCGTGCGCCATAACATTGAGAGGCGCCAAACCCCGGCAAGAACTTAAGACCGTGGTCTTGTGAACTTTGTGGTCGTATTGACTAGGACTTAGCCCGGAAATCCAATACACTAGGAGCACATCGGGGATCGGAGGATTGGGAGTTCCAAGTACGTGTGCACCGCGGCACCGCAAACTCCGAAACCTCGACGAGAAGTTGTCGTATGGTCATGTAGGAACCAGTCGTGTGAATCAAAGGCTTAGCCAAGAGGGGCTGAGGCAACCAAAGGGGCGCGTCGAAAATTCGTTCCATCGGGGATCGGGGATTCGAGAGGACAGGGACCCTCGACACCACAACCTCCGAAACCCCGAATCCCGATATTTAACCAGGGGTTGGCAATTCTGCAAATGCCGGTTTTCTGGAGATTTCTCTCTCGTGGGAGATTAATCCAAAGTTTTTTAAATTATGATAGTGGTTATGTTACAATATAGGAGAAGACATTAGAACCAGTGCAAGAGAGAGTTATATGATATATTACAATATTATCAAAGGCAAGGAGTTCTTTTAGGACATAATAAAAAAAATTAAAATAAAGAAGAGGACAATAAAAACTCGAAAACTAAATGTTTAGTTTTTGTTTAATTTGAATTTGTTATAGAAAAAGTTGTTTTTAAAAAGGAAATATTGTTTTAATACAAATCACAATTATGGTCTTTATGCAAAATGCACCATGCAACTGATGCAAAAAAATGTAAGTATATATTTTTTTATTGTAGCACTAATGGACTATATTTTTGTTCATAGTTCCTTATTTTTAACAATGATTAGATAACTTAGCCAATAAAGTACTTCTAGGCTTGATAGAGATAGAAGCATATAACAAAAATACTTTTGAAAAACATAACAAAAGTATTTAACTTGCTTTATATGTCAAGGAATCTTGAATAAAGCATACATGCTATTGCTAGTTGAAATACCTAAAAGAGAAACAAAGTTAGTGAAAACAATAAGTATGTTCTTTGTCTTTTAAGGAATTTTGATAGAAAGACAAATGATGATATTTTAAATCAAAATAGGAAAAATCAGTATCTAGAAGATTTTATAATATGCAAAGAGCAGTGAGTAGTGTATATGTATAGAGGTTATTGTTATGGTCAAAAGTCTAGATTGAAACTAGTTTATGTTAAACCGTTTAACAAGTACAATAATAATAGGAAAATACATTTTTTGTGAGATCTATGATAAACAATATGTGAAATTTAAAGTCTGTATTGAAACTAGTTTATGTTGAACCATTTAACAAATGGAATAAAAATAACTATGAAGATGCCTTTTTAGACCTATGATAAACAACATGTAAAATTGAACCATTGTTGAACATGTAGAATAGATGTTGAATTGAAATATTTCAGTAGACATATAATACATATAAAGAAGTACACAAGATCACATAATGGAACATAATCAACTTAAAAGCAATAAAGAGTATATAATTGTGTTTTTCAAAATAAGAGTATGAAGGGAAATATATTGTTTATGGAACTTATCAAAAGCTCAAAAGTGTTATATGATTCAAGTCCAAGGAAAAAAAATTCCTGCTCATTCACATACAAGTTTTAAAAAAAAGGTGTTGTAAAAGTTCAAAATTGTTGCCAAGCATCAAATTCCAAAATATTGTAAAAACATGCAAAGTATAAACTTTTACGGATTTGTTAAACGAGTAGCCAAAGTAAACACCAAATTCTAATTTTTCTATAGTTCTTGCATAAGTGGGTGATATGAAACCTTGAAGGACAACATCTTTATGTTTGTTGCATACATGCTTTCAACATTGCTTAGAAAAAAAGAAAAAATAAAGATGTTGGTCTTTAGTAGTCTATCTAAAAAACATTATCATAGATAAAACAGTAAATCTAATGCGAAAAAAACAAATGCAAGGATTGCATATGAGAAAAGTTGCAATAATATAAATGTAAATGAAAATGAAATTTTCAAATAGAAATCATTGAATAGAAGTAAAATTTTATAGCATAATAACAATTAAAAGTGTGTAAGAATTAGAGAAAACATTAATGATTTAATTAGAAAAAAATTGAAATCCAAAATGGAAGAAAAAAATTGCTTTTCAATAACAGCATATTACGCTAAATGTCAAATTCTTTTTATAGGAACATCGATTCAAAGAAATTGTTTTTTTATAGAAGTGGATAATGTTGCAATGGGGATGTAAGCTTACTATTTTGTGTATGGAATAATAGCATAGTTGCTTGAAAGTATAAAAGATCCTTGTAGGTGAAATTATTGAAGTTCGGTGAATGTTTGACTAATATAGTTTTGATATTGTTCAAAACATGTTTTTGTTATCTTGGGAAGACTTTCTATAGCCGTGGGTTTTGTATAGAACAAGTGATCTTTGTGTTAGTGGTTTATAATGTAAATTCAAAGTTATGATCATAGAAGTATGCTTTGTTTGCTTAACAAGAACACATTTAGCTATTAGATTTTACAAAAGAAAAGATGTTGGTAGCAATTGTTTGCAATTGGTGCAATAAGGTTCAAAAGTGACAAGTTTTTTTTTTTTTTTTGCACTTAATCACCCTTCAACTTGTATGTAAATTTAGTATTTGTTAATGATATATGGGAGGAAATATCTAAGGAGAAGTTGGAATTCTGTCAAATAGAGTAAATGGTAGAGCAAATTACTTGAAAACTAGAGCATCACTTAGATTGTGCTACCGACAAGAGCCAGTAGTTTATGCTTGTTGACATTGTCATTTAACACATGGATGGAAGTCAACTATCTAGCATGCAAGGAAGAAGTTTCGTTTGGACTATTTCAAACTATATTTTTGATTAAAAACATTGGGGCAATTTGGAAAGATAACTATTTTTACACTTCAAAACAAAATTCCTTGTAGGAGCGATTTATCTCTAGTTGGAAAAGAAAAAAATGACAATTTTTTTCTTTAAACAAAATATTGAACATATTGTTAGATTCAATAAAAAAGAGTTCAGTGAAATGTAGAATATGCATGTATTGTTTGAGAGGATACAATACTTATTGTAGCTTTGCTATGCTTTAGTTGACCATGTTTGAGGAAGAGTTCATATTGATTGTTACTCTAACAAAAAAATGTCACAATAGGAGCAATAGATCCAATTGGATAAGTTGCTTTTGATGTAGCTAGTGTAGCTTTTATTGTGTCTAGTGAAACATGAATGTTTGTGCAAACGTTTTCAATTTGCTCGATGGTTGTGGCTATGTTCAGGACAATGCAATATTTGACATCTCCTCATTCAAACAAGGACTTTTGTCGAAGGCCAAAGTTTCTAATATGAACATTCAATCCAAGTTTCAAGTAAAAAACAAATTCTTGAATCAAATCATTTGCATCATTTACTATTATAATCACTTGTCCATGTTTGTCAATGATATTAGCATCCCATGTAAAAGTTATATTTTTGTTGGGGAGTTAATGGGCCATAAAGAACTAATGCATCACCATCAAAAACTTTTTAAGGTCTATGTGTGCATAATTGCACAATAGAACACAGTGTTTCAATGGATTGTGATAGAAAAAAGAAGATGGGATTTAAGAAAGTTATTTTAGATTTTTTTTTTATGATAGGTGTATTCTATGTTTGAAGGTAAAAGTCATTCATTGATTCTACAGTATTGACTTTTTTTTAGAGAACAAAACATTAAAAACATAAGTGGATTCATTACTGGAGGAAAATTTGATATGAATGTGACTCACTTGTTTGGTGTTGTTGTTTTATCATCATGGTAAAAAGGATACAGCTGACGGATCAATGGATGGCACGGGCCGTAGCTTGGTATCACTGCTTAGAACTACTTGCTTTATTTATGTCCCGCTAACTCAAGGTCAAACAAACTAGTTATGGCAGTTAGATCTCAGCTAAAAACTCAACTCATTTGGGTTGGTTGGAACCGTGGATTGCATAGGATGCAAAAGATCTTTTTGTTGATAGTTTTTACTAAAGTTTTTTAAGAGTGTCACTTTTGTTGCATGTAAGATGCTATGAGTGGCCAAGGATGTAGTACATTGTTTCTTTAAGAATCTTTTCAAATCCACTTTGTTCTATATGTTTTCACCGCAGAATCACTTCCTCTTCTTTCAAGAGAGAGATTGATCGAGAGTAGAGAGAGACTTTAATGTCTAGAAATGATTGAGAAATGGGAAGGTGTGCATTAATTATGTATGTAAACTAGAATCAACCAATTATGTTTTTGTTCTTTTAACCTCTTTATTGATGAACTGTTGAATAAGAAAATGCCCTAGTGTTCAATGAATTGAAGCTCAAGGCCTTTTTTAAGCTTAGTTGTTTTATTGTTGAATCAAAGACAAAATATCCAAACAATTCAAAGTGATGTATGTTCAAAGGAGTAAGTTTGAAATGAACTTGTTGAGAAAATATGTCTAGAAAAGCAAAAGGGTCTAGCAACCATGGCGTGTGGAAAATACAAAAGAAAAAGAAATGCATATCTTTTTTGCTAAAACATTTTTCAACGTAGTATTTAGTATGAAAATTTTTCAGTGAATTGATTTACATAATTGTTGGATCAATTGATTAGTGACAATCACTAAGGGGGAGTAAGTTCAAGTATTGTTTGTGTGCATGCTATTTGAACTAGAAATTAATGGCAAAGAATAGTGGTTCCATTTGTTAATTGAACTTATCTACATATTCTTGTTACATGTGTCTAGTTTTCAAGATTGCTAGATGTGAACAAATGATGTAATGAAGCTTTCAAGAGCTATCTCAATTGATGGCTCCGAGAATTCAATCCACACAATGTCATTGTTTATTTCTGTGTAGGATTTAAAAATACCTTCTACACCATTAACTAACACATCTTCTATAGCATAGTTTCCTCCAATTACCTTGATAAGCATATTTATCTTTAGTTCAATTATAGGGCACAAATGCATTTTCTTGTCACCATATTTATTTGTTTTCATAAGATATGCTTTCTTATCGAATGCTTTTAATGTGAAAACCTTTGAGTTAAGAAGATATAACATTTTATGATTTTGTTGTTTAATGTATTTGTTTCTATAAAAGGGATATGGAAACATTTGAAGATTTGGTGGACATCTATAACAATGTTTGTTTAGATAGTCAATGTCAACATTTGTTTGTGAACATGCTCAAATTCTTTTTAGAATGGATATGAAAATTTTATTGTCTTGTCTCATGACCTATTTTAGTTCAAAATATTTGACATTGGTTATCTAAAAAGTATACAAAATCTTGCCATGATGAAAGCATGGTTGTTGAAATATCCAAGTGTCAAGTACAAGTTGACAGTTGTGCTTCACAAAGTTCACCAAAAAAAATGATATCGAGGTTTCTAAAATATGTTGTTGGAGTGTGCATAATTTCTCGAAGTCTTTTGTCAATGTTGCATAACATTCGAGCTCCACTGAGGTTCACTTCATCTATAAGCTACAAACAAAGCTACACATATTCCTTAGTAAAAAATTCTAATGTGATAGATTTTTCGTGGAAGCATGTTTGAAAATCCCAAAGGCAACCATAATGTTGAGTGGGTTGTGATTCCATCGTTATTATATATGGCTTTTCCGGTAGATAAAACTATGATTCCTTGTTTTTTAGAGCACCACTATCAAGTTGTTTACTATAAAAGCACAATAGGTCGTGGTAGATTTCTTTAGCTATAGATGTTTTCCCTGTACCTTCTCTCCAATTAGGAACAAATGAAGTGGTGTGTCAGGGTTTTTCTTTCCTCGTTATGATTTTTTGTGTTACTATTTGTTGTTCTCTATTAATTTGTTTTCTAATTTCATAGTAAACTTTTGTGCTTAAAACAAATAATTGTTGCACATTGTTAATAGGGTTATTGGACAAAGGATGCATTTTTCTAAAGTTCGTTTTGTATATTAGACAATTATTTTAGGGTAAATTCATGCAGGTGGGTAACACTTTCGTGACAATCTGATCTCCAAAATTCCGAAAGACATTTTTTCGGCAGAACCAATAATTTCTTTCAGCCGAAAAATATTTTTTCAGCTGAACACTTGAACGTCAAATCGAACGGTACAGTGACGACGCCCTCGATTTTCATGTAGAGTTTTAGTTGGACGTATTTTTTTCATCCAGCAATACCTTTTCGACCGACAGATATTCCGACCGAAAAGTTATTTCGTCCGAAAGAATATTTCGTCCGAAAAACTCTTTCGGCCGAAATATCTCTTCGGCCGAAAATCTCTTTCAGTCAAAAAACAATTTATATATTCACCACACATCGTGACTGTTACGTTTTTTCATCTCTTGGCGATTGTGAGAGGGTTTTTTGGTGAGTGTCAGTGAGTGATAGTGAGTGAGCTCTTGGCGAGTGTGAGGGAGCTCTTCGTGCGGACGTCGTGTTGGCGGGCGGTGTTGCGGGCGGGCGGGTGGTCGTGTTGGCAGGCGGTCCTGCAAGCGGTCGTGTTGGCGGGCGGTCTTGCGGGTGGTTGGAGGTAAGATTTAACTTCAGTTTCAAATTTAAATTTAAATTATGTAATCTTTAATTTTAATTTTTAATTATAATTTTTATTGATTCTTTTATTTTGTTGTTTTAAATTTTAATTGTAATTTTAAATTATAAGTCATAGTCCCGTGGATTGTGACTTGGCCACAGGGGGCGAGCCCTATGGCCAAGTCATGGGCATGCCAACGGCTTGGCCACAGGGTTTCCCCCCTGTGACCAAGTCACAATCCCATGGGTTGTGACTTGGCCACGGGGGCGAGCCCTATGGCCAAGCCATTGGCGTACCTATGCCTTGGCCCCTCACAGCCAAGTCATAGTCCCATGGAGAAAAGGGTCATTTATCTGTCCAGTATAAAGTGGAAAACCAAACCACCCAACCCCGCGACCAAGTCACAGTAAAAAATGACGACTGCTAATACCAAGAAAAATGCAACTGTAAAAACACCTTGTGCTACAATACACTACATTTCAGTCCTGCCAACCTGCCACGGATAAGGTGTTCCTTGTCAGATCCCAGTTTTCTAATACCAATGATGATCCCATTTCATTCCTGCCAACTTGCCACAAATAAGGTGTTCCTTGTCAGATCCCAGTTTATATCGTGTTATTTGAAAACACTTGTTTACATTCTAGTTTGAGTCTGGAGATTTCAGTCAATATCTAATACTATAATCGATCTCAGATTTTCAAAATTACAATATTTTCTCCTTAATTTTGTTGAATACCAGCTAAATCCAAAAATAGCGATATGCTCTTGTAATGTAAGAATATACCATGCAATGTCGAGGAAAATTAGTTCCAGCTTGAGTTTGAGTGAAAATGCAATCTAGATTTGTCCCCATGGACTGTGACTTGGCCACGGGGGCCCAACCAAGTCCATCAATCAAATTCTGAGTTGGGGACTACTAGTTAGTGAAACCCGTATTTAATTCTGAGTTGAGGACTACTGGATAATGAAACCTGTATTTAATTTTGAAGAGTACTCTTGCTACATAAAATAAAACAACAAGATATCATCTGTAGATTCTATTTGAGGATGGACATATATATTTTAGATTACACGGATTCTTTAGATTACAGATTCCGTAGATTACAAATTCTGTAGATTACACAATATATTTTTAGATTTTGGATGGACAGACTCTGTAGATTACACAGTATATTTTTATATTTATGTTAGTGTTAGATTTGTTAATCAGTATTAATTTCTTGTATTTGTGTTTATTTTAAATTTGTTAATTAGTATTTAGATTTCAGATTTGTTATGTGTGCATGTGTGTATTATATTTCTTGTAAATATAATACAAATAAATCTGTTTTTCTATTTCTTTTTCTTTAAATATAAAATTGTTCTTGTATTTCTTTTTCTTTAAATACAATTATGTTATTATTTTTCTTAAAATATAAACCTGGTAAATAAAATATAAAATATAATTCTGGTAAATATATCTACCTCATGACGTAAAGTAAAGTATGGTAAATAAATATCCATGTCAAAATAAAACCAATGTTAAACATGATTAATTACAAATAAATCAGGGGATCAAAATTGGGAACATTACAAGATGTAAGGTTCAAATATTTGTAAATATTTTTATGGAGAGTTAAAAGGTGCCCTCTTGAATGGAAATTGTTTTTTCAAGGTTTTCCTCTTGATTTTATATAATCAATAAGGCTTCCCTCTTGATTTTATATAATGAGTAGATGTTTGACTTCTTCAGAATCAATTCTTCACTAGTTTCTACTTTATTCTTCATGTTCTTATCTACAATTCATATATAAAAAACACACAGAAAACTAAATGCACAATGAAGAACATAAATTATATAGTGCAAACGAGAGAAAATAGAATATACTTGAAAATGGAGAAGAAGAATTAGAACATAAAATAACCATCATGTTTTATTGAGTGAGAGAGGAGAGCCTTCTATAAGAAAGGTGAATTTTTCCTTCTTGTTATTAGATGATTACAATAGAAGTTGCAACAACTAACTAAATTCTTACAACAATAATTACTAAAAGCGCACTAAATGCTTGTAGTGGAAAGTGTTGAAGCGAACTATTGTCTACAATAGAAATATATGAAACTAATTACAATACTAGTTAAGGAGTGCCCCCTCATCCTGAGTGGCCAAGGAAATGGGGAACACTTCTTGGTGAATTAATTCCTCCCTGTTTAGATCCGGAAGTGTCCCTGCTTCCACCATGAAATGAGGGAAATTGCATTGCAAATGATGTTGGCATTTGAATTGGTACTTTTCCAACAAGAGCCATACATGATCTCCTAAATGAAAGAACAATGGTGTGCACTTCTTATCATTCCTTTGTTTCACATGGTCTTGGGCTGCTCGTAAGGAAACTACTTCCTGAGCATAACACTGAGTCTTGACATATGGATAAAACGTTGAGATGACTGATGTTCTTGTTGGTGATGTGTCAAGCCCAAAGGAGCATGGGTCTATGAATGGAATGGCATCGAATGATCTCCCAGTTTAAGTACCACCCCACTAGAAAAATATAATGCATGCTTCTTAATCTCAAAGGGTTGATTCATATCTGAAAAATGGAGAACCTGTGAAGAGTATAATGCAGGTGGAAGCTGAGCGAAGTGGTGCCTAACCTTTTGCAAAATAATCTTGAGGTCATGGGAATTAGAGTGTGCTAGCCATTGTGCCAAAACCTATCCTAAAGATGGATCTAATCGATGCCATACTATGTCCAGTATGAGTCCCAAATGCGAAATTGATGTGTGTCCTACATAGGATTTATTTACCTAAAGTCTATGTGCCTGCAAAATCTTGAGGATACTACAGACGTGATGAATATGTTATGCCCAAGAATTACTGAAGACCAAGATATCATCAATATAAATGATCATACAATTACCCAAATGACTTGTTGCATCCATGCGAATTTGATGGTAACCAACTGTCAAATCCATCTGCATGAAGGAATAATCCCCTTGTAAGTGGTCCAACAATCCCTCAATCCAGGGTAGGATGTAGTGAGCTTTAACATTGGATTTATTAAGGGCATGGTAGTGGGTCACTAGGTGCCATTCTGAATGATTCTTGTTTTAGATAACAAAGGCAGGGGATGCACATGGAGACAATGAAGATGGAATATGGCATAAGTTCAAAATTTGACCAATTGGGTTTTCCATCTTATTATCCTCTTGGTGAGTGTTGTGATAGGATAGGGTGTCAGGAAAATAAGCACCAGGAATTAGATCAAGTGTGAGCTTGATAGAGTGAGACAAGGGAAGTTTTGTGGGTTGTGTGAATACATCTGCAAATTCTTGGAGTGAGGGATCCCTGATAGGAGGTACAAGGTTATTTCGATTGTATGGGTTAATGGAGTGAACTAAGAACAAAGAGACGCATTGGTTCAGACTGACTTGATTAATGATCACACAGTCAATAATAAGCTCAGTGGATTTAGGAGCAGAAGAAGTAAGAACATAGGTGTGCCCTCATGTTGCAAGTGGTATTGATGAGATTTAGCATGATAGATAGTGTGTCGGGCCTGTTGGTAGGGAATGCCAAGTAACAAATCAACATAATTAAGAGGAGAGACACCACACACCACAATATCTTAGAAAGGTCCAATCACAAAGGTAACCGCACAACATTGGGAGACAGTGAGACAAGGTCTTCCTTTTGTACCCAGCCGAGTTGGTATGGGGATGGGTGTGGAGTGGTGGGTAGGTTCAGGCGTGTGACCAATTTCTGGGCCACGAGGTTCTTTTGGCTTCTGTTGTCCAATATGAGAGTAGCCAACTCATGCTTGATCTGACAATTATGTGTAAACAAGGGCATATTATAGATGTCAAATTCATTAGTGGTCATCAGGATCAATGAAGGGTGCACTTCAGTAGGATTTTCGAGATAGACTACTTCAATATGGTTAGGGGAATCTATTTGAGCGACCTCTGCAAATAGAGTTTGGTTGGTGCGAATGTTCTTAAGTGCCCGACAGTTTGCAGATGCATGCGAGTTTGTCTTATGAAAGGTACACTATGGCACATTTATGGGTGTGGATGGGAACGTAGGGGAAACCAGGGAATGCTCAGTATGTGAAGGATTAGCAGTAGAAGGACCATATCGGGTTGGGGAGAGAATATTTGAGGAGCCACTTTACGCTCCATGTCCAAGGCCTAAAGAAAGGCCTTGTCCAAGGAAGGAGACTCAAACAAATCAACTTCACGATGGAAAATTGTTAATAAACCAAAATTAAAGTTGACAATCAATACCTCTTCCAGATCATAAATATGTAGTTGGATGCATAAATTGTAGAAGGAATCTATGTATCTTTGTACTAAATGATGGGAGATTTGTTGGAGTTGCAACCATTTGGCAAGGAGGTTCTGTCGACATCCTGAGATATAGAAGTGATCTCTAAGTGCCTAGAAAAATCCCTCCCATGTCGTAATGTGTGGTGTCTATGTCTCGACCGAGTCACCTATGTTCATGACCCAGGAAGAATTCTCCAGTTCAGTGTCGCACCATGTTTGTGTAATTCCTTCGATTTGCAGACTGACGATATGAACCTTCATGTCTTCTGTCATCTCAAGACATGTATGAAAGTATGTGGAAAGACTGTGAAGCCAAGAGTCAACATTATCACCATTCATTTGGCTTGCTAATTTCGGTAATTGGAAGCACGTATCAAGCTGCATGGGTTTTGGAGCTCTGTATTATTGAAGATGGAGTAGCTCCTTGAGATCCATTGTTAAATTCTGAATTAGAGCTGTGGTAGTGGATGCAGAATCCTTTGTAGATGGCTCTTTGCATGGAGGCATAATTTTCAATCACCATGGATGCCAATTTGTCACTAGATGTTGCGCTGAGAATCACTGAACTCCTGAGGGCCTTGAGAAGGCACCCGATACCTTGAAGAGCGTGTGCGGAGAATGGTGAAAAATGAACATACTGGAAGCCCTGATGAGGGCACACTGGAAGTCACGAGAAGGACGTCTGACTCTAAGAAAAAAAAAATGTTGGATGAGCTCTCTTTTGAATTTCCTGGTTGAGTAGAAGCTGACTTGGATCCAAGCTCTGATACTAATTGATTTGCAATTTAGACCCGAAAAAAAACACAGAAAACTAAATATGTTGTGAAGAACAAAAATTAGATAGCGTGGAGCAGATAAAATAAAATATACATGAAAATGGAGAAGAAAAATTAGAACAAAAAATAAGCATCATGTTTTCTTGAGTGAGAGAGGAGCGCCTTCTATAAGAAAGGTGAATTTTTCCTTCTCGTTATTAGTTGATTACAATAGAAGTTGTAGCAACTAACTAAATGCTTAAAACAATAATTACTAAAAGCACACTAAATGCTTGTAGTGGAAGGTGTTGAAGCGAACTACTATCAACAATAGAAATATATGAAACTAACTACAACAATAACTACAATACTAATTAAGGAGCGCCCCCTCATCCTGAGTGGCCAAGGAAGTGGGGCACACTTCCTAGTGGCCCATGTTCTCCTTTTCTCCTCTTCTCTTAATCTCATCCTTTTCTCCTCCTCTCTTCACCTTGTTCATTATTTCTTTATATGACGATCACAAATAATTTTGTTTCCATCAAGATGTTTTGAATGTTGTATTTAAGGTATCTCGAACAAGCTCCTCAATGGCAAGACAATTAAATAACCCCTAAAATAATGCAACAAACAGGAGATAAGAGATTAATTAAAGGATGGTATAAATTCATTTCAATTCAATATATATATATATATGGGATGGATTTGTATTATTGATTTGTTATTGTCGATTCATAATGTTGTGGTTTTGTTCTACCATTCTTTGTGATGGGAATGTTTCTAGTGAATAATTTTGCAATTGACTCGGTTATCGACAAATTTCTTCAAATGGTACAATTATCAATCATAATTGGTCTCTTGTTGTAATGATAGTGTGAGCTCCCTTCTATGATTTAACCTAGTGTCCATCGTGTACCCAATTGAGAGAACAACTCTCATTTACTTCTGTTAAGCTTGTTCCCTCCTGTGGTTCTCACTCAAAGTCCTCTAAAACTATGTTGACTTTTGCTCCATGTATCTTAAAGAAAACTATTGGTTGACACACTTTTAACATTGACACCTTTAATAGCACCATCCATGCTACACACATGTAGTATGGTACCACATGTATCCTTTCTCATGTACTCTCCCATGTACTCTCCAAAATTTCAAGTTGGAGTGTTGATTTCCCAAAGGATGCAATAGTGTATGGTTGAACATGACTATTACCCATAGTTTGTTTCCAAATTCCTCCAAAATCCTACCCATAGTTTGTGCCCAAACTCCTCCAAAATCTTGTTATTTTATTAAACAATGCCACATTTCCATACTCCCTTCTCTAAAGTTTAGAGGTATACTAATTAAGGTAAAATTGATAAAATTCAAAAATAAACTAATCTTGTAAAAAAAAATAACATTTTTCTTATATAAATTTAACAAAAATTCTCAAAAATGATTAGAACTCCTTTAAGCTATATACATAGTAAAATAACCTTTCAATTTTAAATCCATTCAAATCATAAAAAAAAAAAAATCAAACAAAATTTTAAATCAATGAAAAGTCTTATATCCTCAACTTTAAATAACCAAAAACATTTACACATAATTAGAATAGTGCTATGATGAAGCAAAATGGAATACAATATTCACATATTAAAAATTAAAAAAATTAACATTATACATTTAACAATATTGCATTTATTTCAGTATATCTCAAAATATAATATATATACAATTTAATAATTTATTTTAAATAAAATTTAAAAATAATTCAAAAATATCTAATATAAAGACCAAACATATTTTAAAATATGTAATTTAAATTTATATATAAATTTCAAAAATAACCAAAATTATGATATCCTAAATTATGTTTTTAGGAATATCCTAGGATGTATAGATTTCAAGAATATCTTAAAATATATTTTCAAAAGAATATCCTAAAATATCCTGCAATCAACGGAGCGGTGGTTGGTTATTGATTCCCACTTTCAAAGTCTCTGAACATTTAAAATCCGCATGGATTCCGGAAAGAGCAAATGTATAACCTTAGGTTCGATTAAAATGGAATTTGATTGATGGTTAAAGTTTAGATATCCTATTTTTTTTGGATTTGAACTTTTGATGGATAATGTATGTTTTTTCGATAGTTTCACAAGATTTGGTTTGTTTTTATTTTTTTTAAATTGAGGGTGTATTTCAAATGTATAACTTGAAGTTTGATTAAAATGGAATTTGATCCATTATTAAATTTCATGGAAATATATGTACTTATCTTTTTTGAATTTGAATTTGTGATAAAAAATGTTTTTAATCATTAAACTCACTCAAGCTATATATATATATATATAGCTTGAGTGTGTGAGACTAACGTGATAACAATATTTTTTAGTGTGTGAGGCTAACGTGATAACCACTCCGTAAGAAGGGTATAAGTAAAATGCAGAGATTACACTGCGCATCCAGGGAATCGAACCCCGATTAGTACCGTGGGAGGGTACTATGATACCACTACACCAGATGCGCAATATATATAAAATTTTCTCCATATCCCAGTAAAGGGCTTGTCTCGTGCTAGTGATAGTGCTCTATTTTAACCAACCAACTTAGACTCTTTTTCTATGTTTTTTGTTCACTTTTGCAGTGCCACATATCAAATTGGTTTATGAGACCCCTTGTTTGTGGGATAAGGGACTCCTCGGCGTAGTGATTTCACTACTAAAGTCATTTAACACATGAGCCAGTAGTTTCTGCTTGTCGACATTGTCATTTAACACATGGATGAAAGTCAACTATCTAGCATGCAAGGAAGAAGTTTCGTTTGGACCATTTCAAACTATATTTTTTATTAAAAACATTGGGAAATTTGGAAAGATAACTATTTTTACACTTCAAAACAAAATTCCTTGTAGGAACGATTTATCTCTAGTTGAAAAATAAAAAAATGACAAAATTATTTGTTTTTTTTTTTTAACAAAATATTGAACATATGGTTGGATTCAATAAAAAAGAGTTTAGTGAAATGTAGAATATGCATGTATTGTTTGAGAGGATACAATACTTATTGTAGCTTTTCTATGCTTTAGTTGACCATCTTTGAGGAAGAGTTCATATTGATTGTTACTCTAACAAAAAAATGTCACAATAGGAGCAATATAGCCAATTGGATAAGTTGCTTTTGATGTAGCTAGTGTAGCTTTTATTGTGTCTGGTGAAACATGAATGTTTGTGCAAACATTTTCAATTTGCTCGATGGTTGTGGCTATGCTCGAGACAATGCAATATTTGACATCTCCTCATTCAAACAAGGACTTTTGCCGAAAGCCAAAGTTTCTAATATGAACATTCAATCCATGTTTCAAGTAAAAAAAAAAATCTTGAATCAAATCATTTGCATCATTTACTATTATAATCACTTGTCCATGTTTGTCAATGATATTAGCATCCCATGTAAAATTTATATTTTTGTTGGGGAGTTAATGGGCCATAAAGAACTAATGCATCACCATCAAAAACTTTTTAAGGTCTATGTGTGCATAATTGCACAATAGAACACAATGTTTCAAGGGATTGTGATAGAAAAAAGAAGATGGGATTTAAGAAAATTATTTTAGATTTCTTTTTATGATAGGTGTATTCTATGTTTGAAGATAAATAGTCATTCATTGATTCTACAGTATTGACTTTTGTTTAGAGAATAAAACATTAAAAACATAAGTGGATTCATTACTGGAGGAAAATTTGATATGAATGTGACTCACTTGTTTGGTGTTGTTGTTTTATCAACATTTTTCTTAGTTGCTTCAGCTTCTCAAGATCTATCAAATGGTATGTTGAAAAAACAGTTAAAGATGCACTAGTGTAACTTGTGATTGAGGAAGTGTTTGTGAGGCAGGGCAAGTTTTGCATCATAGTAAAATGATACAACTGACGAATCAATGGATGGCACGGGCCATAGCCTGGTATCACTGCTTAGAACTACTTGCTTTATTTATGCCCGACTAACTCAAGGTCAAACAAACTAGTTATGGCAGTTAGATCTCAACTAAAAACTCAACTCATTTGGGTTGGTTGGAACCGTGGATTGCATAGGATGCAAAAGATCTTTTGTTGATAGTTTTTACTAAATTTTTTGGAGAGTGTCACTTTTGTTGCATGCAAGATGCTATGAGTGGCCAAGGAGGTAGTACATTGTTTCTTTAAGAATCTTTTCAAATCCACTTTGTTCTATATGTTTTCACTGCAGAATCACTTCCTCTTCTTTCAAGAGAGAGATTGATTGAGAGCAGAGAGAGACTTTAATGTCTAGAAATGATTGAGAAATGGGAAGGTGTAAATTAATTATGTATGTAAACTAGAATCAACCAATTATGTTTTTGTTCTTTTAACCTCTTTATTGATGAACTGTTGAATAAGAAAATGCCCTAGTGTTCAATGAATTGAAGTTGAAGGCCTTTTTTAAGCTTAGTTGTTTTATTGTTGAATCAAAGACAAAATATCCAAACAATTCAAAGTGATTTATGTTCAAAAGAGTAAGTTTGAAATGAACTTGATGAGAAAATATGTCTAGAAAAGCAAAAGGGGCTAGCAATAGTGGCGTCTGGCAAATACAAAAGAAAAAGAAATGCATATCTTTTTTGCTAAAATAATTTTCAACGTAATATTTAGTATGGCATTTTTTCAGTGAATTGATTTACATAATTGTTGGATCAATTGATTAGTGACAATCACTAAGGGGGAGTAAGTTCAAGTTGTTCGTGTGCATGCTATTTGAACTAGAAATTGTTGGCAAAGAATAGTGGTTCCATTTGTTAATTGAACTTATCTACATATTCTTGTTACATGTGTCTAGTTTTCAAGATTGCTAGATGTGAACAAATGATGTAATGAAGCTTTCAAGAGCTATCTCAATTGATGGCTCCAGGAATTCAATCCACACAATGTCCTTGTTTCTTTATGTGTAGGATTTAAAAATACCTTCTACACCATTAACTAACACATCTTCTATAGCATAGTTTCCTCCAATTACCTTGATAAACATATTTATCTTTAGTTCAATTATAGGGCACAAATGCATTTTCTTGTCACCATATTTATTTGTTTTCATAAGATATGCTTTCTTATCGAATGCTTTTAATGTGAAAGCCTTTGAGTTAAGAAGATATAACATTTTATGATTGTGTTGTTTAATGTATTTGTTTCTATAAAATGGATATGGAAACATTTGATGATTTGGTGGACATCTATAACAATGTTTGTTTAGATAGTCAACGTCAACATGTGTTTGTGAACATGCCCAAATTATATTTAGAATGGATATGAAAATTTTATTGTCTTGTCTCATGACCTATTTTAGTTCAAAATATTTGACATTGTCTATCTAAAAAGTATACAAAATCTTGCCATGATGAAAGCATGGTTGTTGAAATATCCAAGTGTCAAGTACAAGTTGTGCTTCACAAAGTTCACCAAAAAAAATGATATCGAGGTTTCTAAAATATGTTGTTGGAGTGCGCATAATTTCTCGAAGTCTTTTGTCAATGTTGCATAACATTCAAGCTCCACTAAGGTTCACTTCATCTATAAGCTACAAACAAAGCTACACATATTCCTTAGTAAAAAATTCTAATGTGATAGATTTTTCGTGGAAGCATGTTTGAAAATCCCAAAGGAAACCATAATGTTGAGTGGGTTGTGATTCCATCGTTATTATATATGGATTTTCCGGTAGATAAAACTATGATTCCTTGTTTTTTAGAGCACCACTATCAAGTTTTTTACTATAAAAAAACAATAGGTCGTGATAGATTGCTTTAGCTATAGATGTTTTCCCTGTACCTTCTCTCCAATTAGGAACAAATGAAGTGGTGTGTCAGGGTTTTTCTTTCCTCATTATGAGTTTTTGTGTTACTATTTGTTGTTCTCTATTAATTTGTTTTCTAATTTCATAGTAAACTTTTGTGCTTAAAAAAAATCATTGTTTCACATTGTTAATAGGGTTATTGGACAAAGGATGCATTTTTCTAAAGTTCGTTTTGTATATTAGACAATTTTTTTTAGGGTAAATTCATGGAGGTGGGTAACACTTTCGTGACAATCCGATCTCCAAAATTCCGAAAGACATTTTTTCGGCTAAAAGATATATTTTTTCGTTCGAACACTTGAACGTCAAATCGAACGGTACAGTGACAATGCCCTCAATTTTCATGTAGAATTTTAGTCGGACAATTTTTTTTCATCCGGCAATATCTTTTCAGTCGATAGATATTCCAGCCGAAAAAATATTTTGTTCGAAAAACTCTTTCGGTCAAAAAACGGTTTATATATTCACCGCACATCGTGACTGTTACGTTTTTTTAGCTCTTGGCGATTGTGAGAGGGTTTTTGGTGAGTGTCAGTGACTGATAGTGAGTGAGATCTTGGTGAGTGTGAGGGAGCTCTTGGCGCAGACGTCATGTTGGCGGTCGGTCCTGTGGGTGGTCGGGCGATCGTGTTGGCGAGTGGTCGGGCGGTCGTGTTGGCGGGCGGTCCTGCGAGTGGGCGGAGGTAAGCTTTAACTTCAGTTTCAAATTTAAATTTAAATTATGTAGTCTGTAATTTAAATTTTTAATTATAATTATTATTGATTCTTTTATTTTGTAGTTTAAAATTTTAATTTTAATTTTAGTTATAAGTCACAGTCCCTGTGGATTGTGACTTGGCCACAGGGGGCRAGCCCTGTGGCCAAGCGATGGGCATGCCAATGACTTGGCCACAGGGCTGGCCCCCCACGACCAAGTCACAGCCCTGTGGACTGTGACTTGGCTGCGGAGGCGAGCCCTATGGCCATGCCATTGGCGTGCCCACGACTTGGCCCCTCGCGGCCAAGTCATAGTGCTGTGGAAAAAAGGGTCATTTATCTGTATAGTATAAAGTGGAAAACCAAACCACCCAACCCCGTGACCAAGTCACACTAAAAAACGACGACTGCTAATACCAAGAAAAACACAATTGTAAAAACACCTTGCGCTACAAGACACTACATTTTAGTCTTGCCAACCTGCCACAGATAAGGCGTTCCTTGTCAGATCCCAGTTTGCTAATACCAATGATGATCCCATTTCATTCCTACTAACCTTCCACAAATAAGGCCTTCCTTGTCAGATCCCAATTTATATCGCGTTATTTGAAAACACATGTTTACATTCTAGTTTGAGTCTGGAGATGTCAGTTAGCATCTAATACTATTATCGATCTCAGATTTTCAAAATTAAAATATTTTCTCTTTAAATTTGTTGAATACCAACTAAATCCAAAAATAACGATATGTTCTTGTAATGTAAGAATATACCATGCAATGTCGAGGCAAATTAGTTCCAGCTTGAGTTTGAGTGAAAGTGCAGTCCAGATTTGTCCCCGTGGACTCTGACTTGGCCACGGGGGCTCAACCAAGGCCATCAATCAAATTCTGAGTTGGGGACTACAAGTTAGTGAAACCTGTATTTAATTCTGAGCCGGGGACTACTAGATAATGAAACCTGCATTTAATTTTGAAGAGTACTCTTGCTACATAAAATAAAACAACAAGATATCATCTGTAGATTCTATTTGAGGATGGACATATATATTTTAGATTACACAGATTCTTTAGATTACAGATTCTGTAGATTACACAGTATTTTTTTAGATTCTGTAGATTACACAATATATTTTTATATTGATGTTAGTGTTAGATTTGTTAATTAGTATTAATTTCTTGTATTTATGTTTATTTTAAATTTGTTAATTAGTATTTAGATTTCAGATTTGTTATGTGCACATGTGCGTATTATATTTCTTGTAAATATAATACAAATAAATCTATTTTTCTATTTCTTTTTCTTTAAATATAAATTTGTTCTTGTATTTCTTTTTCTTTAAATATAATTATGTTATTCTATTTCTTAAAATATAAATCTGGTAAATAAAATATAAAATATAAATCTGGTAAATATATCTACCTCATGACGTAAAGTAAAGTATGGTAAATAAATATCCATGTCAAAATAAAACCAATGTTAAACATGATTAATTACAAATAAATCAGGGGATCAAAATTGGGGACATTACAAGATGTAAGGTTCAAATATTTGTAAAGATTTTTATGGAGAGTTAAAAGGTGCCCTCTTGAATGGATTTTTTTTTTCAAGGTTTTCCTCTTGATTTTATATAATCAATAAGGTTTCCCTCTTGATTTTATATAATGAGTAGATGTTTGACTTCTTTAGAATCAATTCTTCACTAGTTTCTACTTTATTCTTCATGTTCTTATCTGCAATTCATATATAAAAAACACATAGAAAACTAAATGCGCAATGAAGAACATAAATTATATAGCGCAAACAAGAGAAAATAGAATATACATGAAAATGGAGAAGAAGAATTAGAACATAAAATAACCATCACGTTTTATTGAGTGAGAGAGGAGAGCCTTCTATAAGAAAGGTTAATTTTTCCTTCTCATTATTAGCTGATTACAATAGAAGTTGCAACAACTAACTAAATTCTTATAACAATAGTTACTAAAAGCGCACTAAATGCTTGTAGTGGAAAGTGTTGAAGTGAACTATTGTCTACAATAGAAATATATGAAGCTAACTACAATACTAGTTAAGGAGTGCCCCCTCATCCTGAGTGGCCAAGGAAATGGGGAACACTTCTTGGTGAATTAATTCCTCCCTGTTTAGATCCGGAAGTGTCCTTGCTTCCCCCATGAAATGAGGGAAATTGCGTTGCAAATGATGTTTCCATTTGAATTGGTACTTTTCCAACAAGAGCCACACATGATCTCCTAACTGAAATAACAATGGTGTGCACTTCTTATCATTCCTTTGTTTCGCACGGTCTTGGGCTGCTAGTAAGGAAACTACTTCCTGAGCAAAACACTTAGTCAACATATGGATAAAACGTTGAGATGACTGATGTTCTTGTTGGTGATGTGTCGAGCCGGAAGGAGCATGGGTATCTGAATGGAATGTCATCGAATGATCTGCTTGTTTAAGTACCACCCCACTGGAAAACTGTAATGCATGCTTCTTAATCTCAAAGGGTTGATTCATATCCGAAAAATGGAGAACCTGTGCAGAGTATAATGCAGGCGAAAACTGAGCGAAGTGGTACCCAACCTTTCGCAAAATAATCTTGAGGTCATCGAAATTAGAGTGTGCTATCCATTGTGCCAAAACCTATCCCAAAGATGGATCTAATCGATGTCATTCTATGTCCAGTATGAGTCCCAAATGTGAAATTGATGTGTGTCCCACATAGGATTTATTTACCTAAAGTCTACGTGCCTACAAAATATTGAGGATAATACAGACGTGATGAAGATGTTATGCCCAAGAATTACTGAAGACCAAGATATCATCAATATTAATGATCATATAATTACCCAAATGACTTGTTGCATCCATGCGAATTTGATGGTAGCCAACTGTCAAATCCATCTGCATGAAGGAATAATCCCCTTGTAAGTGGTCCAACAATTCCTCAATCCAGGGTAGGATGTAGCGGGTTTTAACATTGGATTTATTAAGGGCATGGTAGTGGGTCACTAGGTGCCATTCTGAATCATTCTTGTTTCGGATAACAAAGGTAGGGGATGCACATGGAGACAATGAAGATGGAATATGGCCTAAGTTCAAAATTTGACCAATTAGGTTTTCCATCTTATTGGCCTCTTGGTGAGTGATGTGATAGGATAGGGTGTCGGGAAAATAAGCACCAGGAATTAGATCAAGTGTGAGCTCGATAGAGTGAGACAAGGGAAGTTATGTGGGTTGTGTGAAGACATCTGCAAATTCTTGGAGTGAGGGATCCCTGACAGGAGGTACACGGTTATTCCGGTTGTATGGCTTAATGGAGTGAACTAAGAACAAAGAGATGCATTGGTTCAGACTGACTTGATTAATGATCACACGGTCAATAATAAGCTTGGTGGATTTAGGAGTAGAAGAAGTAAGCACATAGGTGCGCCCCTCAGGTTGCAAGTGGTATTGATGAGATTTAGCATGATAGATAGTGTGTCGGGCCTGTTGGTTGGGATGCCAAGTAACAAATCGACACATTCAAAAGGAGAGACATCACACACCACAATATCTCAGAAAGGGCCAATCACAAAGGTAACCACACAACGTTGGGAGACAGTGAGACGAGGGTATTCCTTTTGTACCCAACCAAGATGGTATGGTGATGGGTGTGGAGTGGTGGGGAGGTTCAGGCATGTGACCAATTTTTGGGCCACGAGGTTCTTTTGGCTTCCGTTGTCCAATATGAGAGTAGCCAACTCATGCTTGATCTGACAATTAAGTGTAAATAGGGGCATAGTATAGATGTCAAATTCATTAGTGGTCATCAGGATCAGAGAAGGGTCCACTTCAGTAGGATTGTCGAGAGAGACTACTTCAGGATGGTCAGGGGAATCTATCTGAGCGACCTCTACAAATAGAGTTTGGTTGGTGCGAATGTTCTTAAGTTCCCGACAGTTTGCAGATGCATGCGAGTTGATCTTATGAAAGGTACACTATGGCACATTTATGGGTGTGGATGGGGACGCAAGGGAAACTAGGGAATGTTCAGTATGTGAAGGATTAGCAGTAGAAGGACCATATCGGGTTGGGGGAGAGAATATTTGAGGAGCCACTTTACGCTCCATGTCCAAGTCCTAAAGAAAGGCCTTGTCGAAGGAAGGAGACTCAAACAAATCGACTTCACGACGAAAAATTGTTAATAAACCAAAATTAAAGTTGACAATCAATACCTCTTCTGAATCATAAATATGCAGTTGGATGCACAAATTGAAGAAGGAATCTATGTATCTTTGTATTGAATGATGGGAGATTTGTTGGAGATGCAACCATTTGGCAAGGAGGTTCTGTCGATATCCCAGGGGATAGAGGCGATCTCTAAGTGCTTGGAAAAATCCCTCCCATGTCATAATGTGTGGTGTCTATGTCTCGACCGGGTCACCTATGTTCATGACCCAGAAAGAATTCTCCAGTTGAGTGTCGCACCATGTCTGTGTAATTCCTTTGAGTTGTAGACTGACGATCTGAAGCTTCATGTCTTCTGTCATCTCAAGACATGTATGAAAGTATGTGGAAAGACTGTGAAGCCAAGAGTCAACATTATCACCATTCATTTGGCTTGTGAATTTCGGTAATTGGAAGCACGTATCGAGATGCATGGGTTTTGGAGCTCTGCGCTATTGAATATGGAGTAGCTCCTCGAGATCCATTGTTAAATCCTGAATTAGAGTTGTGGTATTGGATGCAGAGTCCTTTGTAGATGGCTCTCTGCATGGAGGCATAATTTTCAATCACCATGGATGCCAATCTATCACTGGATGTTGCACTGAGAATCACTAAACTCCTGGGGGACCTGAGAAGGCCCCAGATACCCTAAAGAGGGTGTGTGGAGAATGGTGAAAAATGAACATACTGGAAGCCTTGAGGAAGGCGCAATGGAAGTCACGAGAAGGACGTCTGACTCTAAGAAAAAACAATGTTGGATGACCTCTCTTCTGAATTTCGTGGTTGAGCAGAAGATGACTTGGATCTAAGCTCTGATACTAATTGATCTGCAATTTAGATCTGAAAAAAACCACAGAAATTTAAATATGTTGTGAAGAACAAAAATTAGATAGCGTGGAGCAGATAAAATAAAATATACATGAAAATGGAGAAGAAAAATTAGAACAGAAAATAAGCATCATGTTTTCTTGAGTGAGAGAGGAGCGCCTTCTATACGAAAGGTGAATTTTTCCTTCTCGTTATTAGTTGATTACAATAGAAGTTGTAGCAACTAACTAAATGCTTAAAACAATAATTACTAAAAGCGCACTAAATGCTTACAGTGGAAAGTGTTGAAGCAAACTACTATCAACAATATAAATATATGAAACTAACTACAATACTAATTAAGGAGCGCCCCCTCATCCTGAGTCGCCAAGGAAGTGGGGCACACTTCCTGGTGACCCATGTTCTCCTTTTCTCCTCTTCTCTTAATCTCATCCTTCTCTCCTCCTCTCTTCACCTTGTTCATTATTTCTTTATATGATGATCACAAATAATTTTGTTTCCATCAAGATGTTTTGAATGTTGTGTTTAAGGTATCTCGAACAAGCTCCTCAATGGCAAGACAATTAAATAACCCCTAAAATAATGCAACAAACAGGAGAGAAAATATTAATTAAAGGATGGTATAAATTCATTTCAATTCAATTTTTCATTATATATATATATATATATATATATATATATATATATATATATATATATATATATGGGATGGATTTGTGTTATTGATTTGTTATTGTCGATTCATAATGTTGTGGTTTTGTTCTACTATTCTTTGTAATGGGAATGTTTCCAGTGATAATTTTGCAATTGACTCAGTTATCGACAAATTTCTCCAAATGGTACAATTATCAATCGTAATTGGTTTCTTGTTGTAATGACATTGTGAGCTCCGTTCTATGATTTAACTTAGTGACATCGTGTACCCAATTGAGAGAACAACTCTCATTTACTTATGTTAAGCTTGTTCCCTCGTGTGGTTCTCACTCAAAGTCCTCTAAAACTATGTTGACTTTTGCTCCATGCATCTTAAAGAAAACTAATGGTTGACACACTTTTAACATTGACACCTTTAATAGCGCCATCCATGCTACACACATGTAGCGTGGTACTGCACGTATCCTTTCTCATGTACTCCCATGTACTCTCCAAAATTTCACGTTGGAGTGTTGATTTCCCAAAGGATGCAATAGTGTATGGTGATTTCCCAAAGGATGCAATAGTGTATGGTTGAACATGACTATTACCCATAGTTTGATCCCAAATTCCTCCAAAATCCTACCCATAGTTTGTTCCCAAAATCCTCCAAAATCTTGTTATTTTATTAAACACTACTACATTTCCATACCCCCTTCCCTAAAGTTTAGAGGTATGCTAGTTAATATAAAATTGATAAAATTCAAGAATAAACTAATCTTATAAAAAAATTTTACATTTTTCTTATGAAATTTAACAAAAATTCTCAAGAATGATTAAAACTCCTCTAAACTATATTTCAATTTTAAATCCATCCAAATCATCAAAAAAAAACAAACAAAATTTTAAATCAATGAAAATTCTTATATCATCAACTTTAAATAACAAAAAACATTTCCCACACAATAATTATAATACTTCTATGATGAAGCAAAATAAACCAAACAAAATTTTAAATCAATGAAAATTCTTATATCATCAACTTTAAATAACTAAAAACATTTCCCACACAATAATTAGAATACTTCTATGATGAAACAAAATAAACCAAACAAAATTTTAAATCAATGACAATTCTTATATCAAACTTTAAATAACTAAAAACATTTCCCACACAATAATTAGAATATTTTTATGATGAAACAAAATAAACCAAACAAAATTTTAAATCAATGACAATTCTTATATCATCAACTTTAAATAACTAAAAACATTTCCCACACAATAATTAGAATACTTCTATGATGAAACAAAATAAACCAAACAAAATTTTAAATCAATGACAATTCTTATATCAAACTTTAAATAACTAAAAACATTTCCCACACAATAATTAGAATATTTTTATGATGAAACAAAATAAACCAAACAAAATTTTAAATCAATGACAATTCTTATATCATCAACTTTAAATAACTAAAAACATTTCCCACACAATAATTAGAATACTTCTATGATGAAGCAAAATGGAGTACAATATTTACATATTAAAAATTAAAAATAATAACATTATACATTTAACAATATTGCATTTATTTCAATATATCTCAAAATATAATATATATACAATATAATAATTTAGTTTAGATAAAATTTAAAAATAATTTAAAAATAATTTAAAAATATCTTATATAAAGATCAAACATATTTTAAATATATAATTTAAATATAAATATAGATTTCAAGAATATCATTATGTAATTTAGGAATATCCTAGGATATATAGATTTCAAGAATATCCTAAAATATATTTTCAAAAGAATATCCTAAAATGTCTTGCAATCAACGGAGCGTTGGTTGGTTGTTGATTCCCACTTTCAAAGTCGCTGAACATTTAAATTTCGTATGGATTCCGGAAAGAGCAAATTCCATGAACGTGTCTAGGTCCTAGTACAAAATGATGACATGAACGTGTCAGAGGGGTCTATGATGGCGGCCTGGGATTTGAAGTTGACGTTTCACAGATTTGTTTTTTTTTTTAACTAAATTTGAGGGTGCATTTCAAATATATAACCTTCGTTTTGATTAAAATGGAATTTGATTGATTGTTAAAGTATATTGGGTATATATTCTATCTTTTTAGGATTTGAATTTGTGAATACATGTTTTTTTAATGTTTTACAAGATTTGGTTTGTTTTTTTTTTTTATAAATTTGAGGTACATTTCAAATATATAATCTGAATTTTGATTAAAATGGAATTTGATCAATTGTAAAGTTCATACATATAAGTATTTTATCTTTTTTGGATTTGAATTTGTAAAGAAAAATGTATGTTTTCAATCATTAAACTTATTCAAGCTATATATATAAGTGTGAACTATTTTTTATTTTATAATTAAAATTGTTTTAATTTATTAGTAAAATTGTCTTATAATTTTTTTGTATTTACTTAATTGATTTTCACATATATTTATAATAATGCATTTTTCTTTATTAACTAGAATTATTTATATGTAAGTTGAAAAACAATTTTGATTAATTAAAATTAACACTAATAAGATATGGATATGGGTAGATGATTTTATTTAATTCATTTTCACCTACATTTACAATAATGCATTTTTTAATATCAACTAGAGTTATTTCTCTATAAGTTGGAAAGCAATATTCTTACTAATAAGACATGGATGATGGGTACATGATTATGTGAAAAAATGCCAACAACCCACTGCATTTTGGAGTAAAATTCAAATGGTTGTTGCCCTAATTCTAATTGTTTATTGTTATATTTCATAAAAATATTATATTGAAAATTTGAATTGTTAATTGTTATATTTCATAAAAATATTATATTGAAAATTTGAAGGAAATCTGATACAATGAGTTTTCTTTATAATTTTTATTTTGTTTTGTTGGCCACTCTCATATTAGTAAGCATAACTCAGGGTTCTTGTTTGTATTTTTTTACATTTTGATGAGAGAATAAGGTAACTCACTAAAAATGACTTCATAGTTGAGTTAACAAATATTTGTTTTTTACTATGAATGATATGTGGATTTTAGTGTCTTATCATGAATGCTCTG
>ML790300.1:0-33883 GCA_009831015.1 Picea engelmannii | reverse complement strand
TTTTTCAGAAATGTGAAATTTCCCTTTCTAGTTGGTTGTTTTGTTGGGACAATTTGAGTGATTCCTCTTTCTCCTTGTCTTTTCTTAGATTCTTCTCTGCATTTTCTTGTACTCCTTGAATGCTTGTTGGTTGTAAAATATTTTATTGAGTTCTTGTTAGGACAAGTTTCTACTTTTTTTATTGCATACCTCACTGCCTTGAGTTTCTACTTGTTTTTTTTGTACAGTCTCTTTGACTCATTTCTTGAAGATCTTGACATTGATGAGTTTAATAAAAAAATTGGGACATTATAAATTTGGGAATGATAAAAGTTTTCTTCTTCTCATAATATAGCTTTCATTGAAGTGAAATATTTGCATTCTCATTTCTTTTCATTGTTTAGAGTTGGTCAAAACTTCATTTAGTCCGCGCCATTTTCCTCTTGAGTAAACAACAACCTTAAAAATCAAGTGCTAAACTAAAATTGATCAGACATTTTTACATTTTCTAGTAGAAAACCTACATTATCTTAAGGTGTAGGGATTTGGAATAGGTGTGAAAGATAACTTTCCAAAGAATTCAAAACAAACATTAACATCTTGCGATAGGGAGAGTAAAATCCAATTTTCGTATAAGCATAGCTGGGATCCCCCTCTCACACAGGGGTTATGCACTAGGTTGTGTTTGAGAGAGAAACAAAGATTATCCCTCCGAGGCTTAATCGTTCATAGTAGTCAGATTGTATATTGGGGGTTCTTCTTGAGGTCCAACTGTCTTCATTTGGTCTCGGTGCTTCGTGAATTCTGAATTCGTTCGGGGTCCACTGAAGTTCTACTAGTCCACTTGTCCTCAGTTCTCTCAAATGATTTCAGACTTGTTATCCTGCCCATACATTTGGACTAGACTGCCAACTTTACCCACCCAGAGGCTGACTGTGAGTTGGTGAACTTATTAGCCATAATCCTTAGGGTCTTTACACAAGGTGACGGTGAAGGGAAGTCTTCGATGTACCTGGAACAGATGTTGGTCAAACTCACTCAGGCTCCTTGGAGGGTAAATCCACGTTTACTGTGTGGAAGCTTGCACCAAGGCGTAAGTCTGTTAAGCAAGTTTCCAACGTAACTAATCCACCTGCTCTATCCCAACCCCTTCCTATATTGATCTCGCGATGTTGGATTTCATCACGAACTAGTGGTTTCATTGTGGGAAGGTTTGTTTGATTGTTTGCTTCTCATATTTGTAGCGTGTGTTGTTTATTTTACTTAGTGGACCTTAGGTCTAGTCAGTGTTAATGGCATCAAATCCTTGGAGTACCAACAGAGGAACCCCTTTTACTTAGGAACCTTTCACCTTTCCTTCTTTTGGAAACATTGTTCCTCTGTGCGTTGCCACACTGAGTCTTTCGGGACTCATGATCAGATTACCAGTTTGGTTGTTCCCCACTTCGGCGATCTCAAATATTTCCAGTGCTTTGACTGCACCTAATGCTTCAGATGTAAGTACACCACCCACAAATCAACCTCATCTCGATGTTTCTCCTTCTTCACCCATTAAGTCTCCTTCCATTTCTCCTTCTTCACCTAGTGAAAGCTCTAAAGCAAGTAGCCAGGTTGATAAGAAGAAGAAGAAATAGAAAGATAAGAAGAAGAAGAACCATAAAGGGACCAAGCTTCCAACTACATCAGATGTTGGATCCAAGCAACCAACTACTGTTAATCTTACTGGGAGTGTTGATGAGATCGATAAGACTACAATGAAGAATTTGAAACCCAAATTCCCTTGCAGTCTTTGTAAGGGTGACCACTTTCTAAGGGATTGCCCTGGTCTTCCCAAGGTATTAGAAATGTGGTCTTCTACGTCATCGGCCCCTGCTGGACATGCTGGTTATGCTCCATCAACTAGTGACGTTAAGGTTGGTAAGAAGAAGACAACTATCAAATTTCCTTGCATGTTATGCGAAGGTGATCATTACTCTCACCTTTGTCCACGTATAGATGAGGCTTCTTATCTTTTGAAAAAGCTTCAACTTCTAACTGGTTATCGTAAGATTTCTCCCAACCCATCATTAGTTGATGGAATGGTCAATCTAGTTCTATCCCCGGTCAGTCTGGTTGATCAAGTGGTCCATCTGGTATCATCCTCAGTTGAACCACTAACCAAAGTGGTTGATCTGGTTACATCATCAGTCGATCCCACTCCTCCTCTAATGAGTGCCAAAGTGGTTGCTACGATTACATCATTGGTCAATCCCACTCCTCCTTTGAGGAGTGCCAAAGTGGTCACTCCAGTTACATCATCGGTCGATCCCACTCCTCCTCTAAAGAGTGCCAAAGTGGTCGCTCTGGTTACATCATCGGTCGATCCCACTCCTCCTTTGAAGAGTGCCAACATGGTCGATCTGGTTTTTCCATTGGTCGATACCACTCCTCCCTTGAGGAGTTCTAAAGTGGTTGATCTAGTTACATCACCAATCAATCCCACTCCTAAATCAATGAGTGAGGATGTCGCTCAGGTCTACCTCGTTGATACTGATTCACCCGGACAAGGGGGCACTCCGCTCGTCTCGATGGCACCCCCTTCAAGAAATCAGATGATTTCCATTGATTGGAATCATTTGACAAAACCCCATATTCCTTCTTACTTGCCTTTCCAAATCACCGTGCAGGTTTGTGATAGGAGTATTCCTAACAATGTAATAGACGAAGGTGCATCTATTAACATCTTATCCACAAATGCTTGGAAATATTTTGGTTCCTTGTGGCTTGCGCCTGTGACTCAAAATCTGTTGACCTTTGACATAATATCTAGTTGACCTTTAGGGATCCTTCCTCAATTTCCAGTTACTTTGGGATGAAAAATGGTCTACATTGATGTGATGGTAGTTCATGGCCCCTTGGAATTTAACCTGCTCCTTGGGCAAGACTATGTCTATGCTATGAGAGATTTTGTGTCCACTCTTTTTCAAGTGATGTGTTTCCCTCACAATGGAAACATGGTAATGATAGACCATCTTTCATTCATTGACCCTCATCTGATGGTCAACCATCTACCTTCTCTGAACGATCCTTACATGCCAACGATGTCCATCTCACCACAGGTCAATTATGTACCGACCTGCCTGTTGGAACAGGGGAAGACCCAGGGTTCAACTATAACAACGCACCAACAAAACCCTAACTACTAGCCCTTTCGGCAACACCTGCGAAGTAGATGAAGTCTCACCTGAGGTAGAGGCAGGGGGGTTGCAGGACTCAGGTGTGTACAACTGAGATGGGACACAGATATGTGATTATAACACTTAACAGAGCGCTTATCCAATAACATGCATTAGTTCTTGAACCTTATTCACATTGCAGGTTAAACCCTTATTACAAATGAGCATAGTAATAATCAAGATTAAGCACATCCAATCATTTAGCACATAGCATAAACTCAGATTTAGCATTCATCATAGATAAGCACTAAGAATCCATATATCTATCTATCATACATCAATATCCATGCACTAAGCATATAAATACATAAACAATATGAACAACATTGCACAAAGCACATCAACACAGGATATACGTTGTTCACCCCAGTGTGGGTCTACGTCCACCAACTATTCTTCTTCTTTATTAGTCTTCAAGATTTCTACATTCTTCTTCTCCTGTGCACAAATCCACAGAGCTCAGCTTCGCACTAGACAGGTGATCTGCACATAGCGCACTAGATCCACCTTCCTCAAAACCAAGTCAAGGCACAGAGCCAACTCCTTTATAATACAAAGCCTTATATACACCGTCTGTGCACCAAGCAACTAACATTCTCTTGCACTAAGCCAATCACAATTCTTTGCACATAGCTAACACTTACACTGCTTCTTACATCACTTAGCTATCTATTTATACATTTACAATGAGGCCTAAACATGGGTAAACCCATGGGACGACATCCCATACCTGTTACATAAACCCTAATAACCCCAAAATCCCACAAAATGAGTGAGATCCCACGATATCATCTCCGCCTGGGTGCTCCATCTTTGACCAGCCTGTTGAAGTCCCAAAAATGGTCAAACACGACCAATGTTCTCTCAAAACTTGGTCGAGGGCCAACAGGCCCCCAACACTCACTTGTGACTTATCCCAAGTCACTCAGATCTGGGCAGGGCTACTTTGAAGGCATCAATCTTAGCTTGAACTGCCTCGACTTATTGCTTCGCTAGAGCCTCCTGCTCGGTGAACTCCTGAATGACTTGCTCAGTAACAAGCCCTTCCAGGCGTTGTTCCACTGTCGCAACCAATTGGTCTAGCTACGAGCCTTGTCCTTCAACTTCTTCAAAAATCATGCAGGCTTCATCCTGCATCGGCTAGAGTCTTTGTGTCACTTCCATAACCTTGCTCTGGATAGCAATAACGTGTTGCTAGACTATGCATTTCTCCTGCGACCTCTTCATCTTCTCAATGGTAGTAAGCAACTTCATCTATGCTTGTACGATGGACACCTGTTGCTTCGCCTCCTGGAGTTGTGCCTCCAATTTCCTCAGCTGCAGATATTTTGCAAGGTGCTCACAGGTCTACGCACTTCGATCACTTAATTTCTTACACTCTGAGGCAAGTGCCCTAATTCTTTCTACTGCGTTCCTGGCATCTTCTTCCCTCTGATCGTGCACTTCTTGCGGAGTGCTCAACACTGCTTGGATTTCTAGCTCCATTACTCTTGCTTGAAGCTACTGAATGGCCTCAACGAGCTTCCCCACTTGTATCTAAAATGACTCTTCTTCCTCCTGCACCAAGCCCGACACATAGAGAAGTTCTCTAGTCACTGCCTCTTTAATAACAGTCTGCTCTATAAGCAGCTGGTCTTTTTCTTGTTGCATCTTCTCTTTGTCCTCTTTGAACTTCGCTCTAATTTCATCTTTCTCTTGCTACGCAAATCGAAGTTGATCTAAGGCCTCCTCCTAACAAAAGTGAAAAAGGAGCGTTGTTCTCAACAAACTTAATGACTTCAAATTCTTCTTCGGTCGATGTTTCATGAGAAATCATAGGTATATTAGTAAGTATGCCACATAGGGTTATCATCTTTCCTTTAAACAAACCTATGCTTCCCAATGAAGGTACCATAGCAGGCTTTCCCAAAATTTCCCAAGTGTTTTCTGGCATGATATTCACCTGTGTTTCCTCATCCAAGACACAGTCTATGTCGAAGTCTCCTATTCTTGTTTCTATGCACTATTTCTCTTTTAATATATCGGTTAAACTGTTGTCTCTGTGATCATTCAGTGTTTCTTTCAGTTGTAATAACATAGTCTCTGATTCTTTCTAGTTTTCTAACATATCCTTAGTCTCTTGGCCTTCTTCATAGTTTTCTTGTCTCATTTTCATCTTTTCAACTTTAGCAAGCATTATGGGGCAATCCTCAACTTTGTGACCAATAGCTTTACAACAAAGACAAATAGGACCTGTACCAGGGAATTCCTTAGCAATATGTCTCGGTCTTCTGTAATTATAACACAGTGTCAATCCTCTCTTTATTTTAAATGATTCCCAGCCTTTCCTGTACTGCACACTGGGATTACAGCGATGGACCTGCAATCTACAAAAAATCTTTCTAGGTTCCTGCATCCACTTGTTAGTCCAAAAAATCTTTCTATGCATAGGAATAACATATCTTTCACTATCTTTATCAAATTTATTTAGATCCATTCTTTCTTCTAACTATGCCCTAGTTTTTAGACTAGGACTAAATCTATCAAACATACCTAGATTCATACTTTCGAAGAAAATTTTTCCACTTATCTTACCTTTACCAGAGCACAAAGCTTTAAGATCTTACCTCTTTTCTTCAAATTAGTTTCTTTCTTAGCACAGAGCTTCGCAAGTCAAGTAGAATACTGTGTACTACAACAACAGATCTATGCACCGAGCTTTCTCTTTTCTTCAGTTCCCAACAATCACAGTTTTAGGTCCTGACAACGGAACCATTTTTTGGCACAGGGGAAGATCTAGGGTTCAACTCTAACAGTGCACTAAAAAAACCCTAACTATCGGCCCTTTTGGAAACACCTGCGAAGCAGATGAAATCTCACCCGAGGTAGAGGCAGGGGGGTTGTAGGACTCAGGTGTCTACAACCGAGATGGGACACAAATCTATGATTAAAACACTTAACATAATGATTAGCCAATAACATGCATTAGTTATTGAACCTTATTCACATCGCAGGTTAAACCCTTATTACATATCAGTGCAGTAATAATCTAGATTAAGCACATCCAATCATTTAGCACATAGCATCAACTCAGATTTATAATTCATCATACATAAGCACTAAGCATCCATATATCTATCTATCATACATCAAGATCCGTGCACTAAGAAGATAAATACATAAACAATATGAACAACATTGTACAAAACACATCAACACAAGATATACGTGGTTCACCCCAGTGTGGGGCAATGTCCACCAAATCTTCTTATTCTTTATTAGTCTTCAAGATTTCTACATTCTTCTGCTCTCGTGCACAAAGCCACAGATCTCAGCTTCGCACTGGACAGGTGATCTGTGCACAGCGCACTAGATCCACCTTCCTCAAAACCAAGTCAAGGCACAGAGCCAACTCCTTGAATCTCATAGATGATTTTAGGGGCTAAATTTCGTTCATGGGCTAATTTTCCATGGTTTTTCCAAAAACGAGATTCACTATTTTTAAAATGATTCGCCCAAATTCTATAGGATAAAATTATTTTACCTTAAAAATAGCCAAAATTTAATAAAAACTATATAAAATACATAGAAATTTGAATATTTTTAAAAAAATATCGTCAAACATTTATAGTTGACATATGAAGGATTAGTAATATTCGCCAAGGTTTCTACATTTTAAAATAAATTTCTATCCTTAAAATCATTTATGTCCTCGATAGTACAAATCCTTGCATACACCGTCTATGCACCAAGCAACTTACATTCTCTTGCACTAAGCCAATCACAAGTCTTTTCACATAGCTAACACTTACACTGCTTCTTACATTGCTTAGTTATCTATTTATACATTTACAATGAGGCCTAAACATGGGTAAACCCATGGGTCAACATCCCATACTCGTTACATAAGCCCTAATAACCCAAAAATCCCACAAAATAAGTGAGATCTCGCGATCTTAGCTTCGCCTGGGCGCTCCATCTTCGACCAGCCTGTCGAAGTCCAAAAAATGGTCAAACATGACCAATGTTCTCTCAAAACTTGGTTGAGGGCCAACACTGCCCCATGCATTCAATCCCGCACGAGAGAGAATCTCTTCCTTCTCCTGAATTAGATCTGGTAGTTGACATGGTCATCTCTTCGATAGGGCTATTGGAGTTAGATATCTCTACCCTTATTGAGGTCATCGACATATATTCCTTCCATAGTTCTTTTCTTCCATCCAGTGAAGATCTCTTGGAAGCCATGATTGACATTTTCCCCTTGACATGTGTTCCTTCCAGAGAATTGTCCTCTTGGGATCCATGATCAAGTGAAGTCACGAGCATAGTTTCACTTCTCTATGGCAAGCTCATTAAAAAATGAAACAAAGGTCTTGAGAATAGTTTTCCTCTATGTAGCAAGCTCATTAAGAAATGAAACAGAAATCTGGGGATTGAACTCGGAACCATGAGCATAGTTTTCCTCTCTGTAGCAAGCTCGTTAAAAAATGAAACAGAAATCTGGGGACTGAACCTAGAGCCTTGAGCGTAGTTATTTTACTGTGACAAGCTCGTTAAAAAATGAAACAATCACCTCTCCTGTCAATTCAAGTCTTTCTCTATATCTTGTAGATATCGAGTCGAGTATTTAGCTAGACCTCGTAGATGTCAAGTTGAGTCTTTTATTAGGTCTCATTTTTTAACCTTCATTTCATCCACCCTTATCCTTTTTCTCCATCTAGTACAAAAATTGGTGACAATCTCAAAGTCGGTGAATGAATTGAAGCTTGGGGGGGCATGTATCCAGCCTTTGATTATCATTCTGGATGTTAATATCCTAGCTTTTCAAGCTAGGGGCAGAGTACCAACCATCCATGGGTATCCCAACCTTTGGAATTTACGTTGGGAATTTACAAGCATAGTTTAATTTTGTTTCAATCTTGTGTAAAAATGAAACCAATACCGAGCTTAGTCTTTGTTCTTTCTCACGCTCGAAAATACATGAGAATGTAACCGAGTAGACTTTTATCACTTTTTCGGACTCGTAAAGGTTATATGAAAAAGGAACTCCCTGGAGTCTCCTTTAATCTCTTTTCAGAATCTCTAAACATGAAAAGATTGTCGAGTGGTCTTGCTTCCTTTCACACTCATTAAAAGGTTTGAAAGGGCATCTTTCGAGTGGTAGTTTATCTCTTTTTCAACCTCGTGATACTAAAATTATGAAAAAGGACAACCCTGGAGTCTCCTTTAAGTTCTTTTCATACTCTCTAAACATGAAAAACCACCGAGTTTTCCTTCTTTGGATTCGTTAAAATTACACATTGAAGGGCCCATATGGGAATGAACCCTTACTTCTTCCAGTTAGTTAAACAAGGGAAGAGGAACTTACCTAAGGTGATTTATATCGAGCATATGTTACCCTCCTCGATATCGTTAAATTAAAAAGACGTACTCATCTATCTGGGTGGGGGAAAAAATTGAAGGAAGTGGGTCAAGTTTCTTGATAATCCTTTATGGCAACTTTTGTCACCCTTGAACATGGCACATGTTTGCGTCTCATCTTACAGTTGGGTAATATGATTGTCTCTAAGTCATACAAATTCCATGTGTCTCCATGCTTTTTCATCCATTCGAAGAGTGTTCTTATTGTCATCACATTACATTTTGGTACTCGTCGAGTCAATGTTGCCAAGTTAGTTGCCATGCCTCATCATGTTCAAGGGAAGTTTCACTTCAAACCATTCCTCTACAGTATTACTAGTTTCCATTTCATGTGTCAGTCCATACTCATTTGATTCACCATCTTACATCACTTTCCTATGTCAGTTTTGTGTCGTTGATGGGGGATACATGAAGGCCCTCCTTCGACGAGTCTCTTCCTCTCGACTTCAACACATCATCTAGGAATTAGACTTAGAAACCAATTAGTACCTTGGGACCTGCATGCCTCAATGGAAGGCCTCCTCGCTTCTAACAGTGGGTTTACATCATTGAAATTTGATCGGATGATTCCACGAATGTTCGACCTCAGCTCATTTATTCACATTCGTTGGAATGTACTAGGGTACCTTGGGAGTCATTGACATCATTGGTGATTTCCCTCGCACTTGTTACTTGGGTCATATCATTTCATAGGAAGGAATAATTGTGGACCCAACAAAGATAAAATCCATTGAGGAATGACCAACACCAAGAAATAGCGTAGAAATGAGATCATTTATGGGATTGGCAGGGTACTACAAAAGGTTTATTGAAGGATTCTCAAATATTGCACATCCAATCACATCCCTGCAAAAGAAAGGTGTGCGATTTGAGTGGGCTCTGGATTGTGCAAGGAGTTTTCAGTACTTGAAGAGTTTGTTGACAAGTGCACCAATTTTGAGAATTGTTGATCCAGATGCAGACTTCATGGTATGCATAGATGCATGCAAGGAAGGACTCGGTGGAGTCCTGAGTCAGAATGAACATTTGGTATGGTACAAATCAAGGAAGTTGAAGGAGCATGAAAGGCTCTATGCTACTCATGATTTATAATTGGCAGATATAGTACATGCCTTGAAGACTTGGTGGAATTATCTCATGGATAAAATATTTGAGTGAGAGCATACCATTGTGGTATGAAGTATTTGTTTGGACAACCAAATTTAAATTCCACACAGAGCAGGTGGTTAGAGTTCATCATTGAGTATGACTTCAACATAAATCATATCATAGGAAAATAAAATAAGGTGGTTGACAGACTTAGCAGGAGGATGCATGCGATGCATGCTACAACCATTAGCATGTACCAAACATATTTGTACAACATAATTTTGAAAGTTTCCAAGTTAGATATGCATTATGTGGAAATAAAGGAGAACTTACAGCAAGGTATGTCGCAACAAACTTTAGAAAGTTATGAATTAAGAGAGGATCCTCAGGTATAGACGCAAAATATGTTTTTCGAATGATCAGGAGTTGAAATCATGATATTGTTAGAGATGCATAAGGTTTCTTATGTTGGACATCCAGTTTACTAGAAGACAATTGTCGTAGTCAAGAAGCAATACTATTAGCTAGGAATGAAAAAATAAGTTATTGATTTTATAGCTCGATGTCTCAAATGCCAAAAGGTCAAGGATGAGAACAAACATCCAGTTGGTTTTCTACAACATTTTTGCATTCCCGAGTGGAAGTGGAAAGTTAAAAATATGGATTTTATAACTAAGTTTCATAGGACTGTTAAGCAACATGATTATATTATGGTGGCGGTGGAAAATATTACTAAAGTTTCCCATTTTATTCCAGTAAATTCAGTGCACAAGGAAGTTAACATTGTTGATATTTTCATGTGTGAAGTTACTAGGTTTCATGGTGTTCCTAAGATAATTGTGTTTGACAGAGATTCCAAGTTCACCTTGAACTTTTGGAAAGGGCTATTCAAAGGATTTGGAAAAAATATGAACTTTAGCATAGCATATCACCCTGAGTTAGATGGACAAACAGACAGGGTAAATCAAGTAATAGAAGATATGCTAAGGATGTATGTGATGGATAAGCCATCAAAATGGGAAGACTACTTACATTTGGTAAAGTTTTCTTACAACAATGGACATCAAGCATCTTTAAAGATGATTCCACTTGAAGCATTGTATGGTAGAATTTGCAACACATATGTGATTTGGGATAACCCAACAGACCGCGCATTAGTTGGGCCAAATCTGCTCTGAGAAATGTAAGAGTAGGTGGTGTAGATAAGGCATAATTTAAAGGCTTCCCAGGAAAGACAAAAAAGTTGTGTAGATAAAGGTAGAACCCACAGAGAGTTTAAAGTGGGTGATCACATGTTTTTGAAAGTAAAATCCAGGCCCAGTTCCTTGATGTTGTGGAAGTGTTCTAAGTTAGCAGCGTGCTATTGTGGACCATTTGAAATCCTATAGAGGATTGGTCCTGTCACATATATGTTTGCATTGAATACATCCTTGTGTATTCATAATGTTTCCATGTTTCATTTCTTAAGAAGTACATCCTTGGTCCTGTTGCATATATGTTGCATGAAAAAAATTTGTTTCTTGACCCATAGTGAGATAAATTGAAAAATACATGGAAAAAAGTGTTTTTTTCAAGAAACATTTTTGATAGACCCACAGTGAGATAAACTAGAAACAAATGAAAAAAAATGTTTATTTTCATGTATTTTCAGTTTATCTCACTATGGGTCACGAAACAATTTTTTTTCATGCATTTTCAGTTTCTCTCACTGTGGCTCTATCAAACGTATGCAGAGTAGGTACTCATACAAGTGCTTACAATTGAAATTTGAGTAAACCTAAAAGGAGACAAGTGAAAAATACAATTAGAAAAAGAATTTTTCTTTCTTTCCCTCCAAAAGTATTTACTCTTATGGTTGACATCATCATCTTGAATCCTATTGGTTCTTTTAAAGTTGATTTGGTTGACATCATCATATTGAATCCTATTGGTTCTTTTAAAGTTTATTTTGTTTGTACATTTTTTTTAGGATCATTTGTACGCCAAAATTTCCCTAATGAATAATGTTTGTTTCTTGATATGTCAGAGAAATGATATTTATGAAAAACTGAAAATAAAATACATTACTTTAAGTTTAAAATTTTAAATCTAAATTTAAATGTCACAAAAGATTTATAAAGTTATGAAGATATTAATGTTATCAAATATTTTGTGAAAGCATACAAGAAATTGGTCCCAAATTTTGACAGAATTTGCAAATTTATGTGTGTGACTATGTCAAGTCAAAATTCACTACATTGTATTGTGTGAAATTTCTAGGCTTCAGAGGTTGAAAGAAAACACTTGATTCATTTCATATAGTCTAAATTTACACCACTTAGTAGAGTTGCACAAGGTTCAGATCTTAGATCTACTTATGTTCTATTTTCTTTTAATTTTAATTAGATTTCTATATTCTCCTCTGCTATATTGTGATTGTTCTTTATCCATGTTTTTGTGGTCATGAGAAATATATGGAAGAAACTACATACAAGATATATACCCCACCCTAATCCCTCTAACTGAAGTTAGGTAAGGACAACATGGAATGGGATTTACTTATGTAAAAAACTAAAGGAGAAATAGTACAAAAAGAATCATGCACATAAATGGACACTAGAGATTTACCTTAGAAACCCTTTTAGGAAAACCAAGACTTAATATATATATATATATATATATATATATATATATATCTATTAACCTTGGCCAAATTGGTCGACCCAAGATATCAATATCTTAAATAGGCTTCATCACATATAATACCATGGACAAATACTATGGGTTACCAAAACCATGGGCTCATAAACCACCATATGTAAGCCCATCAATAATTGACTCAAGGTGATCTTAATCACTCTTCCTCTGAGTAAAGATTAACCTAGCCTTCCTCACTTTCAACTTGACTTGAGATGAACCTTCCCTCCAAGTTTATAAACCAATCATCCAAAATACAATATGTTCCCCCATATCACCTAGGTCTACGTTTATACTTTATAATGGTGAACCATTAAACTGAGGGTACATATGCCTAAATAAGTCTTACAACCATATTCCCATTTACATGTGATAAAATAAAACTCCATAAAAATTATTGCAATCATATGCACAAACACATGATGCTATGAAATATCAACTTGTTTCATTGCCAACATCCCTCTTGGTTCAAATACAATGAACCCGTTTTCACAAAATATAGCATTGTGCAAAGCCTTCCCAAGACGTTAAACTAGTGTAACATATTTTAGTAATTGCCACTATCACCTAAGTAAGTACTTCCCTCTTTTTAGTAAATCACAAAGATCCAACTCAGGGGAGGCTTCCCTTATTATACATGAAATTTTCACACCTAGGTACCTCGCCCTAAGTGTCGTAAAGTGTCATATAAGTATCGCATACACCTCAACACGATGGAATAACCTATGTCAGAATCCCTAGTCAATGTGGAGGAGGGATATATTACATGAAGGCCAAAATACCAAGTGCGCATGAATTATTATTAATATTCATGAAGAAAGTAATTAAGTGTGAGAATACACCTCACATTTGGTTTCCTATCTTTTAGGGAAGGTGGAGGATCTCATGGATGGTTGAAATATTTCCTTCTTAAAATCCTTGAGAGATATTTCCTCCCTAAAATCCCTAAGAAATATGTTCTCCCTAAATATCTTAGAGATCCCTTTTTTAATGGATCTGATGAGAGATCCTCTCCATGGTGGTTAAGCCTCCAAATCCTATATAATGAGGGATTTCCATGGAGGAGGGAGGCATGGAGAATTTTAGAGATACCAAACTTATGATTTCATAAGGAAAGAAGCAACTAGAGGCATCAAACTTATGGTCTTGGGAGCTTTGTGCAAGGGCTGGACGAGGAGGACTTGGAGAGGTTGTTGTGAATTCATCAATGGTTTGTAAGCATATCTTTTGAGTTCTCATTAATACATGTGCTTGGCCTGTTTCCTTCAAGTTTGTGTACATTTTCATGGACTTGTCTCTTTGGATGAATATAGTTTTAAACTAATCATGGTAGAATAGGAAGTATGCTTTGTCTTCATTGTTTATTGGATTGTAGGACTCGTTGAAGGACTTGAAGATCGTGCTCAACCTGGACTGAGCGAGGAAAAAATTCATAAAAAGGTACTCATAATTTATTCCTCTTCTCTATTCACTAGTTTATCTATGTTTAAAGGAACGTCAGTGTTCAAAGTTAGCACTTTTCTGTCTTGGTCATAGGGGTCTAAGATCCAAGAGGGAATTCACTTGTCCGCAGGTGAATTTTCCTACAACAGAAATTGGCGACTCCATTGGGGATCAAAATCGATTTTTATTTAATTGGATTGTCCTTGCACTTTTCCCACCTTTTAGATCATTTTTACTATTTGTTTATGATCCATTACCTTTGTCCCATCTTCACTAGCAATTTCACCAATTTCTGTGCATTCTGGGTGAGTTTTTCTGCATTTTTTGGCTCTGTTTTTTAGGTTCTGGGAAGATCAACGCTCCCATGTAGGTCATATCAGAGTGCTAGTGCTCCCCTACAGTGATTTACAGAGTGATGCAATGCTCTGTTCCCTTGAGACAGGGAGCGCTGGTCTCTTTCTTGGAGGATTTTTGCCTTCTTCTACTCAAATGTTTTCATCCTGTTTTGTGGAAGTATTTACCTAGACTCTGTATGTTGGTTTGTGAAGTTATTTAGGTTGATATTTGGTTCTTATCACTCCATATTGTCTTTATTGGAGCTTGAAACATTTTCAGAAATGTGAAATTTTCCTTTCTAGCTGCTTGTTTTGTCGGGACAATTTGAGTGATTCCTCTTTCTCCCTGTCTTTTGTTGGATTCTTATCTGCATTTTCTTGTACTCCTTGAATGTTTGTTGGTTGTAAAATATTTGATTGAGTTCTTGTTAGGACAAGTTTCTAATTGTTTTCTTTAATAGCTCACTACCTTGAGTTTCTACTTGTTTTTTTTTGTATAGTCTCTTTGACTCATTTCTTGAAGAAATTGACATTGATGAGATTTATAAAAAAATTAGGACATTATGCATTTGGGAATGATAAAAGTTTTCTCTTTCTCGTAATATAGATTTCATTGAAGTGAAATATTTGCATTATCATTTATTTTCATTGTTTAGAGTCTCTCAAAACATCATTTAGTCCATGCCATTTTCCTCTTGAGTAAACAACAACCTTAAAAATCAAGCGCTAAACTAAAATTTATCAGACATTTTACATTTTCTGGTAGCAAACCTACATTATCTTAAGGTGTAGGGATTTGGAATAGGTGTGAAAGATAACTTTCCAAAGCATTAAAAAAAAACATTAGCATCTTGCGATAAGGAGAGTAAAATCCAATTTTTGTATAAGCATAACTGGGATCCCCCTCTCACATAGGGGCTACGCATGAGGTCGCGTTTGGGAGAGAAACGAAGATTATGCCTCCGAGGATTAACCCTTTGTAGTAGTTAGATTGTATATTGGGGGTTCTTCTTGAGGTCCAACTGTCTTCATTTGGTCTCAGTGCTTCTTGAATTCTGAATCCGTTCAGGGTCCTCTAACGTTCTACCGGTCCACTTGTCCTCAGTTCTCTCGAAGGATTTCAGACTTGTTATCCTGCCCATACATTCGGAATGGATTGTCGACTATACCTGCCTAGAGGCTAACTGCGAGTTGGTGACCTTAGTATCCATAATCCTTAGGGTATTTACACAAGGTGACGGTGAAGGGAAGTCTTTGTTGTACCTGGAACAAATGTTGGTCAAACTCACTCGGGCTCCTTGGAGGGTAAATCCACGTTTACTATGTGGAAGCTTATACCAAGGTGTAAGTCTATTAAGAAGGTCACCAACATAACTGATTCACCCGCTCTATCCCATCCCCTTCCTATATTGATCTTGCGATGTTGGATTTCATCACCAACTAGTGCTTTCATTATGGGAAGGTTTGTTTGATTGTTTGCTTCTCAGATTTGTAGCATGTGTTGTTTATTTTACTTAGTGGACCTTAGGTCGAGTCAGTGTTAATGGCATAAAATCCTGGGAGTACCAACAGAGGAACCCCTTTTCCCTGGGACCCTTTCACCTTTCCTTATTTTGGAAACGTTGGTCCTCTGTGCATTGCCACACTAAGTATTATGGGACTCATGATCAGATTACCGGTTTGGTTGTTCCCCACTTCGGTGATCTCAAATCTTTCTAGTGCTTCAACTACACCTAATGCTTAAGATGTAAGTACACCACCCACATATTAACCTCATGTCGAATTTTTTCCTTCTTCACCCATTAAGTCTCCTTCCCTTTCTCCTTCTTCGCCTAGTGAAATCTCTAAAGCAAGTAGCAAGGTCGATAAGAAGAAGAAGAAACAGAAAGAGAAGAAGAAGAAGAACCATAAAGGGACCAAGCTTCCAACTACATCAGATGTTGGATCCAAGCAACCAGCTACTGTTAATCTTACTGGGAGTGTTGATGAGATCAATAAGACTACAACGAAGAATCCAAAACCCAAATTCCCTTGCAGTCTTTGTAAGGGTGACCACTTTCTGAGGGATTTCTCTGGTCTTCCCAAGGCCTTAGAAATGTGGTCTTCTACGTCATCGACCCCTACTGGACATGTTGGTTGCACTCCATAAATTAGTGACGTTAAGGTTGGTAAGAAGAAGACAACTGTCAAATTTCCTTGCATGTTATGCGAAGGTGATCTTTACTCACACCTTTGTCCTCGTATGGACGAGGCTTCTTCTCTTTTGAAAACGCTTCAACTTCCAAATAGTTATCATAAGATTTCTCCCAACCCATCATTATTTGATGGAATGGTCAATCTGATTCCATCCTCAGTCAGTCCGGTTGATGAGGTGGTCAATCTAGTATCATCCTCGGTTGAACCACTAACCAAAGTGGTCGATCTGGTTACATCATTGATCGATCCAACTCCTCCTCTAAAGAGTGCCAAAGTGGTTTCTTCGGTTACATCATCGGTCAATCCCACTCTTCCTTTGAGGAGTGCCAAAGTGGTCTCTCTGGTTACATCATCAGTCGATCCCACTCCTCCTCTGAAGAGTTCCAAAGTGGTCGCTCCAGTTACATCATCAATCGATCCCACTCCTCCTCTAAAGAGTGCCAACGTGGTCGATATGGTTCTACCATCGGTCGATCTGACTCCTCCCTTGAGGAGTGCCAAAGTGGTTGCTCAGGTTATACCACCAGTCAATCCCACTCCTAAATCAAAGAGTGAGGATGTCACGCAGGTCTACCTCGTTGATATAGATTCACTCGAATAAGGGGTACTCCACCCATCCCGATGGAACCCCCTTCAAGAAATCAGATGATTTCTATTAATTGGAATCATTTGACAGAACCCCGTCTTCCTTCTTATGTTCCTTTCCAAATCACCGTGCAAGTTTTTGATAGGAGTATTCCTAACACTGTAATAGATGAAGGTGCTTATGTTAGCATCTTATCTGTGAATGCTTGGAAATCTTTTGGTTCCCCATGACTTGCACCTGTGACTCAAAATATGTTGACCTTTGACAGAAGAGCTAGTCGACCTTTAGGGATCCTTCCTCAATTTCTGGTTATTTTGGGAGGAAAAATGGTCTACATTGATGTGATGGTAGTTCACGACCCCTTGGAATTTAACCTACTCCTTGGGCGAGACTATGTCTATGCTATGAGATATTTTGCGTCCAGTCTTTTTTGAGTGATGTGTTTCCCTCACAATGGAAACATAGTAACGATCTACCAACTTTCATTCATTGACCCTCATCCAATGGTCAACCATCCGCCTTTCATGAACGATCCTTACATGTCAGTGATGTTCGTCCCACCACAGGTCAATTATGTATCGACCTACCTGTTGGCACAGGGGCAGACCCAGGGTTCAACTCTAACAATGCACCAACAAAACCCTAACTATAGGCCCTTTCGGCAACACCTGTGAAGCAGATGAAGTCTCACCCGAGGTAGAGGCAGGGGGGGTTGCAGGACTCAAGTGTCTACAACTGAGATGGGACACAGATCTATGATTACAACACTTAACAAAGTGCTTAGCCAATAACATGCATTAGTTATTGAACCTTATTCACATCGCAGGTTAAACCCTTGTTACAGATCATTGCAGTAATAATCAAGATTAAGCACATCTAATCATTTAGCACATAGCATCAACTCAGATTTAGAATTCATCATACATAAGCACTAATCATCCATATATCTATCTATCATACATCAAGATCCTTTCACTAGGCATATAAATACATAAACAATATGAACAACATTGCACAAATCACATCAACACAGGATATACGTGGTTCACCCCAGTATGGGGCTACATCCACCAACTATTCTTCTTCTTTATTAGTCTTCAATATTTCTACATTCTTCTGCTCCTGTGCACAAAGCCACGGAGCTCAGCTTCGCATTGAACAGGTGATTTGTGCACAACACACTAGATCCACCTTCCTCAAAACCAAGTCAAGGCACAGAGCCAACTCCTTGATAGTACAAAGCCTTATATACACCGTCTGTGCATTAAAAAACTCACATTCTCTTGCACTAATCCAATCACAAGTCTTTGCACATAACTAACACTTACACCACTTCTTACATCCCTTAGCTATCTATTTATACATTTACAATGAGGCCTAAACATGGGTAAACCCATAGGCTAACATCCCATACTCGTTACATAAACCCTAATAACCCAAAAAGCCCACAAAACAAGTAAGATCCCGCGATCTCAGCTCCGCCTGGGCGCTCCAACTTTGACCAGCCTATTAAAGTCCCAAAAATGGTCAAACACGACCAATTTTCTCTCAAAACTTAGTCAAGGGCCAACATTCCCCCAACACTCACCTGTGACTTGTCCCGAGTCACTCAGATCTAGGCAGGGCTTCTTCAAAGGCCTCAATATTAGCTCGAGCTGCCTCGACTTTTTTCTTCGCTAGAGCCTCCTACTCAACGAACTCTTGAATGACTTGCTTAGTAACAATACTTTCAAGGCATTTTTCCACTATCGCAACTAGTTGGTCTAGCTGCAAGTCTTGTCCTTCAACTTCTTCAAAAATCATGTAGGCTTCGTCCTTGACCGGCTGGAGTCTTTGTGTTACTTCCATAACCTTGCTATGGATAGCAGTAACCTGCTGTTGGACTGTGCATTTCTCCTATGACCTCTTCATCTTCTCAATGACAGCAAACAGCTTCAGCTTTGCTTGTACGATGGACACCTGTTGCTTATCCTCCTAGAGTTGTGCCTCCAGTTTCCTCAGCTCTGGATCTTCTACAAGGCACTCATAGGTCTGTGCACTTCGATCACTTAATTTCTTACACTCCAAGGTGAGTGCCCTAATTATTTCTACTATGTTCCTGGAAGCTTCTTCCCTCTGATCGTGTACTTCTTGTGGAGTGCTCAACACCGCTTGGATTTCTATCACCATTACTCTTGCTTGAAGCTGTTGAATGGTCTCAGTGAGCTTCCCCACTTGTATCTCAAATGAATATTCTTCCTCATGTGCCAAGCCCGACACAAAGCGAACTGCTCTAGTCACTTCCTCTTTAACGATAGTCTTCTTTCTAAGCAACTGGTCTTTTTCTTTCTGCATCTTCTCTTTGTCCTCTTCGAACTTATCTCTAATTTCATCTTTCTCTTGCTATGAAACTCAAAGTTTCTCTAAGTCCTCCTCCTTTTTCTTCTTGGACTCGATGAATTCAAGCCTTGGTTTCATCTGCTAGCCTTCGTAATTGGGTGGGATCATCCCCCAATTCTGCTATTTCTGATGACGACGATGTAGTAGACACTACGCGGATCGAGTAGATGGCTTGATGTATGTCTATGAGCTCCTTCTCTATTCTGTCATACATTGTTTCTTTCTTCATTTCATGTCTCTACAGGATATCTTCTGAAGCGTCTTCTATGGCTGCGATGATGATATCTACATTGTCCATTGTGAGCACATTCTTCGACTGAGGCTTATTGGCTCGGGTCTTCTTCCGTGCTGAGGGTTTCTGTGGAGAAACCTTTCATTTCTTCGATGTTTTGGCCTCTGTAAGGGGATCCTTTGGCGGTGTCACTTCGCCTTTTTATTTCTTGTCTCCTTCTTCCCCTCCTTCCTATTGGTTCACTTTGTCTCCTCCTCCTCCTGTAGGTGAGTCAGGTGTAGTTTCCTCTTATGCATTGTCCTTCTCATCACTTTCTATGTTATGTACTTCCTCCTTCTCCTTGTTCTTATTTTTCTTTGAGTTTCTCTATCCATCATACTTAGTCAGGGTGACCAAAGGACTTTTGATGATGTCGGGGTCGGAGAGTTCTGCATCTTCGACCGGTACAAGGAATTTTTCTGGCCATTCCTTAGTGATCTCTTACATGTCTTCCTCGGTCAATTTATAGTAAGATTGTATCTCCTCCTTACTGTCATCCCTGCACGCAGTGATGTATATGAAGTGTTGGTCTGCGTGGAACTTCGTGAATGATATGTATTGATGCAAGGTATTCGGGTTCATTCGGGACAAGGATTCAATGGCGTGTATCAGCGGTAGGTAATAGGCATGGAACACCGCGTTCTATTTCCACTGCTTCACCATATCTCTCGTGTACCACAAGGTGGATAACCTTGCGGCCAATGACTCTGATGACTCGACTTCGGGAAATGTCACTCCCTCTGGCATCTGCCAAGCGACAAATGCAATGAAAATCAGTAACCAACTGAAATGAAACTCGTAGCCTTGGTCCTGCGCTTCGCAAAAGTACTTGTCCAAATCATTGATGAGGTAACTCACCCAGTTCATCTGCATTCCTTTGACAGACTTCCCTACGAGGTCCACTGCGAACCCTGTGACTTGTGTCGACCTGTTCTTTCTGACGTACTTGCCTACTATAAGCTGACAATCTAGGTGCATCGCGCCATCCTGGATGGAGGATACCTTGTAGCCTCGCTTCCCCTTCTCTACATTTCCATAGGCTTCCTTTATATGATGGGCCAGGGTGCGATCTACAACCTTCCCTGGGTAGAATTGGTGAGGGTCCGGTCCTTGCATGCTCAGTCCTGTGATCAAGTGGATCAGCGTCAGGTCTATAGTCACGCACCTATCAAGACACATATACCCTCCATGATAGCACAATAGGAGGATTTTAACGCAAGATTTAACCTCCTGATGTCGGTCAAAGTGGGGGATCTTCATCATGTTCAAGATCGTGGAGCGTGCGAGATCCTTAATCCATGGTTGGGGAACTATCTTGGGCTTCTTCCCAGTCATCTTCATCAGGTACCTATGCATCATGAGAATCGCATAGTTCTTCCGGTCTCTGAGGTTGAAGTCATTGATCTTGAGAGCTGGGATCAGTCCCAACTGGGGTCCAACTGCACATATCTCCTTTGGGAGGTACGCAATAATGAGTGTGTATTCGAAATCACATGGGACATTGTCACAATTAACCGCACCAGTCAAAGGTGGGATGTATTCTGGCAATACCGATGGGATCTGCTTCGCATTAGCCAGATCATCATGGTGTTTGCTTCGTTTCTCAGCAACGCATCCAGAATGTCATCCAGTCGATGGGGATGCTTTCAATCCACTAGTCAACAATGCCTGCATTCCTACAGACATGAATTTATCAGTCATGAGATCCACAAGAATTTCCTCCACCGACTTATCTACTGCACTACATTCGCTCGACATTCACACTTGTAATAAAATAAATCGGGTAGGTGAATGGAAAAGCAAGGTAATCAAATGAATGGCGAGGTCTAGAAAGCACAACACAATAGGCAATCAGTTCTTTGTTAGCGCGGATATCTCAGTTTGAAAAAAGTGTTCCCGACGCAGCGTACGACGAGTTAAATAAGAAACATTGTAATAGATTCCTTCAATGGGTGGGAATACGTGCATGAATGCACATCCATCCATTATGGCGCGGTTTCAATGGTCCAACAGAGATCTTTCCGTCAATAACTGCGTTTCTAGCTGTTCTGGAACATCGTTCTAACGGTTGGGACGCCTCCAATGGTCATATAGCTTCGTCGTGGCGAAGTCCCATTCTGCATGGTTCTGCTATTCCAGGGAGGTCTTCAATTTCTGCAAGCCTGCCTTTTGCGAAGTCTTCTTGTAGTTTTTCTAACTTTGCTTTCTTCTTACTAAGCTTTCTTGCCTTCTTTCCTGTGATCCGAGTCTCTGGATTCCTCTTTCCGTTCTTATTCATACTTTCTCTTATCCTAGTAACTTCGTATTGTTGATGTTCTTACAAAGGGTGCAAAGGAATTACCTCTTCTCTTACTATTTCCAGGGTGGATGCACTTCTTTCCTGCATGGACAGGTGCAATAATCCTTCTTGTGTTTTTTCAACTTCGACAACTAATTCTCTGGCCCTCTGTTGCTTCGACTTATCCTATTTTTCTGCTATTAGTTGTGCTATTTTTATGGCTACGAAGTCCCTTGATTCTTTATTTTTCTATGTTGTAGCTTCCTCCTCTGCTTTCCTTCCGATCTGGTCCTTCTCAATCCAAGTCTTTCCTAACAAAAGTGAAAAAAGAGCATTGTTATCAACAAACTTAATGACTTCAAATTCCTCTTCGTTCGATGTTTCATGAGCAATCATAGGTATATTAGTAACTCTGCCACATAGGGTTATCATCTTTCCTTTAAACAAACCTATCCTTCCCAATGAAGTTACCATAGTAGGGTTTCCCAAAATTTCCCAAGTGTTTTTTGGCATGATATTCACCTGCATTTCCTCATCCAAGACATAGTCTATGTTGAAGTCTCCTATTCTTTTTTCTATGCACTGTTTCTCTTTTAAGATCTTGGTTAAACTGATGTCTATGTGATCATTCAGTGTTTCTTTCAGTTGTAATAACATAGTCTTTGATTCTTTCTAGTTTTCTAACATATCCTTAGTCTCTTGGCCTTCTTCATAGTTTTCTTGTCTCATGTTCATCTTTTTAACTTTAGAAAGCATTCTAGGGAAATCCTCAACTTTGTGACCAATAGATTTACAACAAAGACAAATAGGACCTGTACCAGGGCATTCCTTAGCAAGATGTCTTGGTCTTTTGCAATTATAACACAGTGTCAATCCTCTTTTTTTTTTAAATGATCCCTAGCCTTTTCTGTACTGCGCACTGGGATCATAGTGATGGACCTGCAATCTGCAAAAATTCTTTCTAGGTTCATGCATCCACTTGTTAGTCCAAAAACTCTTTCTATGCATAAGAATAACATATCTTTCACTATCTCTATCAAATTGATTCAGATCCATTCTTTCTTCTAACTGTGCCCTAGTTTTCAGACTGGGACAAAATCTATCAATCATACCTAGATTCATACTTTTGAAGCAAAAAATTCCACTTATCTTACCTTTACCAAAGCACAAATCTTTAAGATCTTGCCTCTTTTCTTTAGATCGGGTTTCTTTCTTAGCATAGAGCTTCGCAAGTCAAGTAGAATACTACGCACTACAACAACAGATCTATGCACAAATATTTCTCTTTTCTTCAGTTCCCAACAATCACAGTTTTAGGTCCCGACAATGGAACCATTTGTTGGCACAGGGGTAGACACAGGGTTCAAATCTAACAACACACCAACAAAACCCTAACTATCGGCCCTTTCGGCAACACCTGCGAAGAAGATGAAGTGTCACTCGAGGTAGAGGTGGGGGGGTTGTAGGACTCAGGTGTCTACAACCGAGCTGGAACATAGATCTGTGATTACAACACTTAACAGAGCACTTAGCCAATAACATGCATTAGTTCTTGAACCTTATTCACATCGCAAGTTAAACCCTTATTACAGATCAAAGCAGTAATAATCAAGATTAATCACATCCAATCATTTAGCACATATAATCGACTTAGATTTAGCATTCATCATACATAAGCACTAAGCATCCATATATCTATCTATCATACATCAAGATCTGTGCACTAAGAAGATAAATACATAAACATATGAACAACATTGCACAAATCACATCAACACAGGATATACGTGGTTCACCCCAGTGTGGGGCTACGTCCACCAACTCTTCTTATTATTTATTAGTATTCAATATTTCTACATTCTTCTGCTCCTGTGCACAAAGCCACAGAGATCAGCTTCGCACTGGACAAGTGATCTGCACACAATGCCCTAGATCCACCTTCCTCAAAACCAAGTCAAGTTACAGAGCCAACTCCTTGATAGTAGAAAGCCTTACGTACACCGTCTGTGCACCAGGCAACTTACATTCTCTTGCACTAAGACAATCACAAGTCTTTGCACATAGCTAACACTTACACAACTTCTTACATTTCTTAGTTATCTATTTATACATTTACAATGAGGCCTAAACATGGGTAAACCCATGGGTCGACATCCCATATCTGTTACATAAACCCTAATAACCCAAAAAGACTACAAATCGAGTGATATCCCGCAATCTCAGCTTTGCTTGGGTGCTCCATCTTCAACCAACCTGTCGAAGTCCAAAAAATGGTCAAACATGACTAATGTTCTCTCAAAACTTGGTCGAGGGCCAACACTGCCCCATGCGTTCAATCCTGCATGAGAGAGAATCTCTCCCTTCTCATGGCTTATATCTGGTAGTTGACATGGTCAGCTCTTCGATAGGGCTATTGGAGTCAGATATATCTACACTTGTCGAGGTCGTCGACATTTATTCCTTCCAGAGTGACTTTCTTCCATCCAGTGAAGATCTCTTGGAAGCCATGATTGACGTTTTTTCCTTGACATGTATTCCTTCCAGAGAATTATCCTCTTGGGAGCCATGATCAAGTGAAGTCACGAGCATAGTTTCACTTCTCTGTGGCAAGCTCATTAAAAAATGAAATAGAGGTCTTGAGCATAGTTGTCCTTTCTATAGAAAGCTCATTAAAAAATGAAACAAAAATCTAGGGATTGAACCTGGAACCACAAGCATAGTTTTCCTCTCTGTAGCAAGCTCGTTAAAAAATGAAATAGAAATCTTGGGACCGAACCCAGAGCCTTGATCATAGTTATTTTCCTATGACAAGCTCGTTAAAAAATGAAACAATCACCTCTCCTGTCAAGTCAAGTATTTCGCTATATCTCGTAGATATCGAGTCAAGTCTTTATCTAGACCTCGTAGATGTCGAGTCGAGTCTTTCGTTAGGTCTCATTTTTGAACCTTCATTTCATCCACCCTTATCCTTTTTCTCCATCTAGTACATAAATTGGTGACAACCTCAAAGTCGGTGAATGAATTGAAGCTTTAGGGGGCATGTCTCCAGGCTTTGATTATCATTCTGGAGTTAATCTCCTAGCTTTTCAAGCTAGGGGTAGAGTACCAACCATCCATGGGTATCCCAACCTTTGGAATTTACGTTGGGAATTTACAAGCATAGTTTAATTTTGTTTCAATCTTGTGTAAAAATGAAACCAATACCGAGCTTAGTATTTTCTCTTTATCACGCTCGAAAATACATAAGAATGTAACCGAGTAGACTTTTATCACTTTTTTAGACTCGTAAAGGTTATATGAAAAAGGAACCCCCTGGAGTCTCCTTTAAGCTCTTTTCAAAATCTCTAAACATGAAAATATTGTCGAGTGATATTGCTTCCTTTCACACTCATTAAAAGGTTTGAAAGGGCATCTTCCAAGTGGCAGTTTATCTCTTTTTTGGCATCGCGAGACTAAAGTTATGAAAAAGGATAACCCTGGTGTCTCCTTTAAGTTCTTTTCAGACTCTCTAAACATGAAAAACCACCGATTTTTCCTTCTTTGGACTCATGAAAATTACACATTGAAGGGCCCATATGGGAACGAACCCTTACTTATTCCAGTTCGTTAAACAAAGGAAGAGGAACTTACCTAAGGTGAGTTATATTGAGCATCTGTTACCCTCCTTGAGCTCGTTAAATTAAAAAGAGGTACTCATCTATCTGGGTGGGGGAAAAATTGAAGGAAGTGGGTCAAGTTTTTTGAGAATCCTTTATGGCATATTTTGTCACCCTTGAACATGGCACATGTTTGCCTCTCATCTTACAGTTGGGTAATATGCTTGTCTTTGAGTCATACAAATTCTATGTGTCACCATACTTTTTCATTGAGTCGAAGAGTGTTCTTATTGTCATGACATTACATTTTGGTACTCGTCGAGTCAATGTTGCCAAGTCAGTTGTCATGCCTCATCATGTTCAATGGAAGTTTCACTTCAAACCATTCATCTGCAGTATTACAAGTTTCCATTTCCTGCGTCAGTCCATACTCATTTGATTCACCATCTTACATCACTTTCCTATTTCAGTTTCATGTCACGGATGGGGGATACATCAAGGCCCTCCTTTGACGAGTCTCTTCCTGTCAACTTCAACACATCATCCAGGAATTAGACTTAGAAACCAGTTAGTACCTTGGGACCTGCAGGGCTCAATGGCAGGCCTCCTCACTTCTGACATTGCATTTACATCATTGACCTCTGATCGGATGATTCCAAGAATGTTGACCTCAACTCATTTATTCACATTCGTTGGAATGTACTAGGGTACCTTGGGAGTCATTGACATCATTGGTGATTTCCCTCACACTTGTTACTTGGGTCATATCATTTCAGAGGAAGGAATAATTGTGGACCCAACAAAGATAAAATCAATTGAGGAATGGCCAACACCAATAAATAGCGTAGAAGTGAGATCCTTTATGGGATTGGCAGGGTACTACAAAAGGTTTATTGAAGGATTCTCAAATATTTCATATCCAATCACATCCCTACAAAAGAAAGGTGTGCGATTTGAGTGGGCTCTGGATTGTGCAAGGAGTTTTCAGTACTTGAAGAGTTTGTTGACAGGTGCACCAATTTTGAGAATTGTTGATCCAGATGTAGACTTCGTGGTTTGAACAGATGCATGCAAGGAAGGACTCGGTGGAGTCCTGAGTTAGAATGGACATGTGGTATGCTACGAATCAAGGAAGTTGAAGGAGCATGAAAGGCTCTATGCTACTCATGATTTATAATTGGAAGATATAGTACATGCCTTGAAGACGTGGTGGCATTATCTCATGGATAAAATATTTGAGTTGAGAGCATACCATTGTGGTATGAAGTATTTGTTTGGACAACCAAGTTTAAATGCCACACAGAGCAGGTGGTTAGAGTTCCTCATTGAGTATGACTTCAACATAAATCATATCAGAGGAAAAGAAAACAAGGTGGTTGATGCACTCAGCAGGAGGATGCATGAGCTGCATGCTACAACCGTTAGCATGTACTAGACAGATTTGTACAACACAATTTTGAAAGTTTCCAAGTTAGATATGCATTATGTCGAAATAAAGAAGAACTTACAACAAGGTATGTCGCAACAAACTTTAGAAGGTTATGAATTAAGAGAGGATGGGATCCTCGTGTATAGACACAAAATATGTGTGTTGAATGATCAGGAGTTGAAAATCCTAATATTGTTAGAGATGCATAAGGTCCCTTATGTTGGACATCCAGTTTACCAGAAGATAATTGTCGCAGTCAAGAAGAAATACTATTAGCTAGGAATGAAAAAGGAAGTTATTGATTTTATAGCTCGATGTCTCAAATGTCAAAAGGTCAAGGCTGAGCACAAAAATCTAGTTGGTTTTCTACAACCTTTTCTCATTCTTGGGTGGAAGTGGGAAGTTACAAAGATGGATTTTATAACTAAGTTTCCTAGGATTGTTAAGCAACATGATTATATTATGGTGGTGGTGGAAAAGATTACTAAAGTTGCCCATTTTATTCATGCGTGAAGTTGCTAGGTTGCATGGTGTTCCTAAGACAATTGTGTTTGACAGAGATTCCAAGTTTACCTTGAACTTTTGGAAAGGGATATTCAAAGGATTTGGAAAAATATGAACTTTAGCATAGCATATCACCCTGAGTCAGATGGACAGACAGAGAGGGTAAATCAAGTAATAGAATATATGCTAAGGATGTATGTGATGGATAAGCCATCAAAATGGGAAGACTACTTACATTTGGTAGAGTTTTCTTACAACAATGGACATCAAGCATATTTAAAGATGATTCCACTTGAAGCATTGTATGGTAGAAGTTGCAACACATATGTGATTTGGGATAACCCAACAGACCGCGTAGTAGTTGGGCCAAATCTGCTTTGAGAAATGTAAGAGTAGGTGGTGTAGATAAGGCATAATTTAAAGGCTTCCCAGGAAAGACAAAAAAGTTGTGCAAATAAAGGCAGAACCCACAGAGAGTTTAAAGTGGGTGATCACATGTTTTTGAAAGTAAAATCTAGGCCGAGTTCCTTGATGCTGTGGAATTGTTCTAAGTTAGCAACATAATATTGTGGGCCATTTGAAATCCTATAGAGGATTGGTCCTGTCGCATATATGTTTGAATTGCCTACATCCTTGTGTATTCATAATGTTTTCCATGTTTCATTTCTTAAGAAGTATATACCTGATGCTAATCATGTCATTGATTGGAATGTGATTTAGGTGTAGCCAAAAGATTTTCGAGTGCGACCTGTTTTCATATTGGATCGGAAAGTCAAGCAGATCAGGAATCGATCGATGGAGTTGGTAAAGGTCCAATGGAGTGGTGAAAATGTAATGTACATATAGGCTAGTGAGTCGTGGTACCAAGTTTTTGGTTTTGCACGCACCTGTGGAGTGCGCAAGGCTTGTTATCAAAGAAAAAGGTGCACACATTCCATAGTGTTATGCATACCTGAGCTAGTGCATGTGGTTTGTGCATCAAGGGAGGGTGCACATATTCCACACCGCTGCATGCACAAAAGTAAGTGTACGGGAATGATTGTGATGTGTATATATGTGTGTATATGTTTTGAGTTCGGAGAGCCTATGTGACTATTAGGATGGTGAGCCAAGACACAAATAGGCCAATGCTCATATTATTGTAAAGTGTATCATGCTCAATTCATTAATATATTACATCATTGCGTGCAGATTGAGTAAGACAAAAAGAGATAAGGGGTTGAACTCCACCGAAAAAGGGAAAAAGGGGGGAATATTTTAATGATATTTTTGAAAAGTGTAATTTACGGATATATTATTTATCCTAAGTTCTCGAGGGATGGGAAACAAGTCACCAAGTGGCTAAAGTAAATTTTGAAAGTGACAAGCATCAATTTGAATGCATCCAATATATATTATTAGCCTTAGTGTAATTCTGGGGAGGTCGCTCATTCGAAAACCATTGAGACAGAATCCTCTATGAAGGAATTATGTATTTTTTTGTAACTTATTTGTCATTTTTCTTAACCTTGTGCTTGGGAAAAGTTTTGTATGATTGAAGAAGAAGGTCATTAGGCCTGTAGGTTATTGAAGAAGTGGGTTATCAAGCTCATATTTTTTCCAAGAGGTGGGTTGTTAGGCCCGTGAGCAATCTCTCCAGTTGAGAGATTGGATGGGAATTTTTCCCTGATGCATTGGAATTAGTTGCAGTGCTCTAATACTTCCTGATATGGGTTGTTGTTGAAGCCCTAGAAAGGAAGTGGGGTAGTCGAAGGATTGTTGAGTAGAGAAGGGGCACACTTCCTAGGGTGGCACATGCATGTGGGGAATGAGGTATTTTAGACTAGTTGCAGTAGTCGACACCTTGGACTAAGAAATTCCATTGTTTGTTAGACCATATATTGGCACTAGGAATTCATTTTCCCTGGTGGAGTTCAAGCCCCAACTTAGAGGTGACCTGTTGCTGAAATATTATGAGCAACAACAAGTATGGCTGGGAGGAACATCTGAGTCATGCGCTTAGTTGGTGACTTTTCATAAAAGATAAGTGTTCTTATTTTCTTTCCTGTTACCGTGTGCTAATTCATTTGTATCTATTATGATCTATTACTTGCATAGTGTTGCATATGAATAATGGTTGTTATTCTATTAATGTTGTCTATTCTATAAGTGTGATGTCAGTATTTAGCATAGTATTTGTATATGTTTAGTATGCTAGTTGATAAGTAACTTATGTTAAGATAGTCCTGGTAAATGGTTAAGAGCTTCCTGTGGGAGGATAGAGGTAGCGTGCGCATGGAAAGTGGTATGTGTGCACAAGTGACTGGTTTTTTTTTGTGCGTTGGAACATAGTATGTGCGCTCTGGAAAGCAAGACCTATAAGTAGAATAAGAACAATTATGTATGTTGTGGTATTCGAATTCTCTGTATGGTTATGCACACAATATTGTTCGCATGTTGGAGTGGTCTTACGTTCTGTAATGTCCGTGCACTTTGTATGCTTGAGCGTATAGTTATATTTCATGTTACTTCCATTGCTATAATTTGTATAAGCAGGAGGGACTGGGGTGTGGTGCAGACCAGTTTGGGTTGTGCGCAAGTCCTCGAGTGATTCCACACAATTAATATAATCTGTATAAACAGGAGGGACTAGGGTGTGGCGCAAACCAGTTTGGGTTCTGCGCACTTCCTCGAGTGATTCTGTGCAATTAATGTTAATTATGCACTGGAATTCTAATGTATCACCGTTCAACAGTAAGTTGGGTAACATTACTGATCTAGATTGTTTTCAACATGAAATGAGAGTGGAGATATAATAAATAAATGTATGGAGATATATCAGATATCCAATAATATAATAGAAATGTATCAAAGATGAAACCATAAACACAGAGATACAGTAATACAAAATTTCTATTAATGAGCGAAATGTACGAAACTGTAGAAATGCAGAGTGAAAGATTCATTATAATGGTGGAAGATTATCTCTGAGAAGAGATGTGATGGTGTTGACAAAAAATTGGTCACCTATATTTTCACTCTCTTGGATCCATAAAAAACTTGATATCAAAAGAATACCTTTTTTCAACTTTTATAAGTTCATTCTGTAGCTCTCAATCTCAGTTTCGCCACGTATTTTCCGGATCAGAATTTTTTTTTTTTCTGTATTCCTAAGCTACTCAAGATCTTGTTCAGAGGTCCTATTTTGAAGAATATTTCTAAGTACCATGTTCTCCTCTCCTTTTTCAAATTTTGGCTAAGTATTCTCATCACTTTCATCTCCATCCATATCAACACTTAACGTTTTTTATCTTTTCCACTCTACTCATACTACCTATTACATACACTCAACTAGTCTCAACACTTAGTATTTTTGGGACTCCTACCTCATCTTCCCATCAGGCTCACAGGTTGGCAGACTCATACATCCCCTCAACTCCTTACACTCCCTCATCCGCCAACCCGATGTCTACACATCACCCTTAGCCCTCCGCCACCTACAAATTACTCCCACCCCTTTCTCCACTCCTACCCTTCTCCTTATATCTCCACCCTCTCCACTCTTTATCTCTTATCCTCCCATACTTAGCCATATTTCAATCTATGGTGGGGGCAGACACCCACCACACTCCTTTACCCTTCCTCCTCACCTTCCTCACCCATGCCCCCGCCACGTAAATTTATCCTCCCTCACTTCCATCATCTACATTTCTCCCCTTCCCCCCCAACTAATCACAATCCTTGTCGAGTTTTCGGACACTAACCACCCTCACTCCCTTATTCACCTCACTCCCCAACCCACCAACCTGCTACCGCAGACTACAAACTCACTTGCTTAATTTTCTCCACCTACATATCTCCCCGTCCCCTGATTGAACATCTCATATAAATTCTCATACTTAATCTATTTTTGAATTTTTCACCTTTAAAATGTGAACCAATAATTATTTTCCACATGGTACAATACTATTTGGTGGGTTATGGAGGAATTACACATGGCATCCAATAAGAGCATTACACGTGGAAGCAAACAAAGAGGGACATATGAAGCGATATGATTGAATGATGTAACAGCCAATAACTGTACAACATGTGGCGACATCTTATTGGATGACCCATCATGGTGACTGGGCATGAGGTGGACGACGACAGTATTCAAAAAATATTATTTTATTCAACAATTTTCTAAGGAAGTCGAACCCCTTATTCTCCATAATCATCTTCTCCTGTTTCTTGCTAAGTGTATGAAATACTTAGTATTATATATCATGAAGAACATAATATCACAATGCATGTGGGATCGAATTTTAAACCAAAAAGTTGAATTTTATGAAGGGAAGCACAAAATTTATCCAAGGGCTGTGATTTACCAAAGACAATCAATCGACGGTGGTTGAGCGTTAATCTTGCAGAGGCCATAACTTGAGCTCCGAGTGTCATAATCATGAAAAATTTCTACCATTGGAAAGGTATTTAGACGTATTATATGGTGTTATAGGTTTCAATTCCTTTCTCATAAATTAAATTATCATTTAGATGCATGTTTAATGGGCCTGCATGACAACTCAACTTCACGAGCTCATATCTTGAGATCTGGGCGACGAATTTGTGCAAAATTTATATCATTGGAAAGATAAGAAGATGGAGATTGCATAAGAAGTGATTTACATGGATACAAATTTGATTATCATTCCCAGAAAACTAAAACATGGTCCTATTTTAAATGGGAAATTAATTAAATTGTGAAAATAAAAGTTTATTTAAAAACTCTTATTAAAAATGGAAAGGGACCCATTTTAGATATGTATATATTGATGATATAATTTAATTAATGAGAAAATAATTAGGCACTAATTAAATGGAATTTTTCAATAAGAAACTTGTATGGGAATTTCAAGAGAGGAAGAAAACCCTAACTACTCAAGTAGTTAGAAAATCTCTTCTTAAAAAGAGAAGAGAGGCTTCATCAAAGGGTCCAAGAATCAGTATCGTGAGAGGGGAAGCGAAGCATATCAGAGGAAGAAGAAGGTACATCCATGGATACACAATCAATCTTCTGATCAATTGAAATAAATCTCCATCTTCTCCATTCTTCTTATTCTTCTACACCACTTCTCATAGCTTTATGCTTGAATCTCAGAGTTGGGCACAAGGTTGAGTTGTTGAGTGTTTTTCTTATATTCTTCTAAGATATTTTCTTACATGATCATGGAGTATTTGCAGACACATACATGGTTGTCAAATCTTTTGTAATGAAGAACATATTGCATGAATAAAACTCCACAAATAATTGCTTCGGGGTTGATCTTGACTGTATCTTGTAACTTTGAGTCTTAAGTATGAGGTATTTGAGGTTGACCTATCAAATTATCTTTTGATATTGATAGCAGTACTCTTTTAAAATTATTTGATATGATCAAATTATTCTCTCCTATTTTTCATGAAGAAGACATGGATGTATTTATATATGATTAAGAAGATTGTGTGTGATGTTGATCACAATTTAACTCTGATGTTGAAGCCCTCCTTCAATATTTTATTATTGTAAAAAGACTTTTCTTTCACATAAAGATCATATTGGGTTATTGAAGAACCATTTTCATTTAAATCCAATTAATAAATATTTGGGGTTTTCTGTCTAGCACTCTCCCTACTCCAAGATATTCAAAGATATATCTTTTAGCCAAAGAGGAGAATTGCCTGTCTAAAAATGAAGGGGGACTAATGTCCTCATGAGGTTTTCGTTTTGGTCCTAACGGATTCAAGCGTCAACATAAGCTACTCACATTTACAAGAAGATGATTACAATGAGGCTCTAAAGGCCTTTTTAAAATAAAGAAAATCCAAAACCCTAACCCCAGAAGATGAAAATCCAACAGTTTTGTGCACCCTGTTTTGGGTAGTTTGGTGTATCAACTTCTTGGGGGCGTAACTTTGGCATATGATATTCGTTTGGGGTGAACAATAGCTCATTGGAAAGAGGTATCGTCAAGGAGATTCATTTATGGGGTTTTGATGGCCCTGGAAGTTTAGGAACCACAAACCTACTAAAAATAGTAAGTTTCCAGAAGATTGTTTTAAGCTAGTTGGAATAGGTGGGTGGACACCGATATCCACCTGGATCAATCCTTCCTCCTTAGTAAGAAATGGTATCCATTTCAATGAGTTCCCAAGGGAGAGGAGAAATTGTTTTTTGAATCTTCATCTTGATGAGTCATTTTCCTTATTGGAGAAGTTGTGCAACGTAGATTGTTGAAGATTGTCACAAACCTGTGGCTGGAAGGGTTGGACCCTTTTAAGCAGTCTGGCTACATGATATTAATGTGTGCAGAAGGAATATTTGTGCTTTTTTGCAATCTTGTCGACCTGCTTCTGGTGGAAAGAAGGTGCTTGGACCGAGGCTGTAGTGGTGCTCTTTTGTTCACCTTTTTTATAGACTGTGAAGAAGCTAATTGTTTTAGCATGAGATACTACCTTGTGGAACTATTTATGTGGAACAGTAGTTGGAACTAGCTTTGGTATCCTCTA
>ML790299.1:233298-274865 GCA_009831015.1 Picea engelmannii | reverse complement strand
TTGATAAGACATTTGGGGTAGCTTATCAATCTAAAGAAGATTTGGCAAAACAATATGCTGAGAAAGGGAAAATGGCTATGGGTGAGATGAGAGATTTAGTCCCTGAAGTGGAAAATATTTCTCAGCACAAATATTCTCTGTTCACAGTAAGGGATATTGAGAAGAGGACCTTTAATATAGTATTTGTAGACGAAGAAAAAGTATCTGAGATCAAGATAAAGTATGACAACATCAGTGCTCTAGACAAAATCAAATTCCATAGGAATACCAGTGATATGTCGTATTATGATTACTTGACTATAAGCTTGAATATTTCTAAGATGTCATCTTATGCAATAAAATTGGAAGGGCAATTGAGGCAAGAAAAGGCATCCAACAGATCTTGGAAGACTCAAGTCAATAGGCTGGAATTTGAAGGCCCCCGAGGGGTGAAATTCTCATTGGATGAGAAGGACAAATTGATTCAGAGATTGAAGAAGAAAATGAAAATGCCTGCCATAGAGCATCCAAAAACAACATAATTGGTTGCTCTGGAACAGGAAAAGGAAACATTTTGATAAGAGGCATTGGACTACAAGGCTAAGGTGTTGCAGCTAGAGCAAGAAAAGATGAAATGGTCACAAGAGAAAACATAATTGTTGAACATGGTTGTGGTTGTACCTCCCACTATAGAAGCTGGAAAAAACACTGAAGGACTTGTCTAGGCTATGTCACGAGTTAGCCCAAAGTTAGGATAAATCAAGGGGTTAAAAGGGGACATAGCGAAACTGAAGTAGGAAATGAAAGCAAAGGATGAAAAAATGGCTCAATTTCAAAAGGAGAATCAAGCCTTGCAGGAAAGGATAGACAAGATGAAAATAAGATTAATAGGAAAAGGATTGTTGCAGGGAGCCAAGCATATCATCTAGGATTCTATTACTGTTGAAGATACCAAGTTTAGGGTATATTTAAACTTCATCAATGATAAAGAAATTATGGCCATCATAGCCAGAATCAAGTGCATTGTTGTAAATGAAACTTTGGAAAAGAAACCATCAAAGTGGGCCCAAAATTCCATAAAACTGCTAAACTCCATCCCTACTGCAGAACTTCAGACCATTGGAGTCAAAGATATAACTGCATTGATCATCTAGGCCAAGATAGTCATTGCTAAACATAACCTGTTGAAATCAGTCCAAACCAAGGCAACATAGATGGATCAAAGTGTGCAATAATTCAAGGACCTGTTTGAAGAATTGTTTATTAAAGGCCTCCCACAATTTTGGGATGGTAAAGGAAAATTACATGATCAGGAAGAATACAACACTTGCCTTACTTAGTGCAAAATGGATCACTCCAAGTTTGAAAACCTAGAAGAAAACATGAAAGGAGAAACCATGGTTGAACATCTGATTATAGATTTTGAGATTCTGAATCAGTTCAAAACAGTGAAAATTGGACTACTAATCATGACATATGCCTCGTGCATTGACCTGGAGATCTTGATCAAAGAAATTATGGATTATGATATCCCTTCTGACTTGCAATGGAAGGAGATAGTACGGATGGGTAAGACAAAGTGCAATTTTCCAAGGACCAGTAGATGATGTATAGGTGTCATTGAAGATGGAAGATCGGGTAGAAGACCAGAACATAACAAGTGGAAAAGGAAGGAGCTAAAGAGTCATAGGAATCAACAATTGGATCATAAAACATTTTTCTTATTAATCATTGAAATCGGTTCCAATACCGAAACTGTTATTTGTAATTATTGTAATCAGTTTCAGAAACTGAAACATTTCATTTCAAGCATTGTAATCGGTTTCAAATCGAAGGAACTCGAACTTGTATAAATATTAGGAGTTCCAAATGTATTAAGGATTGGCAGAAGTGCAAGGGCAGGATTTTAGTTGTTCAGAACTTAATTTGTAATTTTCTGAAGCTTAATTGAATACACATGCATAAGTCTTGAAGTCTCCATGAAAAGATTCTAATGGTGGTGATATGAGTTTTGTTTTCTCTCTTTGTATGTATTTCCTGTATTCCTAATTCCATTTACATTGTCTTCTGTTTAAATTGGATAGTTTAAAGGCCCATAATTAATCTTGTGATGCTCTTGGCTTAAGAAATTTAAATTGTGTTAAGTTCTTCCTAACTAATTTAGAATTCATTTCATTAATGCTCTGATGCAGTTACTTGTTTTCTCATTTCTTCTTACACTCTACAAAGTTCAATTTATAACTCAGATTCATCACCTCATTTAGCCTTTATCCTATGGATATTTCTATTGGCCAATCATTTTTTCCGTTCATTTTTAGAACCTTAACTTCGTAGCCCTAAGTGTCCTTCCCTTTCCTTGCTAACAAATTTATAAAAAAACCCAAAACAACAAAACCTAGCCATTGATTGTCAAATAAACACCAAGTGACATGAGAGATCCCTCTCTGAGCTGAGCAGGTTAGTACCCAGATCTAAAGTTGGTTTGTAGGTTACCTCTATCGTTTGTTTTATTATCCGAACAAATTTACAGAGTGCTAACATTCTGGTGCCACTGTCGGGGATCAAAAGTGAAATATTCCTTGGGAAAAGAATGACTTAAAGATTCAGATTTGATTCCTGAGGGTGACAATGAATCAAACACCTTATTGGCTGAGACTGAATTTACCCTGGTGACTCCATTATAAAAATACCAGTAGTATAAAGTAGTTTGAGCTAGAAATCCTAGATCCCAAGAGAAATCCAAACCCAGAAGCAGTGATCCATGTGTCTGATCCTGAGAAGATTGTACACAAAATAAAAGAAAATCCAATAAGCCTAGTTTTGTGTCTAGATAGATATCTATCCTTTCCCAAAGATGGAGTAACAAGCATTGAAGACCTTGATTTCGATTTGAAATTTGAGAAAAATTTGTTCAGAACTAAATTTGAGTCTTGTTTGAACGAGATCATCTTTGACGAGAAAAGGTTCTAAGATTTAATTTTAGCTGCCTCTACTAAACCTCATGTGATTCATACTCAGAACCAACAACCACTTTGATTCCTTACTGTAGCCATGGAATCTAGGTTTTCCCTTCTTGTTCTACCTGCTCAATTACATGATTTTCCCCAAGAGTGTATTCTGAGGATTAACTTGTATGACGTTGAAGGCAATGTGTCAGCCCAAAAACACTTAGACTAGTTCAATGATTTTATAGACCTAGAATAAGTATATTTTGAAGATGCGAAAATGAGGTTGTTTGCACAAAGTCTTGCAGGAGAAGTCAGAAATTGGTTCAGAGCTCTCCCAGTAGCAAGTATCTGAGATTTTGAAGCATTTGGAACAAGTTTTCTTGCAAAGTGGGGTGACAAGAAAAACCCCCTTCATTTGTTAACCCAGTATAACAACATAAGAAGGTCACCTGATGAAACAGTGCATGAGTTTTCATCCATATTTATAAAGGTCTATAATTCAATTACTACTGAAGTAAAACCCCTCCTAGAGTTTCTCAACTTAGATATGTTGATTCCTTTGAAAGTGATTTTTCTTTGTTGTTGAGGGAAAGAAGATCTACTTCATTAGATTATATGATGAATGATGTAATAGAATTTGAAGTAAATCTAATGGCTTCAGGAAAGATCAAATCTAACTCTGACAGGAACACGAACAAGGTTTAAGATAAGGCACAACATTCAAATTCATAGTCATCGGAAGAGAGGTTTGAAATGATGATGAAGACCATGGAAAAATTGATGGAGAGGATGTCTTTAGACAATAAGCCTAACACCAAAGAACATATTGATGTTCCACCCAGGAAACAGAGGAGATCAATAGTTTCACAAATCATACAAGGATAACAGAGGAACCAAGGTGATCAACAAATAAGACCTCCTTTTCAAAAAAAAAATGTAAATGAAAATTTTCATGAAAACTTTGAAGACAATATGCATTGTTGCGATGGTCATGAAATAGAGGTATTTGTAACTAAAGAAGAACATGACTAGTTCATGGATGAAAATGAAATATTCATGTAGGATAATGATGAGAGTTTGTCAGTGGAAAAAGAATATTACCAAATAGAGTTACAGAATTCCATCATGCAATTCCAGAAACAATATAATATTCGAAATAAAAAGGTGCCTGCAAATCCTCCAAAGGGAAATCCTACCAAAGAATCTCAAAATAATATACCTTCTTCAATTCAGCCTAGAAAGGACTATGTTGCAAAGGATGTTGTGGAGAAAGGAAAGCAGAAGGAAGAACCTCATAAGAAAGTGGTTGAAACAAGAAAGGAGACAGTCATCAAAGAGGTAGAGAAAACCTCATCTTCCTTTAATTTTGAAAGTGATATGGCCAAGATTAAAATATCTGTACCATTCAATGAGTTGATAAAGAACAATGAATATATAAATCAGATCATCAAGATTCTCAAGATGGAAGAAACTTCTGATACTTTGAACATACAAGATGATCATCCTTCCATCCTGTTTGGCCCACGTGTAGAGGAGAGCAGTGATGTTGATAAGGTTCCCCCTTTCTATGTCAGTCTGAAGATTCATGATCTGATTATGCACAATGCCATGTTGGATTCAGGAGCATCCCATAACCTGATTCCCAAGGTGGTCATGGAAATTACAATGCCTTACAAAGATCTTTTCTCCTTTGATTCAAGGAAGGTGAAGTGCATGGGCCTAATCAAATATTTGGTGGTATATTTGTCTCAAATTCCAAAAAAAACATGGTCATGGATGTAGTGGTTGTTGATATCCCTCCTAAGTTTGGCATGTTGTTGTCTAGGTATTGGGTTATAAATTTGAAAGGGAATCTACAAATGGATAAGTCATATGCCACTATCCCTGTATTTAGTCAATATAGGATATTGTACAAGTAAGTTTTTCTCAAATACATGGTCAGTAACAAGGCCCAGCCAAATAACCATCTCATTTACTCTGTGGAGACTGAGATGGTTTCTTCCATTTTCTTCAATGATTTGTGTTCTGAAGAGAAAGGGCCAGAGATTGATATGACTGTCAAAGACAAATCTTATCAGCAGACTGAGAAAATTTCAGAACAACAAGACAATGCAAAGAATGAGATGTGTAACATGAGATTTGATGGAGCTGTCGGCAGAGAAGGAGCGAGAGTTGTTGTGTGGATTAACCCCCTTAGATTGGCCACAAAACTTTGTTCTTATAAGCTTTCTTTTGAGTGCACAAATAATATGGCTAAATACGAGGCATTAGTATTGGGATTGAAGACTTTGAAAGAAATGGGTTCTAGGAGGATAGTTGTTCATGGAGATTCTGAGTTGGTCATAAATCGAGTGAAGGGAATATATCAAGCGAAGCACCCCAGATTAAGAGAATATATGAATATAGTGCTTGACCTTCTTGAAGAATTTTCATAATATAGTCTCTCAATGATTCCAAGGGGTTAGAATCAGATTGTTTATGCTCTAGCTACTTCATCCTCAGTTTTCAAAATTCCAATATTTCCTAGCGGGGGGTATGAGATTCAGGTCAAGCACATACCAACAGTGCCTGATAATATAAAGTACTGGCAGGTTTTTGAAAATGATAAGCAAATAGAAAGTTTCCTCAAATGGAGGATGAATTTGAAAATTTGAATATTGATGAGGAATATTGTGGTGAAGAAGAATATGCACCCATGTTTGCAAATGATGGTTATTTCAAGAATCAGATTGTTGGTAAAGATATAATGAAACTAAAAAATAACATCATTCCCAAAGGCTTGGTCCCATTGCAGAAACTCTTTGACAATAATGATGTGGCCAAAAGTCCTAAAATTACTACAAATGAAGGAGATGTTCGAGATTGCAACATTGGGACTCAAGAAGATCCCAAGATCATTAAGCTATCCAAGACACTTAACCCAGAGGAAGGACACTCTGAAGGCTTCAATTTCTGTTGATTTGATTCCAATTTCTACGAGAAAATCCTTCCACTAGGGAGATTTCGACTGCTAATCGGCCCCCATGACCCTTCTCTCCATGCATTCCATTTATGGCATGAGATGAGGTCTCAACCGCCACCCCCATTTCCATTAACTACCTTCATTAGGATCAGGATGAGGCCTGACACCCATGAATGTTCCAACCAGTTCCCATGGCTTCTTCGAGTCAATCCTGATGCCTCGAGGCCAAGAAGATCTTCTTATGTGACCAAATACGAGTGCTTTCGGACTTTGGCACAACTCCTCTCCATCGCTCCATATTCAATGTGACCTAGGGCCATGAACCTATGCAATTGTGCGATTTCAGGCACTACCAAGGGTGGTCTGAAAGAAAATCTCTTTTGTCCCCGCAATTCACCATGAACCACCACGCGTCCTTTTCTAAAAACCACGGTTCCAATTGCGGCTTGCCCCTTAGATTTTAAAACGTGTGCACTTTCTGACCCTGCAATTTGGCGTGACCGTTGATATTTTGATCTAAGATTAGGCCCTCTGATCAATGACTTAGCTCTGGTTCTTTTTAGATTGACGGATCAGATCTTCCCCTTCAAAACAACAACCAAGATTTACTTCGTGGATCAACCTATGAGAATTTCAATTCTCAAACTCCATTTGTCTTATGCTTCTTTTATCCAGAGAGAAATATCTAGCAATGTGTGGCTCCTACTGATCGACGACTCAGATTCTCTTCGGGCGCTTCAGGCTTCGACCCTTCAGGATTTTTCAATGTTTTTCATTTTAAAAATCCCGAAGTAAAACTCCTAGAGTGACATATTTGATGACGCGTGTCTTTTGCTGATCAATGACTCAGATCTATTTCATGCCTTTGTCCACGTCGATAGATTTTCCAAATTCTATGCTTTAGCGACTTCGACTCTTCGGCTCTTCGGGACTTCTAAGAATTTCTCATTTCAAATATCCCAAATCTCATTTACCCGAAGGCTTGGATCGTTTTCCACGTGACCCCTTTAAGATCAACGGTTCATACTCACTTCGGGGCCTTTTTCTCTGGCGCTATACTTCACGCAAGTTGGCACTCTCAAATGCCCTTAAGTCACTGATTTGGACTGTTCTAGGACTATTCATCGTTGAAATATTAAAACTACCTTATGCTTATGCTTCAATCCTAAAACAAACTTCTAAGAAAGTTGTGCTTTGTGTTCATGGATGCGCCCTGCACGATCAAGGATTTGGACGACTGGATGTGAGCTGAGAAAATAGGGAGACCAGTGACTAAAACACAGGATGTGAGTGCTCGCCCTTGGAGAAAATAGAGGGGCTTGGGGCCAAGATTTTACTCGGGTAAGATATTTAAGGAAAATCAGGGCACACAAATAGACAAGGGAAAATAGAGAATGATTTACAAGTCGAAGGGGGAAAAACTTAAGATTTGGTCTACGAAAAGGATAGAGATGGGTCAAGACTATAGACTCAAGTATATCGACACACACCTATGGCCCTTGAAAACCCTATCTGATAACATTTGGCTCCACAAGGGATGGCATGCTCCCTGTGAGCTGCCAAGAACATGCAGTTCTAGTGCCTTAGTTGTTGGCCTATAGAGTCTAGCTCAAAATTTTCACTAAAGAAAACGGGGAGATATATACACTACTCTACTAAAAATGAAAACAAACACATGGGCTCTAGAAGGAGATTATTTATGTGCACTCCTAGACTAACCGATTTTTACAAAGTGTTAGGTGAAAGTGGACTTCCATCAGAGCCAATCAGGTAACCTCCTAACTGAAAAATTACTTACTCTATCACTGATCAAATAAAGATAATGAAACTTTGACAGAAAAATGATTACATTTTTTATCTCTCCTCCTAGTGTTGAAGGCAAGATAAAATTTGGAGGCTTCAATACCTGGAAAACAATCAACTCCATGTACTCCCCTACATAGTCATAAAATAGGGGATGAATCTTACTCGGTTGGTAATAGAAAACATGCTATGTCTTATAGTTGCTCACATCCAGCTGAATGTCTGTGGAAAGCATAGGTGAGTGAAAGGTTGATACATGATGCTTATCCACTTCCTCTTTTTCTACTTTGATAATGTCAGCCAGCTGAAGGCAATAAATCTCTTCATGTATATCAATGAATGGGTGCTTCTCCCTAACATGTTGTTCAGTGTCTTCTGCGGGCTCAAGATGGTTGATTTCCACCCAATGATTTTCCTTACTGAATAAAGGAAAAGGATCTATATTATGGTCTTGAAAATCCTTCATATCCACATCGGAATCGGATTCATAGTTGTCATACACATGATGGTTTCTCCCCAAGTCAAAAAAATGTAAGGTATGGATCTGCTCTTCTTCATCTGAGTACTCATCAAAGATGGGTGAGAACATAACTCTTTTATCTTGCAAAGAAAAATGAGCGACCTCTTGATTCGTTTCTTCAATCCTAGGTGAAAATACATCATGGGAAACCTCTTGAAGGAAAAGAGAAGAATCCTCCTCCGCAACTATCTCTTCTTTTACAACTGAGACAACAGGTGCATCAGGGGAAGAATACAATACATCTATGTCTATGAAATCATCAACACTATAAATGCTCATATCTAGAAGGCCTTCTTCTTGGGAAAGAGAAAGAGAAAAGATTTCATCCACATTTGCAAAATACTTGCTTCTATCCTCACTTTCTCTTTCAATCAGATCTTCACCAGACTCATCAAACGAGGAAGACTATCATTTTTTGTATGTGGAATGCAAACTTGTTACAACAGTCATCCAAAATAAGATGAGACAGTTAAGTCTTCTCGTAATATGAATTAAAATCATCATGAAAATCCTTCAAATAATGGACACTAGTAGTAGGGAGAGAATGACACCATTCACAATCATCTTCGTCTAAAGAAAATTTGAACATCTTGATCAAGACATCCTCGTGAAAGAAGCCATGTTCAAGAATGCATATATGAAATTTTAATAAGTGCTCACCGGGATGGTCATGCTTGCTTCCTATGAATCTCAGAAGATAATCATCCCATTCATTTATAGCCAGCATTGGATGTGGATAACCAACAATCAGTGATAAATTGAAGGGGACAAATATCTTGTCCAGGATAGCCTCCATAGCCTTTTGATGTATCTCCCTTCAATGGAGTCACCAACAGATTCTGCACAGTGGATTTTCCATGGTGAAAAAGAATCAGTCAAAAGTATGTGTCCATCTTTAGTTCACCATCAAAAACTGACTCTCTGCAATGTCATTCTTCCCAGGGAGCTTTTCAATGTGGGATAACAACAAAAATCCTTCTTGAGAAAGATTTTATTTCTTAATAATCCTCTCTGGGTCAGCTTTAGGTGTAGCTAGAGGTAGCTATGGAGTAGATGTTGTGTGTCTACCTTTCGGAGCAACAACTAAAACAGTGGAGTCACCAGGTGCAAGATGCAATCTTCAATGGTACTAATATCTGATGCACCTTCAGAATCAGAGCTTCTTTGTCATTCTATCCCAGGGAAATGTCTTCAATTCCTTCCACGGAAATGATGCCAGAAATGTTAGCACTATAATTCACCCTCAGATTGCATAGAAGGTAAGCCCAGTACCCATCAGTTTATACAGTAAATGTAAATAAATTTTAAGAGGCCAAATGGAGAAGTCTCAATGAAAATAACGTTCTAACTCAAAAATCTGGACTGGTATGCGCAAGAAATTGAGGTCTTGGATCAACTTCAGTCAGTAAGTTGGAGTAAATGTGAGTAGGAGGAAGAATTTGGTGAGAAAAGTGTAGAGGTCTATCGTGAACATCAGGCCTTCCAACAGCCTAAGGAAGAAAAACTTAAACACGAGATCCTCTTGGATTCAAATTCCAAGGAAACTAAAAGAAATCATAACATTATAATCAAACATTCATCATAATACAGTCACAACAATCCATGTGAATCAGTCAATCATGACCTCTCTCAGTATCAGAGGCAAATAAGATGTAGTAAGAAATATTACTTAGATTAATCAAGAAGTCTCAAATCAATACATAACCAAAGAACCTATGTTCTTCATCAAAATATTACAATAGAAAGGAGCCTAGATCAACCATTTGACCTTTAACAAAATATAAGAACTAACTACTTATACTCGGAACTACTACAACCACCAGGAGTGTGATCAGACCATTGCATTCAAATTTTTCAGTCGACGCCTTCTCTATCAGACTATGCAGGCTTTCTTACGTCAGACGTGAGCCCGGCTCAGTGCAGGCTCTACGACAAAATCTGTCCACCGGGGAGCTTTGGACTGACAATCGCCCCCCATGACCCTTCTCTCCATGCATTCCATTTATGGGGTGAGATGAGGTCTCAACCAACAACCCCATTTCCATTAACTACCTTCATCGGGATCAAGATGAGGCCTAACACCCATGAATGTTCCAGGCAGTGCCCACGACTTCTTCGAGTCAATCCTGATGCCTCGAGGCTAAGAAGATCTTCTTTTGTGACCAAATACGACTGCTTTCGACCTTTGGCACAACTCCTTTCCATCACTCCATCTTTAATGTGACCTAGGGCCATGACCCTACACAATTGCGGGATTGCGTATGTGTTGGCATCCCCACACGATTTTTGTCTTTTAAAGCGACAAATAATAATTCATGTAGCTACCTACGCTTTGTCATGTAAATATTGATATTTGAAGGTGACTTTTTAAAAGGATGTTTTGATTGTGCCTATTTTATTTTCGTTTTCATGCTTCATTCATGAATGAAAGCATGAATGAAGCATTGAAACTTATAATTGTATCGCAATTGTATCTAAGGCTTATGTCTCTAGAAGGGTGAATGTTCTTACAAATCTTTTAATGAATGTTGTTCTGCTTTGAAGCTTATCATATATCAATAAAACAGTTTTTTTAAGTTGCTCATGGATTATAAGTTATATCTTGAGTACTTGGAGAATACACCAAGAATCGATTGGCAATGGACTATAGGTTTGTTTCATTTATAATTCTTGGTAAATTATTTTTCATTTTAAATTATCATATTCTTTGGTTTGTGAAACACCTCTTCTCCTAACCTTAGCAAATCAACTTCACCCCTTGCACAATTATGAGACTCAAACACACCCGGTCGTATCCTGTACTCTGTTTGAGGTGTCAGTTCGAATCAATAGATCCATCATCACAAACCAAAGTCTTGGGTTTCGCTCTGTACTCATGGAATTCATTACTCGAAACACCCAAATTTTCATGGCATGAAACCCCTTATGCTCTCATTTTGGTCGCGCTAGGGTAATGGTGAGTTTTATTCCTTTGGTATTTTCTCTGGTTTCCTCTATTTTTGAAACCCTTCAGGCTCACAGTGAATTCTTGTTGCCTTTGTGCCTGCCTTTCCGAACCCTTATGGCCCCTGTCATCTGTGTCGAACCAAATGGATCCCAAACCTTGCTTATGTATGACAATGCGAGTGAAGACCTTAAGAGTCAGGGTTGGGTTGAGTTTCTCAAGAAATTCCAAGGTTACAACTTGCAAGCAGCCCAAGAGTTCACCCTCACTTTTGATGGATGTTGAGCCAAAGTGGGTGATGTTCAACTGCAAATCACCAAGGAATTTCTGAGTGAGGCAACAGGCCTTCCCCTCACCGGCCAGAAATGGTTTAAAAATTCAAAGATGGAAGAAGTTCCATGGAGTTTGTTCTTTACCTCTCAAAAAATCTAGTGTTGTGACAAAGGTATGCCAATATCTTTGTTGAAGATTAGGTGGCATGGTTTATTAGCAGTGTTGAGGCAATTCATTACATGTGAAGGTAGCTACGGGATCGTTTTCCGTTACCACATAAGATTGTTAATGCATTTCATCGGTTTTCAATTAAACATGCCATTTTACTTATTAAGGAGTTTATATAAAATGGCTAAGAGATGTAAAAGGTAGATTTTGAATTCTAGTTTATTCCACCATGGGTTAATTAGGTTGGTGTTAGTCCATCATTTGAAACTACAGCATGACGATAGGGATGCTTTCCTAACTCACAACGGATTTGTTACATTAAACCCTGTAGAGATGCCTATGGTTGATAAGCCTATGTTGGAAAGGCCTCATGTTCCTTCCAGTGATAGACCAGTTTTCTTATGTGAAGAAACTTGTGATAGGGCTACGCTTGATAAGCCTATGTTCGAGCAACAATATGCTGACCCTAGGGTCATTAAATCTCCTGAGCATGAGAAGTATGTTTTCCCTAATAGCATTGCAAAGACCATCAATAAACACTCACACAAACTATCGAAGAAGAATACAGACATAGGGTTTAATAACAAAAGGGATGGGATATTAATCTTGAGGAGCCTACGAAATAGATCAAAAGCTCATGTGAGCTCGATCGAATCAATCGAGGTCCATGAAAGCTCTGATTCTGAGATCGAAAAGTTCTTGGCAAGGGAAGACCCAAATTACCCTAAACCAGATCTCAGTCAGACTTATAATTTTGTAGATAACCTGCCACCATGCCTAAAACATAACACAGATTTTCCAGGAATCAAACTCAGTCAGAAACCCACAGTGGATAGTGGTAGTGTTTTGATGCACAGTCATGTGTTTCCTCAACCAAATGTCCCAGCTCCACAGTGTGAGCTATGTTTACATTGGATAGGTCAATATTACACAGATGTCCTAGTTCTTTAAGCGAATATCAAGACCCTTACAACTCATAATGACTTATTAACAATTGAAAACCACAAGCTCAAGATCAATGCACAAAGGAAAGGAAAACGTTTCAAAAGGACTGGCAATGTCATAATAAAAAAGGTTGAGTGTGTCAAAGCAGTGATTAACTCTGAAATTCTATGATTCAAATCTAGTATTCAGTTGAAAGATAAGATTGAAAAGTCTATTTAGTAAATCGTCGAATATCACATAAAGAAATTCATGCTAGCCATTAGACTCTGAAGCATAGAACATGAAGATGTAGTATGTAGAATTTTCAATTTAGTATTCAGTTGATGTAGTATTCAGTTGAGGGTCTGAATCTTGAAATCTTACAATACGCTCTACAGACTATCCTTGAAGCACATGATAACTTAGTCCCCCCTAAGAATTTTGAAGACGTGGTCGAAGAGGAAGCAGTCGAAGAAGAGGAATCATCTCCCAATGTCTTCAAACATTTTTCCGACAGTATTTTTCAAGACAAATTTGAAATTGTCCATCCTTACAACATCAGGAGAAAAACTTAGAGTAAACCCTCTTCTGAAATAAGTACTAATGTGCCTCTGAAACAATTTAAACAAATTGAAACAAAACAGAATTTAGCAGCCCCAAGTTTAGAATATGATTTGATTGAAGATCTAAAGAAACTTAGAGCTAATATTTATGTTTACGAATTTTTGAAGTTTCCTCTTCTTCTGCAGAAAATGCTTCAGAACATTGCAGAAAACAGTAAAAACAACAATCTGAATAGCAAGAAAATTGCAAAAATCAGTTCTAAAACAGCTCAAAAGGTCCCTGCTAAAACAACACTTGAACCCCTAGATAAAAGGGACCTCACTAAAAAAACTGTATCAAATGTAGATAAAGTAATTTCAGGGACAACGGCTAAAAATCATCATAATGTTGTTGTTAATACTCTAAAAAATGTACCACCTTTCCCATTAACTTTTGAAAATTTCAATAGAAATGTATGTAATTGCATGGTGGATTCTGGTGCATCATCAAATGTGATGCCCTTGTCTGTTTGCCAAAAAATCAATGCTGAAGTTCAACCTTCTAGTCTTAAAATCGTTCATCTCGATTGGACGAATGTTAAAGTAATTGGTGAACTAAAGAATGTGCTCGTTAGGCTATCCTCTAATCCTAAGGTTCACCAAATCATTGATATCATTGTTGTTGAAATCCCTGAAGTTTATGGTTTATTCTTAAGCAAGGATTGATCTGAACAACTACATGGATACTTTGAAATAGATTAGTCTCACCTGTGGCTACCAGAAAATGGAAAGCCAAACAAAATTAGGATTAATCGTGAACGTTACCTCAAGCACACCATGATGGATTTGAATGACACTAATGAACCATTTACTGCTTCCACCAATTCGCTCGAAATGAGGGAATGGACACCTTCTTCGGTAACTTCATGGCTGAAACCTCCCCCATTACCGATCCAGAACAACAGTCGGAGCTCATGACATACACTCAATTAGCAGCTTTTCCAAATGTACCAAATACTGCCGACAAAGCTCAGATATGGTCACTTTACTTCGATGGATCCAAATCCAAAGAAGGATATGTTGCAGGATGTGTACTCATCGACCCAGCAGGTAATAAATTTTTTATCGCTTGTCGTTTAGAGTTTGAATGTACAAACAACACCATCAAATATGAGGCACTTTTGCAAGGACTTAGGAAAGCGGTAGATATGAACTTACAAAACTTAATGGTATTCGGTAATTTAGAAATTGTGGTTAGACAGGTAAGAAATTCCATACATTTCCTATCACCACACCTCAAAAGTTATCAATCTGAGGTATGGAATCTAATGCACAAGTTTTCCACATTTAACATCATTTTCATTCCTATATTAAACAATTTTGAGGTTGATTTATTAGCTAACGTCGCTTCCAAACTTTTTCCCGCAAAAGGTCTTTCTCCAAATGCATTTTCAATTGAGTTATTGTTCATACCATCAATCCCAGAAAACGTCACTAATTGGAGAGTGTTTGATGATGATCAACAGATCGTCAATTTTTTACACATGGAGGACACCTTCCAAGGTGAGGTTATTGATGAAGGCACCCATGATGAAGATCTCTGAAATTTTATGGAAATATCATAGCCGAGGTCTCTCGAATCAACATCTGGTCTGACAAATTATATCCTCAAATCCATGGTAAGACTAGAAAATTTTATGATTTTCATAATAAATTCAGAAAGTCAGTAAATTGTAAAACAAACAGTTCTTCCTTGACTCATGAAAAGGTAAATCTAGGGACTAAATATAATAATATATCAATCTAGGAACGGGATGTTCTGAGCAAGAGCCGTCTGCTTTTATAAAATTGTTTAGAGAATTCAAGGATGTATTTTCTTAGACATACGATGACTTAAAAACTTTTGACCCTAACATAATACACCGTACCATCCCCATGAAACCCTAGGCTCAACCTTTTCAGCAGAAGCTGAGAAAAATGCACCCTAAGATGGAACCAACAGTCAAGAAAGAACTAAACAAATTATTGAATGCAAAGATAATCTTCCTAGTAAGACACACACAATTGGTGTCTAATCTGGTTCCTGTAAGGAAGAAAAGTGGCGAAATTCAACTTTGTGTCGATTTCAAGAACTTGAACCGAGCATCTAACAAAGACAATTATCATGTTCCTCCAATGGAACAAATTCTGCAGCAGGTATCTGGTTCCAAAAGACTGTCACTACTAGATGGTTTTTTGGGATACAACCAGGTCCTCATGTCTCCCCCAGACCAGTTAAAAACCACTTTCCATACCCCATGGGGTACTTATGCCTACAGGAAAATTCCTTTTGGGCTTATAAATGTTGGGGCCACTTTTCAGAGAGAAATGGATATTGCTTTGCGTGGTCTCATCAATCAATTTGTAGTGGTCTATCTTGATGACGTTACTGTTTTCTCCAAAAACAAGAAAGATCACTTGTCTCACCTTAGGTCTATCCTAGAAAGATGTCCCAAGTACGACATATCTCTCAACCCTAAGAAATTTATCTTTGTAGTGGAACAAGGAAAAATTCTCGGATTCATAGTATCCAGTGATGGGATGATCATTGATCCCGAAAGAACTCAAGCCATTACCAAACTTCCTCCCCCCTCCTCCAAAAAGTCTATGCAATCTTTTTTAGGCCAGATCAATTTTGTCAGAAGATTTGTCCCGAGTTTCTCAAAAATGGTAAGGCTATTGCAAAACTTAATTAAAAATGATGTTCAGTATCATTGGGGACCATAGGAAAATCAATCTTTTGATTCCATCAATAAAGACATAGTGGAGGCCCCTTCCTTAATGAGTCCTGATTTTTCACAAGATTTCACTCTTTATAATTTCGCCTTCAATCAATCTTGTGCCACTGTGTTGACCCAAAAGAACGTTGAAAGAAATGAAATCCCCATTGCCTTTATGATCTCATCCTTTAAAGGAGAAGATCTTAACTACCCGGCTGTAGATTAGTAGGCTTATGCAGTTTTCAAAGCAATAAAACATTTTCGATCATATTTGCTAAAATCCAGAACTAAAGTCATTGTGCCTTATCCTGTGGTCAGAAACTTGTTAGTACAAAAGGAATTGGGTGAAAAACGGACAAACTGGATGACATCATTACAAGAGTATGACCTCGAAATTACCCCTGCACAAATTGTCAGAGGTCAAGGTTTGTGCAAACTAGTGGTTGATTCAGTTGAAGAGCAATAGAGTCAAATTAATATCTTAACTGTAAATCAGCATAGTCAAAATTAAATCTGTTGTACACAAGTTGTTGCTAATTCTTGGTTTGATGATATTAAGTTTTATCTAACACGTGGTTTTTCTCCTTTCCATCTCGATCCAAAAACGATAAGATCATTAAGACTAAAATATGCACCTTTCCAGCTAGTAAATGGCGTATTATTCTATAAAAAATTTGATAACGTCCTCATGCGTTGTTTGGAAAGAGATGAAGCAGAGAAAGTATTATATGAATTGCATGCAGGTGAATCTGGTGGGCACTTCGACAGAGACACCACTACTCACAAAGTATTAAGAGATGGGTACTATTGGCCCACGTTGTTCAAAGATGCCCATGCATTGTAAATGCATAATCTGCCAAAAGGCTATTGGACGAGTACAAAAAGAAGCATTCCCTTTGCAGCATGTTTCAGTAGATTCTTCTTTTCAGTAGTGGGGTATTGACATTATAGGGTCGATTAACCCCACTTCCTTGCAACAACATAAATACATCATTACAGTAACAGATTATTTTACCAGATGGTCCGAGGCTACACCACTAAAAATGGTAAACACTAGTCAGGTAATTTCTTTCCTTAACTCAAACATCATTACTCGATTCGGTATTCCCTAGTGTTTGGTATTCGATAATGCTTCCTACTTTTCATCCCCCGATATGAGTGTTTTTTATTTGGAAAAGGGGATAAAACTAAAATTTTCTGCCAGCTATTACCCCCAAGGAAATGACTTAGTAGAATCAAGAAACAAAAACCTCATCAACATCATCAAGAGGATAGTTTCTGAAAACCACAAAAACTGGCACAATGCACTTTCTAATGTGCTCTGAGCTGATAGGGTGACACTGAAAACTTCTATTGGTAATTCTTCTTTCTTTCTCATCTACAGAAGAGAAGCGATTCTCCCTCCTCATGTTTTACTTCCCTCTCTACAATTATCGCAGAAAGTTCAGGAAGAGGATTTTCCTCCTCTTGAAAGTCAAATTAACGCTTTGTTGAAATTAGAGGAAGTAAGAGCGCAAGAAAAAGAGAGACTGGATCAACATAAACATATCATGAAAACCTGGTTCAATTCAAACTCCACTTCAGATAGAAACTTTGAGGTAGGATATTTGGTTCTCAAGTGGGATAAACCTCATGAGGGAAAAGGGGAACATACCAAGTTCCAGAACCTGTGGATGGGACCCTTCGTAATCAATGAAAAACTAGGTACCAGCTATTTCCGCCTATATAATTTGGAGGGACAGCTAGACACCTTCTCGGTGAATGGCCAATCTCTCAAGAAGTATTTTTCGTGATGGTTCCAGATCCACCTTTTGTACATATTTTTATGTTTTGATTTATTTTTATTTTCAGATTTTGATTATTTTCATCTTGTTTGTTTTCGCTGCTTTTTGGCTAAATTTATGTCTGTGTCACCTTTTAGTTCATGGAGGGGCACTATAATGTATCATTATTAAACAAATATTAAGGTCCTCTCAAGAGCATCAATGCTGTGAATTGCTGAAACACAGACTAACTAAAGAAATTTTTTGTTTGAAACAAACTTCCTGGTCTCACTTTATAATTATGAGCAGACACAATCATCTTTAAAGATTTTTACACTGTCCCAGATTTTAAATGAACCAAATCAAGTATGCCTTCATGTCCTCAAAAAATTGGTTTTATCAAGAAACTAACTTCAGATCATAATGAAGTTGACTAAGCAGAAAATTAAAGGCTGAAAAATAACAAGTGTTCTAAAGATTGGAATTTTCAGCATCACCCTGCTCTTTTGAATATCTTTAAATTTATATCAGATTGTAAACAATTTCTCAAGAGTTGTGAGAAGTGTTTGTAAGCCCGTCAGGATACTGAATAGGTCTGTTGGCAGTGGGTAAATGCATTCATGATTCCAAAACAACTTCGTCGGGATACTGAACAGGCCCACTAGCAGCGAAGTAATGTCAAGTTCAAGAAAATTCTCAGGTATAAATTTTGATATTGGTCATAAGCATCTTTCATTTTGAATTGAAACTTCTTGGACAGGATATAGGCGTTAGAGTGGGTTAATTGACATCCATGTCGATGCTATAGATGCCTGCTGGCACCAGTGGCCCTATCAACAATATCGAAGCCATTGACTTGAATATCGTTGCTCTCATTTTTAAAATTTGTCATCAGATTTCATTTGAACATGAAGATATCTGAACCTGGACTGTGTAATGATCCTTGGAATTCATGATGTCATTCAGTTGTTTTTGATATGTAATCATTCTAAGCAGTCCTAACATGAAATCGTCGGTGATGCAGAGATAACTTCTTCTCCCAGTAAGTCGCCATTGTTGGCAGCCCCACACGATTTTCATCTTTTAAAGTGACAAATAATAATTCCTGTAGTTGCCTACACTTTGTCATGTAAATATTAATATTTGAAGGTGACTTTTTAAAAGGATGTTTCGATTGTGCCTATTTTAGTTTTGTTTTCATGCTTCATTCATGACTGAAAGAATGAATGAAGCATTGAAACTTATAATTGTATCACAATTGTATCTAAGTCTTGTGTCCCTAGAAGGGTGAATATTCTTACAAATCTTTTAATGAATGTTGTTTTGCTTTGAAGCTTATCATATATCAATAAAACAATTGTTTTAAGTTGCTCATGGATTATAAGTTATATCTTGAGTACTTGGAGAATACACCAAGAATCGATTGGCAATGGACTATAGGTTTGTTTCATTTATAATTCTTGGTAAATAATTTTTCATTTTAAATTATCGTATGCTTTGGTTTGTAAAACACCTCTTCTACTAACCTTAGAAAATCAACTTCACCCCTTACACAATGATGAGACTCAAACACACCCAGTCGTATCCTGTACTTTGTTTGAGGTGTCAGTTCGAATCGACAGATCCATCATCACAAACCAAAATCTTGGGTTTCCCTTGTACTCATGGCATTCATTACCCGGAATGCCTAAATTTTCGAGGCATGAAACCCCTTATGCTCTCATTTTGGTCATGCTTGGGTAATGGTGAGTTTTATTCCTTTGGTATTTTCTCTAGTTTCCTCTGTTTTTGAAACCCTTCATGCTCACAGTGAATTATTTCCACCTTCGTGTCTGCCTATCTGAACCCTTGTGGCCCCTGTCGTCCGTTTCGAACCAAATGGCTCCCAAACCTTGCTTTTGTATGACAATGCGAGTGAAGACCTTTAGAGTCAAGGTTGGGTTGAGTTTCTCAAGAAATTCTAGGGTTACAACTTGCAAGCATCCCAAGAGTTCGCCCTCACTTTCGATGGATGTCGAGCCAAAGTGGGTGATGTTCAACTGCAAATCACCGAGGAATTTCTGAGTGAGGCAGCGGGCCTTCCCCTCATCGGCCAGAAATGGTTTAAAAATTCAAAGATGGAAGAGGTGCCATGGAGTTTTTTATTTACCTCTCGGAAAATCTAGTGTTGTGACAAAGATATGACAAGATATTTGTTGAATATTAGGTGGCATGGTTTATTGGCAGTGTTGAGGCAATTCATTACATGTGAAGGTCGTGATGGGCTCATTTTCCTTTACCACATAAGACTGTTAATGCGTTTCATTGGTTTTCAATTAAACATGCCATTTTACTTATTGAGGAGTTTATATAAAATGGATAAGAGATATAAAAGGAAGAGTTTGAATTCAAATTTATTCCACCATGGGTTAATTAGGTTGTTGTTAGTCCATCATTTGAAACTACAGGGTGATGATTGGGATACTTTCCTAACTCCCAACAGCTTTGTTACATTAAACCCTGTATAGATGCTTGTGGTTGATAAGCCTATGCTGGAAAGGCCTCCTGTTCCTTCCAGTGACAGACCAGTTTTCTTATGTGAAGAACCCTGTGATAGGGCTAGGCTTGATAAGCCTATGTTCGAGCAAAAGGATGCTAACCCTAGGGTTATTAAATCTCATGAGCGTGAGAAGTATGTTTTCCCTAATACCATTGCAAAGGTTGTTAATAAACACTCGCAAACTGTCAAAGAAGAATCCAAACATAGGTTTTAATAACAAAAGGGATGGGAGATTAATCTCGAGGAACCTATGAAATAGATAAAATTCTCATGTGAGCTCGATCAAATCGATCGAGGTCCATTAAAGCTCTAATTCCGAGATAGAAAATTTCTTGGCAGGGGAAGAGCCAAATTACCCTAAACCAGATCTCAGTCAGACTTACGATTTTGTAGATAACCTACCACCATGCCTGAAACATAACAAATATTTTCCAGTAATCAAACTCAGTCGAAAACCCACAGTGGATAATGGTAGTGTTTTGATGCACAGTCATGTGTTTCCTCAACCCACTGTCCCAACTCCACAGTTGATCTGGATTATTTTCGGCACGAAATGAGATCGGAGATATAATAAAGAAATGCATAGAGATATCACAGATATTCAATAATATAACATAAATATATTAGAGATGCAACCATAAACACAGATATACAATAATACGCGATTTCTATCAATGAAATAAATGTACAGAGACTGTAAAATATAAAGTGAAAGACTCGATAGAATGGTGGCAGCGTATCTCTGAGAAGAGATGTGACGGCTACTTGCATTCATAAGAAGATGATTAAAATGAGGCTCTGAAGGCCTTTTTACAATAAAAAGGAATGCCAAAATTCCTAGACATCCAAAAACCTAACCCCAGGAGATGAAGCGCCAAAAGTCATGTGGGCCCCATTTGGGTAAGTTAGTACATCAACTTCCCGGGGTCATAACTTTTGCATACGATCTCTGTTTTAGGTGTATGATAGCTCGTTAGAAAGGTATCGTCAATGATATTAAATTTGGGGGCTCAATAATTATTTTGGATATCATTGAGAACCTCGATCTCGAAAAACCTTCATTTGGGCCCTCAAAATGGCCCCGAAAGTTAAAAACTACTAAAAATAGTAAATTGCCAAATTTGCCAAAAAATTGTTTTGAGCCAGTCGAAAAAGGTGGGTGGCCACCAATATCCACTTGGATTAATCCTCCCTCCTTAGCAGGAAGTGGTCTCCATTGCGTTGATTTACTGGGGGAGAGGTAAAATCATTTGTTGAATTTGCATCTTGGTGATTTGTTTGCCTTGCTGGAGACATTGTGCTGCTCAGTTTGTGGAAGTCTGTCACGAACCTGTTGAGGATGAGGCTATTCAAAAATCCAGGCTACATGAGAGGAAGATGTGCAGAAGGAATATTTTCTCTTTGCTGCAACCTTGTCGACCTGCTTCTGTTGGATAGAAGGTGCTTGGGGCGAAGCTGTAGTGGTGGCAGTGTCCTTATGTTCCCCTTTTGAATAGATTGTGAAGAAGCTAAATTTTGTAGTATGAGATACTACCTTATGACACTTTTTAGGTGGAACAGTAGTCGAAACTACCTCTGGTATTCTATATATATGACCCCCTAGAGAAACAATGACACTGCGGGGTCGAGATTCATAAACAACGTGGCACTTCCACATATATGGTTGGCCCAAGAGAACATCATAGACATCTACTGGGGAAACATCACATAATACCTCATCCTTGAAGGGTTGGATGCCATATGACAATCAACATTGTTGGCTGACACGAAGATCTCATCCTTGGCAAAGCCATCCGATGTTGTATGGCTATGAGTGTGGTGTTGTCGACAATCCCAACTATTTGAAGACCTTTGCTGAGATGAGGTTCTTCTAGCTTTCGCTATCAACAATAAAATGTAGCGGGGTCCACTTCACCCACATCTGTGAATGAAAAATCCGCTCCCCCTCTTCAGGATCTGTTAGTTCTTCTAGTTGAATTGTTGCGGTCACGAAAATAACAGTGGGGTCTGCGTCAATGATCTGTCCTTTACCACTATTTTTTAGAATTAGATTCTGAATCAGGGTTCGGCTCCTTGTCTTTGATCTTGACCACCAATGACTGTTTTGAGTGACATTCATCAGTGTTGTGCTAGGGGCTTTTGTCGAAATCGCACCATTTTTCGGTGTCCTTTGTCTTCCCGTGACCCTTCTTTTCATGTGGCTTGAACTGGTTTTCGGGAGACTATTTGTTAGGGATGTCTTTGTCATCTTTGGTTGTTGCAGATTTGCAAAACCAAAATCCCATTTGTTCTAGTGCTTAAATTTCTGCTCAATTTTAACAGCATACCGATAGGCAACACCGAGTGATGAGATGTCCAGAAAATCCATTTCAGTTTGGATGTATCAATGTAGAGCCCCACGGTATTTTAGAACCAAATGTCATTCAGAGTCTTTGATACCCATCTTGGTACGCAAGGTATGGAAGGTATTGGTGAAATCTAGAATTTCTTGGCCCCTCTCTTTCTGCAGTGTGGTCCATCTCATGTACTGGTCCTCATAGTTGCCAATAGGGTAATATTGTTCCTTAACCACATCCACAAAAAAATCCCAAGTGGGATCGGCCCCATATATTTCAGACTCCTTTGTAGAACTCTGCTCCCAATAAGTTTCCCACCAATTTTTGACATGGGGGAGAGCTTTAAGGAGTACGAAGGTGATATTTTCTTTGTCGAAAATTTTGTGAACAGAGAAATAACCTTCTAGCAGATTTAACCATTTGTCTAGGGCTTCTACATCTATCTGTCCTTCAAATACAAGAATATCAAAATTAACTTGTACCTTGAAAGGTGAGGTGCCTCCAAAGTGGTCGCTTAATGAAGATGCGCCTGTTTCTATCGACAGGCATTGAAGGATGTGGGAAAAATTCTCCATCATTTCGTCCCTCTGTCGCGTGAGAGCTTGCTCAAGCAACATACTGATAGGATTGTCTGCTCCGTCGTTTTTATTTTCTTCTGCCATTGAGGGTTTCTTGGGTGTGTGAGAGTGATTGTCCTCAAGAGAGACAAGCTCAAGACCCAACTTTCTATACTCAGACCTCGTCGAGGACATGCACTGAAAAAAACGACCAAGAACAACCTTCTCTGATACCACTGATCCGGATTATTTTCGGCACAAAATGAGATCGGAGATATAATAAAGAAATGCACAGAGATATTGCAGATATTCAATAATATAATATAAATATATCAAAGATTCAACCATAAACACAGATATACAATAATACATGATTTCTATTAATGAAATAAATGTACAGAGACTGTAAAATACAGAGTGACAGACTCGATAGAATGGTGGCAGCTTATCTCTGAGAAGAGATGTGACGGCTACTTGCATTTGCAAGAAGATAATTACAATGAGGCTCTGAAGGCCTTTTTACAATAAAAAGGAATGCCAAAATTCCTATACATCCAAAAACCGAACCCTAGGAGATGAAGCACCAAAAGTCATGTGGGCCCCGTTTGGGTAAGTTAGTACATCAACTTCCTGGGGTCGTAACGTTTGCATACAATCTTCGTTTTAGGCGTATGATAACTCGTTGGAAAGGTATCATCAAGGAGATTCATTTTGGAGGATCAATAATGAATTTGGATATCATTGAGAACCTCTATCTCAAAAAACCTTCATTTGGGCCCTCAAAATGGCCCCGGAAGTTAAAAACTGCTAAAAATAGTAAATTGTCAAATTCCCTGGAAAACTGTTTTGAGCCAGTCAGAAAAGGTGGGTGGCCACCTATATCCACCTGGATCAACAGTGTGAGGTATGTTTACATTGGATAGGCCAATATTACACAGATGTCCCAGTTCTTCAAGCGAAGATCAATACCCTTACGGCTTAGAACGACTTATTAACAATTGAAAACCGCGAGCTCAATATCAGTGCACAAAGGCAAGGAAAATGTTTCAAAAGGATTGTCAATGTCATAATAAAAAATGTTGAGTGTGTCAAAGCAGTGATTAACTCTGAGATTCTATGATTCGAATTTAGTATTCAGTTGAAAAGTAAGATTTGTTGTTTATCTTAGTTATGCTTTTATTGTTATTTTATAATTAATATGGATTGATTTAGATTTATGTTGGTTAAAATAAGACTATCTACAGAATCAAAAGATTCTGTAGCCGGTCAATTCTCAAGTAAAATTTTGGAAAATATTAGTTAAATAAATGTCTAATTTCTTCATTTCATTTTTCTTTTGGGATATCATGTATCTTGTGGTGATCTCAAAAGATGGAGTATTTATGGACTTAGTTAATTGGCCATTTCTTTTGGCTCATTTTGTAAAACAAAAAAAACAAAAAATTATAATTTTGGGATATACAGTTTGATATTGAGTGGTTTTATGACCCTCTATTTTTGTAACTAGTAAATCATATTGAGATTTGACCCTATCCTACAAGATAGGATGTTTAGTTTACAAGAGCTCTTTAAATACTAGAGATTTTTGTAATGAAGGCAACTTGGCCCGGGGCTAAATATGGGTGATTAATTCACAAACTTGAATGGAACAACAATTTGCATTTTAGTTTTAGCTTCTTGTAAATGGTGTTCTCATTTATGCTTTGTTTATCCTGATATACTTATAGGTTTTGATAGCTTTAGACTTCACAATCTGTTATGTTTTTGGATAATTCTTTTATAAATACCGTCCATATTTGATGTTCTAGATATCAACAATGTGATCATCTATTCAGATTAAATGATAGGATTTATCTTTAATTTCTAGTTGAATGATTAAATGCAACATTGTTACAATTAGATTTATCTTAAGGTAATTGCTTGCAATCATAAGATCACAGCACCTATTCGTATCATCTATTATGTTATTAAACTCAACTGCCAACACATTGTTATGGATTTATTTAGAACAGTCTTAAGGTTCCTTGCAGGTTTCCCTCTTGGACATGGTAGTTGGACGTTCTCTAATCATGCAGATGCTTGGATACACATCATTAAACTCACTAACAAGTTAGATCATTTACATTTTTATGTCATTTACTTGTCACTGAAACTCGAATGCATGGTTTGGATTTCAACTATCCAAACGTTTTTGTTTCATAGTATTTTCTTTATATTAGTTTAGATTTATAAAGAAAAAATACACAAAAAATATTTTTATGTGCTTTCTTTATCTGCTTCCTCGAAGCAAATCATTTTCACATTGAGTTTTGTAAGTTTAGATTAAAACTTGCAGTTTGTATATCATGTACATAAGTAATGAGTAAATTTTCGTTTTAAATATATCTACAATAGTTACATTATATGTATGTACATATATATACAGTGATTAGTAATTAGTTAGTTATTTCATTTCTTTTATTCATTTCTTTTAGGACTTTTAGATTGGCTAATGGAGCCATTAAACCCGTCGGAATGAGTTATACCAAACGGATTGGGTTATTTAGACAACCCTGGACCAGACTCGTTCTTCTAGTTGAGGGACGGTCATTTTCGCTTGTCAATAAGGTGCTACCAAGGGAGGTCTTAAAGAAAACCACTTTTGTCCCCACAATTCACCATGAACCACCATGTGTCCCTTTCTAAAAACCATGGTTCCGATTGTGGCCCGCCCCTGAGATTTTAAAATGTGCGCACCTTCCAACCCCACAATTTGGTGTGACCATTGATCTTGCAATCTAAGATTAAGCCCTCTGATCAACAGCTCAGCTCTGGCACTTTTTAGATTGATGGATCAGATCTTCCCCTTGAACACAACGATCGAGATTTGCTTCATGGATCATCCTTCAAGAATTTCAATTCTCAAACTCCATTTGTCTTCTATTGCTTTTATCCGGAGTGAAGGATCTGGCGACGCATGGCTCCTACTGATCGACGGTTCATATTCTCTTTGAGCGCTTTGGGTTTCGGCCCTTTGGGACTTTGTAATGTTTTTCATTTTAAAACTCCTAAAGTAAAACTCCCAAAGTGATAGATCTAATGACACATGGCTCTTGTTGATCAATGACTCAGATCTATTTTGGGCCTTCAAGACTTTGGGCCTTCGGCCACTTCGGCAGCTTCAGAAAATTCGGTGCTTTGGTGGCTTCATCTCTTTGGGTCTTCGGGACTTCTACGCATTTATCATTTCAAATATCCCGAAGCTCATTTACCCGAAGGCTTGGATCGACTACCACCTGACGCCCTTAAGATCAACGGTTCATACTCACTTCGGGGCCTTTTTCTCTGGTGCTATACTTCACGCAAGTTGGCACTCCCAAATTCTTATGAGTCACTAATCTGGACTATTATGGGAATCTTACTCATTGAAAGATTAAAACTTCCTTCTGATTATGCTTCAATCCCGAAACAGATTGCTAAGAAAGCTGCGCTTTGTGTTCATGGTTGCGGCCTACATGATCAAGGATTTGGATGACTGGTTGTGAGCTGAGAAAATAGGGAGACCAGTGACTGAAACATAGGATGTGAGTGCTTTCCCTTGGAGAAAATAGAGGGGCTTGGGGCCAATATTTCACTCAGGTAAGATATTTAATGAAAACCAGGGTGCACAAATGAACAAGGGAAAACAGAGAACGATTTACAAGCCGAAGGGAAAAAAACTTAAGATTTGGTCTACGAAAAGGATAGAGACGGGGCAAGACTACAGACTCGGGTATATCAACACACACCTATGGCCCTTGACAACCCTATGTGATAACAAAAAGGGTAAAAATTCCCTTAAGCGATATAATGTTTGAGAAACCTATCATTTACAGGTCCTCCTCCAACGAGATCTCCATTATGTTCCTATAATAGATAAGCATTATTTCCATGGTATGCCACAATATTGAAAGGTCCCAGCCATAGATGGTCAAATTTCCCATTCTTTCCTCTATATTCATTTCTGGCATCCCATCTCAACACCAAATCCCCCACTTTGAAATCATCTTCCTTAGTATTCCTGTCAAAAGCCTTTTTAATCCTATCCTGGTGCAGCTGAGATTTTTTTAAGGCTTTCTCTCTTGTTTGTTGGACATTGATTAATTTATTTGTTCTCCTTTGAGTGGCATATGTTTCAGCATATTTCTCCTGTAGCAACCTCATCATTGGAAATCCTAATGCAGTAGGAAAAATTTTCTCTATGCCATACACAATCTGGAAGGGTGAAGTAGCAATAGACCTTTTAGTAGTGATCCTGTCAACCCATAGTGCATGGATGAGCTTTTTATGCCAAGCCTTTTTCATTTAATTTAATTTCATAGCCTCAAATAAGAAAAGAAATAACTCCCTCAAGATAGGAAAAGAAATAACATAGCCTCCAATAATAGAGAATTAGAGAAATATGATCAAAATTTTAGTAGAGGACCCTTTTCCTTTTGCTTCTAAAAGAAAAATTAAAAAAAGGGGGTTGTTGTGGCCACAACAAATAGCGACACACTAAAAGAACCAGTTATATTTGTCAATAGATATCTAGGGCCTATACTTCAAATATGAGTTTTAAAGATAAGTTCATTAAACTGCAAACAAGATTCCAATAATCATGGGTACCACAATGATGACAAAATCCTAAAAGAATTAACCCATTTTTTCTTGTACTTGGAATCTAACACACCCTTTTCAAAGAGCCAAATAATGAGAAGTTCTTTTATTGGTTTTACACTTCAAATTAGTTTTGGTTTCAACCATGGTTTTTTTACTTTTAAAACAAGAAAAAATCTACCTAAGTGTGTTCCTCATCTCTCTTTTCATAGCATTGCTTCGCTGCTAGCAAGCATACATAGCCCCGATGAAGTTTCCTCGATACCATAAAAGTATAGCCCCGCTACCAGCAGGAGTCCATAGACCTGAAGGGCGTACTTGTATTTCTCAAACTATTAATATTTGATCAGGAGCATCATTGTCATCATTTAATGAGGCTTGGTGGAAGGTGACTCATTACACAACACAACACCCATTAACTGGTTTGGATTCCAAGGAGGCACAACACTTTAAGTTTTGAAACCTTTGTAATTAAAGATCCCTCGAGATATAATGACTAGAGTTGTTGTATGTAATCCACAAAGTTGTATTTGTCTTTAATGACTGTAGATTGTAAATATTTTGAGCGTCGACTCATATCTAAGATTGTAAATGTACATTTATTGTAATAAGCTTAGTGGTAATATGGTTTTAATTGTGATATGAAAGCACTAGAATAGTTTGGAGGGAAGGCTCAAGAAGCCCCTTCGTTTTGTAAAAATCAATGTAATATATGCCCGAACTGAGGTTGTTGAAGGTTGTTGAAACTTTTGTTAAATTATTGTTGAATAGATATAGAAGAAGAGAATTGCTTTAGAGATTCTGAGACTGTGAACTTGTTCATTCTTCTGAAACTGAATAGATCTTGTGTTGTTATCTATGTGTATGAATATGTATCCAAATTTTTCATTGAATGATTTTTTAATATTGTTATAAGTTTCAATTGTTTTTCTTCTGAGGATCATGGTGCATGGAGTGCATAGTGACAATGCAAGGTGTGCATACGTCGAACCATTTACAGGTTCAGAAGCTCAAGAGAGATACTTCAAGTTTACATAGAGTGAGAGCAAGGAGTGCGCCTACATTCAGAGCAGTGTAAAAATATCAAGGGGATATTAATGCAAGGAGAGCACAGAGCTAACACTTCGTTAAGTGTTGGTAAAGCTCAGGAGAGAAGCACAATGTGTGCATAGAAGTTTCTTTCCTTAAAAGTGAATGAAGCTCAAGAAGGATAGCGAGTAAAGTTTCCAAGGAGGAACCACCAAGAGGAGAATTATGTTATTTAGGGTTGAACGAGAGATATCTATTCAGGAGGAATCAGAATCCCTCACATCCATTTGATCAGGAGAATGAGTGTGGTTTTTAATCCATAGATCCTTCAAAATTCACCGCTTCGATAGTTTTGAGTTTTTCGTTGCAAGTAAGGCACATATCCCTGAAGCTCAAAGTCCCAAAGTGAATATCCACCATAGATCAGTGGGTGAGTGCGAGCCATTGGATCCCCAAGTGGTTCAGTGATTCGACACTATGGGAGAATTTGGTCATTTTTGTGTAGAGTGGAGAATCTCTCGAATCCTCAGAGTCTGGAGTGAACACAAACTATTGATCCAAGAGGAAACACCAACCATCAGATATGTGGATTTTGGCACTTTGCTAGTTCAGAGGTTTTGGGTGTGTAGTGTTATGTTGTTAAATCCTCTGAAGCATTGAATTCCTAGAGCTCCAGAATAAACACTTCCAAATTAATCCCCAGGTTTTAGCCTGAGGTCACGTGCATGAATTCGCTAGACCAAGAGGGACCCTCGTGAATACAAACTTTCATGTAGTGCGGGAAAAAAAAGGCTTGTGGTAAGATTTTAAGGGTTCTGTGAGGACCCACGTACCTAAGGATAAATTTGTACCTAAGGATTATTAGCTGAATTTGTTCAGGAGGTTTCAGAATTTGAGAAACAAAGGTTTTTCAGTGAAGGAATATACTGAATAATTTTATAAGTTGAATATAAGAGTAGGACACAAGGAAAATGATGAAGAGAAAGTTGCTAAATATATTAATGGATTGAGATATGAGATTAAATATGAGATTAGTATGATAAAAATGAGGACTATAGAGGATTCTTATCAGGTATCCCTGAAGGCAGAAGAAAAATTGGCAAGAAAGCAGATCCAAAAGAACAAGGAAAAGAATATGACCCAAGGAAAAGGAACCACAAGAAAAAAGTTCTAGAAGACAAGGGAAGAGACTAGTAGCTCTAGCAACCAAATAGCTAGAGGAGGAGGAGATTCTAGAGTAAGGAGACATTTTCCAAGAGGTAGAGGAAGAGGAAGAGGAGGAGATATTAAGTGTTATGCTTGCAGGAAGACAAGACACATGTCTTGGGAATGTTCTGAAAACAAAACTGCAGGTTTTAAATAAGCTCACATTATTGAGGATCAACAGAAGATTGTAGAGATAGAAAAAAAAGTAGAATTTGTTGAAGAGAGAAGATAACTCATGATGAGGAAAGTCCTTGTGAAGCCAGAAAAAGAGGTGCAAGAGATAGTACAAAGAAAGATTTTGTTCATAACTACTTGCAAGTTGAGAGATAGAGTATGCAAGGTGATCATAAACAGTGGGAGCACCAATAATTTGGTATCCACATAAATGGTGGAAAAGTTAAAGTTAGAGACAACAACACATTAGAGTATGTATGGGGTGTCGTGGTTGTAAAAAGGACATCAAGTCATGGTAAGTAGACAATGTAAAGTTGAGTTTAATATTGGTAGTTATAAGGATGAAGTTTTATGTGATGTCATACCTATGGATGTTTGTCATGTTCTATTGGGGAGGTCATGGAAATATGACAGAAATGTCATACATGATGGGAGAAAGAATACTTATACCCTTGAGAAGAATGGGTGTAGACATATGTTGTTACCATTAGAGAATAACGGATTCAAAGAGGAGGCTAGTCCGAGTATAGTTCTCATGACTGGGAAGGATCTCTTGAAAGAAGTTAAGAAAGATCAGGGTATGTAGTTTGTTGTTATAGGTAAGCTGAGAGTTATCCTTACAAATAATTTCATGAATGATTTACTTGCTGAAATTTGGGAATTATTGGATGAGTTTGTTGACATTGTGGTGGATGAGTTGCATCATACTTTACCACCTATCATGAGTATTGGTCATCATATTTGCCTTATTCCAGGAGAAAGTTTTCCAAAGAAAGTAGCATATAGGTTGAACCCCCGGGAGAATGAAGAAGTCAGGAATCAAGTCCAAGAAATGTTGGTCAAAAGGTTCATAAGAGGAAGTCTGAGTCCATGTGTAGCACCAACTATGTTGAGTCCAAATAAATATGGAGGCTAGATAATGTGCATAGATTCTAGATCTATCAACAAGATAACCATCAGGTATAGATTTCCTTTACCCCGAATGGATAATTTAATGGATTGTTTGAGTGGAGATATTTATTTTTCCAAGATTGTTACACATTATTTTCATCATACCTATGATCATTAATGATGTAAACCTATATGTTTCCTTCATAGGAGTCAATAGCCTGAATTCCTGAAGAAAGAAGGGAGAATGACTTTCCCTAAGAGAAGAAGTTGTATTTTCCTTTGTAAAAACCCTATTTTGGAGGATTTCCACAGGTTGCTATATACACAGGGTGCGGAAATGCCTGATTTTCATAGGTTGCTCTATTGCTAGGGTGCGGGGTTTTCATAGGTTGCACTATAGCTAGGGTGTGGCGGCCTCCTGTACGTGGTAAAAACAAGCATCTTCTCAATGTTTCTAAGAGGAGAATATTCTATGGTGAGGTGGCCCCCGAACGGTTTGGATCTTACTCGCTTTCATGATTTAGTGGGATCATCCTAACCTCCTTACCTTATCCTCTTCAACTTATAAAAGGAGAGGATCTTCCCAGTGGAGTCGCCAATTTTGTTATTGGATAAATCGTTAAATGCGAACATAAACTAATCTCCCTAGATCCACCTAGATCTAGAAAAAGACGAGACAGAACATGGCGACATAAACTAATCAAAGAAAGGATGAGTGACATACCTTTGAATATCGCTTCCTTATGTCTTTGTTGTCCCTACTTCACTCTGGTTCTTTTATGATATTTATTCTGTAGTGAGACACAAACCAACCAAAGTGAAAGAAGAGAGAATATATCCAATGACAACCTATGCATATGATCAAGGAATTATGAAATAAATAAATATAATTCTATGGGAAAGAAGCATGCCACTGTATTATATAATGTGGAAGAAAGATACAACCAGATGCCTTGATGTTGTCAAGTTCCTTCCAACAGTTCCTTGCTTCCCACACACTTCTTTCTCCAATGGATTCTGAGACTGTGTATCTGATAGATACTCACAATCTATCTTGACAAAGAAAACCTCAAATACAACATAAATTTCCCAAGCTCAATCCAACTCCAATAAAGCTCCAAAACCAACTAACTTTTGGGGGAAAAATTGGGAAAGAAATGTGTCTAAACCTATATTCCATGGAAGAGTCACTTTTGAACATGACACCCATTCACTCGCCTTATGTCTAGGTTGGAAAATCCACTTGTCTCTTGATCATACTCCTTTATAAGATTACAAGTTGGTCTGTGATCCCCATTTTTGAGTTAGTGTTTCCAAGACAATTCTTGTGTCGTCAATATGTTCAAAGAGAAGTTCAACCTAGAAATCCTTCTATTGCATCAACTATTTTTGTAGTCCTTAAGACTTCTATTGTGTCAGACATCCCTGAGTCAGACCTAAGTTATTGGTTACTCTCATCTACTTCAAATCTTGTTACCTGTTTTGTGTCATTGATGGGGGATACATTAAGGCCCTCCTATAACGAGTCTTTTCCTGTCGAATTCAACTCATTCTCCAGGAATTAGACTTAGAAACTAATTGGTATCTTGGAACTTGCATGCCTGAATGGCAGGTTTCCTCACTTTCGACAGTGGGTTTTCATTATTGACCCCTGGTTGGGAGATTCCATCGAGTGTTCGACTTCAGCTCATTGATTCACATTCGTTGGATTGTACTAGTGTACCTTGGGATTCATTGACATTAATGGTGATTTCCCTCTCACTTGTTAATGGTATTCACTAATGACCTATAATCAAGTGGTTTCTACCATGTTCAACTTCAGCACATGTATTCACATGTTTAGATTCGTACTATAGAGTGGTGGAGATGAAGACCCTTAATATTTTCTCATAGATTCAGGTTGCGTTGGAGTATATTCAGTTTGTACTATTGCATAGATCCACATTGTATGTCTCGTGGCTATGTTCAAATTTAACTCTTTAATATATAGATCCATAGTGTATTTTTGGTGGATATGTTCAGATTTGAGTCATAATGGCATGGATCCACGGTGTATGTTTGGTGGCCATGACCTATATTACTTGACATGGATCTTTGCATCTCGACATTTATGCTTTGATTAATTTGTATTATGAGTATGGGAATGCCTACCTCAGTGATGATATATCATTGCACTGTATTTCCTTGTTTGTTGGCAGGTTTCTGGCTGACTGTTCCTTGTTCCCTACATACACTCTACAAAGTATTTCAGCTATAAATTTGTTCTAACTTCATACTTTGGGGGGATCTCTGTTACACATTATTTTCGTAATCCCTATGATCATTAATGATGTAAACCTATCTGTTTCCCTCAGAGGGGTCAATAGCCTGAATTCCTGAAGAAAGAAGGGAGAAGAACTTTCCCTGAGAGAAGAAGTTGTATTTTCCTTTGTAAAAACCCTATTTTGGAGGATTTGCACAGGTTTCTATATACATAGGGTGCGGAAATGCCTAATTTCCACAAGTTTATCTATAGCTAGGGTGCAGAGTTTCTGCAGGATGCACTATAGCTAGGGTGCAGTGGCCTCCTATACGTGGGAAAAACGAGCATCTTCTCGATTCTTCTAGAAGGAGAAGCTTCTATGGTGAGGTGGCCTCCAAACGGTTTGGATCTTACTCTCTTTAATGATTTAGTGGGATCATCCTAACCTCCTTACCTTATCCTCTTCAACTTATAAAAGGAGAGGAGCTCTCATGGAGAAAGTTAGTTGGTTTTCGAGCTTGATTGGTGTTGGATTGAGATTGGGAAATTTATGTTGGTTTTGAGCTTTGCTTTGTCAAGATAGATTGTGAGTAGCTATCAGATACACAGTCTCAGAAACCATTGGAGCAAGAAGTGTGTGGGAATCAAGGAACTGTTGCAAGGAACCTGACAACATCAAGGCATCTGGTTGTATCTTTCTTCCATGTTATATAATACAATGGCATGCTTCTTTCCCATAGAATTATCTTTATTTTATTTCATAATTCCTTGATCATATGCATAGGTTGTCATTGAATATATTCTCTCTACTTTCACTTTGGTTGGTTTGTGTCTCACTACAGAATCAATATCACAAGAGAACCAGAGCGAAGCAGGGACAACAAAGACATAAAGAAGTGATATTCAAAGGTATGTCACTCATCCTTTCTTTGATGATAGATTCGATGATTAGAGCCTAGGGAAAGCACCATGTTCTGTCTTGTTTTTTTCTATATATAGATGGATCTAGGGAGATTAGTTTATGTCTGCATTTACCAATTTATCCAATAACAAAGATGTACTTGAAAAGTGGTTATCATCATATAAGAATGAGAGAAGGGGATGACTGGAAAACAACATTCAAAACAAATGAAGGGTTGTGTGAGTGGTCTGTTATTCTATTTGGTTTAACCAATGCTCCAAGTACGTTCATGAGGTTAATGAATGAAGTGCTTAAAGATTTTATTAGAAAATTTGTGATTGTTTATTTGGATGATATCCTATTCTATAGTAAAATTAAAGAAGAGCATTTGACACACTTGAAGATGGCATTGAAGAGATTGCATTAAGAAAAGTTGTTGATAAATTTGAAGAAATGTTCTTTTATAAAGACAGAACTTGTGTATTTGGGGTTTGTCATCTCTTCAAATGAATTGAAGATGGATCCTAAGAAGGTGAGGGATATAAAGGAGTTGAATTCTCCACGAAGTGTGTTTTAGGTGAGTAGTTTTCATGGTTAGCAAGTTTTTATAGGAAGTTCATCGGGAATTTTAGCAGTATATGTGCACCCATATTGGATACTATAAAGAAAGAACATCGATCCTTTGAATGGAAAAAGGAAGTTGAAAAAGGATTTAAACTATTAAAAGAAAATATAATAGAGCAACCCATCTTGATTTTTCCATATTTTAGGAATATTAGTGTAGTTTTAATTCAAGATGATAACCATGTCGCTTATTTCAGTGAGAATTTGAATGATGCTAAGAGGAAATATTCAAATTATGATAAGTAATTCTATGCTATAATTCAAGCTTTGAAAAAGTGGTGACATTCTCTTATACCAAAAGAGTTTATTTTTTATATTGGCAATCATGCTTTGTAGTTTATAACCAAACAAGAAAAGTTGAATTAGAGACATGTCAAATAGGTAAAATTCATGCAGAATTTTATTGTTTTCATTAAACATATTAGTGGGAATGATAACAAAGTTTTGGATGCTTTGAGCAGGAGATGTTTGATCTTGCAGAAATTCCAAGTGGAGACTCTGGGGTTTGCACTCCTCAAGGAAATGTACAAAGGAGACCTAGATTTCATGGAGGCTTATGAATCTTTTGAAAGTCCTTTGATGAGGGATAGAAGCCCATGGATGGAGTATCTAATCTAGGAAGGATTATTTTTCAAAGGGAGTCAGTTATGTATCCCAAAATGCTCAATGATGGAAAATTTGCTAAAGGAAAAGCATAGTGAAGGATTGGTTGGACATTTTGGCCATGATAAGGCATATGCACAGTTGATTTCTTCATACTATTGATTAGGCATGAGATATGATGTGAAACATTTTGTGGAAAAATGCAGAATTTGCCAATATGCAAAAGGGAGATAGAAGAATACAGAGTTGTACGAACCATTGCATATTTCAAATAGGCCATAGGATGTTATAAGTATGGATTTTGTTCTGGGATTACCAAGAACCAAGAGGGGAAATGATTCAATCTTTGTGGTAGTTGACAGGTTTTCAAAGATGACACATTTCATACCATGTCAAACAAAAAGCGATGCTACCCACATAGAAAATCTATTTTTCAAGGAGATTGTGAGATTGCATGGATTGCCTAGGAGTATAGTCTCATATAGAGAAAAAAAAAATGGTGGCACACTTTTGGAGGACTTTGTGGAAGAAATTGTAGACAGGTTGTCTTTTAGTTCAACATAGCACCCTCAGATAGATGGAAAGACTGAGGTAGTGAATAGAAGCTTAAGAAATTTGCTAAGGAGTTTAGTGACTGAACATCATAGTTAGTGGGATCAAGTTATGCCTCAATCATAATTTTCATATAATGATTCACCAAACAACAGTACTGGTAAGAGCCCATTCCAGATAGTATATGGAATGCATCCCAGAGGAATTTCTAAATTAAGAGATTTGGGACAAGCTGAATTTTGGAGTGCAAGAGCAGAGGACTTCGCTGCAGAAATGCAGAAATTGCATGAACGGATCAAATGTTAGTTGCAGAATAAAAATCAAAGATACAAGAATAGATTAGATCAAAAAATAAAAGAGGTGAATTTTGAAATTGGAGATAAATTTCTGGCACATATGAGGAAGGAAAGATTCCCATGGGGGAAATATAATAAATTAAAGTTGAAAAAGATAGGGCCTTGTAAAATTCTCAGAAACTTTGTTGTGAATGCTTATGAGATTGAGTTGCCAGAAGAAATTGGAATTTCACTAGTATTTAACATAGATAACTTATATCCTTACAAGATGGATAACACGGGAGGAACATATGATCAGGAGAAGATTCACTAGATGCAAAAAATACCCATAACAAAGAAGCTCAAGATAGAAAAGGTTTTAGATAAAAGAATTGCTAAGAGAAGTGGGATGAAGGTTTATTATGAATATCTAGTCAAATGGAAGAATCATTCAGTAGAAGATGCCAATTGGATAAATAAAGAAGACATCCAGAAGCATGGAGAGGAATTGGAGGATCTCATGGATAGGAGCCCATGAATATTTTTTCCAGGGAGTATGGCCTAGGAGCATAATCGTCATCATTTAATGAGGCTTAGTGGAAAGTGACTCAACATATTACGCAGCACGCATTAAATGGTTTGGATTCCAAGGAGGCTCAACACTTTAAGTTTTGAAACCTTTGTAATTAAATATCCCTCGATATCTAATGACTAGATTCGTTGTACGTACTCCATGTTATAGGAAAATTCCCCTGTGGATAAGTGAATATCCTCTTGGATTCTAGACCCCTACTACCAAGACAAAAAGATGAAAATGGACACTAACATTCCATTAAATGTAGTTAAACTAGTCAAAATAAAAAGAGGAAGAAATCATGATGTACCTTTTTCTGAAGCTTTTCCTCTCTTAATCTAGGATGAACTTGATCTCTGAGATCCTTAGTGTTATCTGCAATCCAATGGACAACAAGAAAAACACAGATTTCCTACTCTATCAAGATTAGTTTAAACTAAATTTATCAATAATAGGCAAGTACATGCAACAATACACAAACTTGAAGGAAACAGGCCAAGCATATATTAATGAGAACATTAAAAAGTACTTACAATCTGTAGATGCAGTTGCAACAACCTCTACAAGTCCTCCTTGTCCAACCCCTTGCTCAAAAGATCCATGATTAGAATGACAATACTGTTGTTGATTATTCCCTCATTTTCACCATGAGAATGCCTCATTTTATAGGCTTTGAGAGGCTCAACCACCTTGGTTATTTTTGGGATAAGTTGAGGATATGAGTTCATCAATTGTGGAATCTCCCTTAGATGTAGCCTAAATATTGGATTCGAGCCAAAACAACTCGAATCATTTCTAGTTTTACTTAGAGAAAAGGGGAATTTCTTCCCATGATTCTCTCAACCAATCGTTTCTCCCTCAAAATGGGAAATAGAGCATTGAAACGCTCCCTGATAGATGGATAGAGAGAGATAACACTCCCTACATATGAGAAGGGGAGTGTTGATTCTCCAAAAATTCATTAAGATGAGTAATTCTCAAGGCAAAAAAAATTGTTTAGCTTGTCAAATGATGTGGTTTCTCCTTCCAACATGTTCTAGAGGATGTATCAAGTGTTTCCATGGTGTCATTCGCAATGCGACATATGAAAAATGGAAATGCAACATTTATGACACTTGTGACAAAAGTGAGACACTTGCAACAATGAAAATGTGACATTATCGAAGTGAGCAATTTTGACGTGTAACATATTTCCCCCCAAAGTGTGAGGTCAGAAGATGAAAGCTAATGACTAAAATTATTTGTATATTTTCGAATCAAGGGTATGGCATTATAGAACCTGGTAGAAGCTACAAACAACCATCAAACAAATGTTACCATGTGTTTCAAACCCAAGGCATGCATACCTACACTTGGGTAACAAAGAAATTAAGGTATGGCTTCCAATAAATACACTACGGATCCATGATGATACTGACTAAGGGTATATCCACCAAAGATACAATGTGGATCTATACCTCCATGACATGAAGTTATCATAGCCACGAGAAATACACAATGGATCTATGAGATGATAAAACATAGCCATGGACCAATACAATGTGGATCTATGTGACAGATTATATATCAGCATGCTCAAATGATCTCCTTCGTAGCCTGGGAAAAGCAGATAACAGAGTGAATTCTCAACCCAGGGTCTTCATCCCAATCCTGATGTGGTAAGAATATAGCCACATGAATAGATGTTTTTGATGTCGAACATGGTAGAAACCACTTTATTACCGGTCATTGAGGTAAACCATTAACAAGTGCGAGGGAAATCTCCAATGATGTCAATGACTCCCAAGGTACCCTAGTAAAATCCAACGAATGTGAATAAATGAGCTGAAGTCAAACATTTGTGGAATCATATGATCATATTTCAATGATGTAAACCTATTTTTGGACGTGAGGAGGCCTTCCATTGAGGCATGCAGGTCCCAAGATACTAACTGGTTTCTAATTCTAATTCTCGGATGATGTGTTGAAGTCGACAGGAAAAGAATCGTCGAAGGAGGGCCTTGATGTATCCCCCATCATCGACATGAAACTGACATAGGAAAGAGATGTAATATGGTGATTTGAATGAGTATGGAATGACACGGGTATTTAAACTTGGAAATTTGTGATGGTTGACTCTTGAGGCGGATACTTCCCTTGAACATTGAGGCACGACATGATACTTGGTAGCATAAACGTAACATGGAACAAAACATAAAGCAACGAATGTTGTGACATTCGTTGGATGACCCAAAGGAGTGGAAAGACTCATAGGATTGGTTCAATGCAGAGGTTTAGCGGATTATCCAAGTGTTCAAAATGCAGGTAAAAATAAGTTATGTGTTAAGGTCAACTGCAAGAGTTACTTGTAACAGTTTTTAAAGACAACTTGACCTACTTCCTTCAATTTCCCCCCCATCCAGATAGATGAGTACCTCTTTTTATTTTAACGAGCTCGAGGAGGATAACACATGCTTGATATAACTCACCTTCGGTTAGTCCCTCTTCCTTTGTTTAATGACCTGGAAGAAGTAATGGTTCGGTCCCGTATGGGCCCTTCAATGTGTGATTTTAGAGAGTCCAAAGAATGAAAAATCGATGGTTTTTCATGTTTGGAGAGTCTGAAAATAACTTAAAGGCGACTCTAGGGTTTTCATTTTTCGTAATTTTAGTCTCTAAAGTCCGAAAAAGAGATAAACTACTACTCGGTAGATGCCCTTTCCAAATCTTTTAATCAGCATGAAAGGAAGCAAGATCACTCGACGATCTTTTCATATTTAGAGAGTCTGAAAAGAGCTTAAATATGACTCCAGGGGTTTCCTTTTTTGTGTAACCTTTACGAGTCTGAAAAAGTGATAAAATTCTACTCAGTTACATTCTCATGTTTTTTCAAGTGTGAGAAAGAACAAAAAAATTTCTCGTCAATGTCATAAGGTTGTCGAAAAGATGTTGCTTGAAATCCTATAAATATAGATAGTTTTAGGCCCAAAGCATTAGTCACTTCTCGAAAAAATATTAAAAACCCAAAAATGACTTAATATTAATGAGAAATAGAAAAAATCAAACCTATCAAATAGTGAAATAGGTTAAAAAATTCATTTACCATTTGAGTTTTACCAAACTCTTCCACATTTTGAATTTTCCACCTTTGGGAGGCGTTTTTAGAGCTACGACTATGAGAGTTATGATTGATCATTTCTAGTTCCATCTAGACTAGGTTGGTCATCTTTCCTTTCTCATCGTTTTTTATGGTTTTATTTTTTATTTTGGATTATGTTTTGAGCGTTTTGGGCTCTTTAGGAATCCCTAGGCATCAAACCGGATCGACGCTCCCTCAAAGCACTGAGGGGAGTATCAAACTAGATCGACGCTCACTCAAAGTGTTGAGGGGAGAATCGATCAAGATTTTAGTGCCCTGGTGCACATTCCTAGTGATCACTAGCATTTTGTGGGCATATTTAAGGGAGCATTGGCACATAACTCAAAAATATTTTTTCTTTTGGGATAAAAAGAAACAATTTTCTTCCATAAAAAGTTGACTAAAGATGTTTAAATGTTTGTGTTTGCATATTTCATCAGTCATTAGCCATGATAGAGTGGAAAGAGCGCAAACATGAGTTCAATGACATTGCCTCTCTTCAAATCCCCCAAGTGTCATATTTGTGAAATTGTGGGTTACTCAAGTATTTTAAGCTCCAAAACATGAGGAAGGAAGTATTATTACTTGAGAACTTGATTAGTTTATGGGACAATGTCGAACAAGAATTTCGCATTGGACTGCACAAGCTCGAGATTGAGCTTGATGATGTCTATTTTCTAATGGGGATCTCAAAGAGAGGGGCTCCTATCTTCTTTTTTGGACACCGAGAAACTCCTCAACCAACTAAGAAATATGTGGTTGAGCATTGACTGAGATCACGATTGGTAGGTGGTTGAATCGTGATAAAAGATGTAAGGGACTAGGAACTTTGGTCAATTATATTTTCCATCACCAAATTGGTGAGTAGTACTAGTGCTCATTTGGCCTCAAAATCACAGATGTCATATGATTTACAGTGTTTAGAGCCCGAGTTGTTTAATTGAAGTGCAGGGTTCCTTTGAAATGTTAAGGAACAAATATTGAAGTGCAGGACAGGCAGGCAAAAGAAATTTGGGTATGGTTCTTTTCTACTTTCATTCTTCTTAGAGTGAGTTCCTCATATGCAACCACAGGTTGCATTGATAGCGCATCCTATGACTGAGCCTCGTATGGAGAGGTGGACCAGATTATCCCCTAGATTGGGGAATGAGCCTTCAACATTCAGATTTACAGCTGACTTCTTCGCATGGCGGAAGAGATAATTGGTTGTTATCGAGGACTTCCCTTATGATGGAGTGGACTTCCGAGGTAGTGCATACTTGGTGCTCCCCGAGGGCATGCAGTGGGATGCATCAGGTATGAAACTAAACCTTTCTATGTATTTATTTTTTTTGTATTTTATATTATTTTTTATTTGTACAATGAGGGATCTAAAAATATTTTTGTTTCATCATGCAGACAGAGGCGCATCACGTCTGATGGAGATGCTGGCATTGGGGCATCATCGAGATGCATAGGTAGTAGTTGAGCATGAGTTTGTAGCGGGAGGTCTTCGAGAGGTAGAGAGGAACCTTCTAGGTTTGACCATGGGTATCCCACCTCTCAGGAGGCGAGACGTGTCTCTCCATTTGTAGCGACACATAGTTGGGGCTCCCGAGAGTCTTAACCATTTTCTTTGTTGGGTGGCTCGTATAGTAGTGTGCTTCACATAGCACAACGTCATACAGGGGATGACTAGGATCCTCAGTTGATTTTGTATTCTTTTATGATGATGTTATGGGAATGAAGGCCCAACCTTTTTTTC
>ML790299.1:176154-213771 GCA_009831015.1 Picea engelmannii | reverse complement strand
AATATATATATATATATATATATATATATATATATATATATATATATATATATATATATATATATATATATATATATATATATATATTTAAAGGTTATATTAATAATAGTCAATATAATCAATAATTATATTTGGAAATCATGTGTAAAGGAGGAACTTGCTCATCTAAATTTGAACTTAGTTTATTGCCACAAAAACTACTCCAAATTTTTTATTAGACTACAATCTCACAGACAAAAAGGTGCATATTTATATTTATATGTTATATCTAAGTTTCAATATGTATAAATGTTTAATAGTAAAAACCATAAAACGTTATTATAAAATATTCATATTTAATAATTGCAACATCAAATTCTAATATATTTGTTTCTAGTGACTTTGGATGTAAAATTAAAAACCATATATTGAAAATATATTGACTCTTGTTTAGTTGCACTGGTTAAATAAATAGAGAATTAATGTCTTTGTTCATTCTTTGCATATCACGACGAACTCAAAAAGAAGTTTCATGATTTGTGACTCCTTGGATTCAAAATATATTAAATTAAATACCAGTAAGTATATATTTCATTTGAACAGCATTTGTATTACAATATTTATAGCGAGCATCATCCTTGTACATTTATTAATTACCCATAAGTTAAATTAGTAATATTGCACTCAAAAAATATAATATGACATGGCTTGATTTGCACCACACATTAGTTGATAAATTGATTTCCAAATTCTAGTATATAAAAGGTTAATGATCCAAATAGATATCAATGGCCACCCATCTATTCCACTAGCTCAAAACATGGGTTTCCACCTTAACAGTTTTTCTAGAGTTTTTCAGGTTATGAACTTTGGGGGCCATTTTGAGGCCCTAAATGACGGTTTTTTTTCTCAAAGACGCCTAACATGTAATCGAAGACAAATGCTATGTCGAACAGATTGTGTTTTACTCATCTAGACCTTTCCAATGAGCTATCATGCACCCTAAATGGAGAATGTATGTAAAATTTATGCCCTAGATAAGTTGACGTATCAACTACCCCCATTGGGGCTCACAAACGTTTTGGTGTTTCATCTTCCATGGTTATGGTATTGGATTTTCTTTATGTTAAAAAGGAATTTGTAGCCTCATTTTAATTATCATATTCTTTCGAATGAGTGTATCCATCAAATCTCTTCTCATAGATAAGATTCCACCATTCTAGCGAGTTCATTCACTCTGTATTTTTACAATTTTTGTACATTTCTTTCAATAATAAAAATTGTGCATTACTATATATTTTTGTTTCTTGCAATATATATGTTTTTTTACTTATTATATTTCCACCTTCATTCATTCTCAAAATAATTTGGATCAGTGGTATCAGAGCAGGCTACTCCTTGTCATTTCTTAGTGCATGTCCCCGACGAGGTCATTATATAGAGAGTTGGGTCTCAAGCTAGTTTCTCTTGAGGAAAAACGCTCTCGCCAGCCCAAGCGACCTCCCATGGCAGAAGAAAAGAGAGATGAGGGAGAAACATATCCTATCAATTTTTTGCTCATGGAAGCCCTCATGCAATAGAGGAACAATATGTTGGATAATTTTACCCAAATCCTTCAATGATTACCGAAAATAGCAGATGTGTCTTTGTCAAGCAGTAGCTTTGGAGGTGTTGCCCCATTCAAAGTACAAGTTAATTTTTATATTCCCATATTTGAAGGACAGATCGATCTAGATGCTTTGGAAAAGTGGTCAAATCTACTAAAAGGTTGTTTCTCTATGCACATTTTTTCCAATAGAGAAAATATCACCTTTTCACTCGTTAATGTTGTCCCCCATGTCAAACATTGGTGGGAAAATTACTCGAAGAAAAATTCCACAGAGTATGGAATATTTTGGGTTGAGCCCACTTGGGATTTTTTTATGGATGTAGTCAAGGATAAATATTACCCTGTTGGAAACTATGATGACCAGTACACGAGATGGACCACACTTCATCAAGAGAGGGGACAAATGATGCAGCCCCCCTACTCCCCCGTAGGGTTGCGCGACCTCCCAGTCAAAGGATATTCGATTCTCTGAGTCAACCAACTCTTTAGGACCTTGATAGTCCCACGTATTAATCAAACATAGGTCCTTTTGGCCTTCTGGTGTGGTCTTATGATGCTCGCGACTTTTCCTTTTGCGCTTGTGAAATCTTTCAGAGTTTTGGGTGCTAACTCCTTTTCTGATAAGCCCCTCTTTGATGTGGCCTTGGCAATGACTACATGATTTTCGATGCAGCCACAAGAATTTTGAATTTAAACTACATTTGGGCTCGCAATTCTCCTCAAGCCTCCATGTGTCCTTCTGAGGAAACCATGGTTTGGATTGTGGCCCACCCTCAATGTTTTAAACTCCGCAACTCTTGTCCCCAAATTGCTATGATATCGTCAATCTCACGATCTTGATGATACTACCTGAACTGACGGTTCATATCCACGTCTTCCAAATCCACGGGCTAGATATGTACCTTTGATATCAAAAGATGTGATCTCTTCACAATTCTAGGCTTCAGGGTTTTGAAATCTCAAACCCAACTCTCTTTCGTACTCCAATCCTCCGGAGCTAATGATCTGTGGACACCTGTCTCATGAAATCAATGGTGTTGATCACTTTGGAACTCCAGACTCCGGAGTTCTCAAAATTCAACCCTTTCCTTCTTTGTATTTTATCCAAAGACTCTAATACACTGATGTGTGTCCTCCTCAAATCAACAACTGTGATCCCTTCATGTATCTGGACTTCGGACTTTTCAACTCTCAACTTTTCTCTCCCCTTGAAGTATGCGGATTTTTTCCATGTGTCCTCTTTATATAACAATCAAGGATTAATTTGGGAATTTACCCAGAGTGCATGGATCTATGCCACATATCTCCTAGATCCGACGGCTCTGAATCACTTCGGGTCTTCAGGGTTTGGCAGTCTCAATTCTCAACTGAAATGCCACAACAACTTTACCCAAAGATCGCAATGTGTTGACAGGTGTCCACCTATAGATTTATGGCTCTTGGCTCTTCGGCTCTTTGGGTTTCAGGTGTTTCAACACTTCAACCTTCAGCTTCCACTGGATCTTCTGACCTGTCGACATGTGTCCTCCTAGATCCAATGATCTAGATTCACTCTAGCCCTTCGGCTCTCCATGCTTCGAAAATATCAAGTTTCAAACATGCCTCCTTCCTGACTCATGATATCTGATGACTCAGATCCACTCTAGTGATCCAACGCTTGAGTTTTACCCTGAGCAATCTGATGGCTCAGATCTTTTCCTAGGATCAGACGACTAATATTCTACTTCAGGCTTCCAGCTCTTCAGGCTTTGAAAATCTCAGTTCTCAACCCTTGGTGAATTCTCTCTCCTGAGTGTGCGAAGCGATAAGGCTCATGCACCTTACTCTGATCAAACATATATTGATCCATTGCACTGTGATCCAACAACCATTTTCGCTCCTCCTCTTGAGCTTATGATCTCTCTGACTTAGAAGATTCCTCAGTCTTCAAAGGTTTTGAACCTTTTCTCCTCCTACGATTCCAACTCTTGGATCTCGTTAACACTTATGAAAAGTGTTATCCCTTCTGAGCTTCATCCTTAAAGGGATTTTTGATTTCCCACGCACACCTTGCGCTCTTAGGATTTTGATAATTCTGATCGAAGGATTTCTTGAAAAGAAATTCTTCTTGCTCACCTGGCGTTCCTCTGTTCTAGTTCTTCGACGCTTGGTCACTTCTTGATGCTATGCACACCTTGCACCTGGTCTAAGTTCCCTTTGTTCTCTCTGAACTTCTCTGAGTCACTCCGAGACTCAATCGATGCACTCCTTGCGTTCAAGATGCACACCTTGCATATGAGTGTCAGAAGAGAAAAAATAGAAACTCATCCAGTTCCATCACGAACTCATACAATCAATCTCTTGAACAATCATACATGAATGAAAATGAAGATAAACACACACGCAAAATATCACATTCATTCAATCACACGTTAAATGAACACAGTCCAAGAATTTGGAACAATTATCTTTGTTCTATTCATTCATGAAAACAAATTACATAGTATTACTTCTACCCTACTCTGTTTTACTGACCTCTATGATCTCTATATTCTTCTCTTTATTCTGTCTATTACATTACAATGCAACAATGAAAACTATCTAAGGAATGGCTCCACGAACTCCCTCGTCCTGTCTGCAACCTATCCTATCAAACTCTTAGTGGTTACCTACTCTGTCCTATTACAATAACCAACAGTTATTTGTAGATAAGAGTGAACACTTAGTTTCTGCAACCCCTTACAGTCCTTCACGACTTTACAAACAAGTTACATTTTTAAAATGTTGTTTTCAAAAATATCTCAACAACTCGATTTAATTCTGAGTTAATTTCTTATTTGAAACTCTGTCATGCTGAGATGTCGTTCCTTTGCCTCCATGCTTGTGTTTTGACTTTGAGGGTGATGCTCCTGCATCATACTCCTCTTGTTAAAATTTTCATGGAATCCTGTCTGTGAGCTCTTGCACTGTCTTTCCATGTTTCAAAATCTCGGTTTCTATGACCCAACTTGCATCTTCCATTGGGTGATCTTTCCACTTTACTAAATACTCAGGATATGTCTTCCTCCTGGTCTTGTTTCCATCTCTCTATTCAATGATTTTCTCCATCTGAGGTTTTTTCGTTGTGGGCAATTGTTCTTCCCACTAAACTTCTTTCTGATTATCTGATTCTCCTGCCTCACCTCTCCTATAAGGATATAGGTCTGCAACATTGAATATCGATGATATCCCAACATTCTTTAACAACTCAATTTCATAATCATTGGCTGCAAATTTTCTGAGAATCCTACATGGTCCTATCCTCTTCATCTTCAACTTGTTATACATTCCCCTTGGACATCTTTATTTTCTCAAATGAGATAAAACTTCATCTCCAACTTCAAATTGAACTTCTCTCCTCTTTTGATCAACTCTACTCTTGTATTTATGGTTGTTGTTTTGTAGTTGTTCTCTGACTCTGTCGTGGAGTTTCTACATTTTTGTTGCAAAATATTCTTCTCTAACACTTCTGAACTCATATTGATTAAGATCTCTCAACTCTATAATCCCTCTTGGTTGTATACCATACACAATTTCAAATGGACTTTTCCCTGTGCTCTTGTTCATTGAATTCTTGAATGCAAATTCTGCTTGTGCCAGAATCTGATCCCATTGACGACCTTGCTTAGTGACTAAACTTATCAACAAGTTTCCCAGAATCCTATTCACTACTTCAGTCTATCCATTAGTCTGAGGGTGATATGTTGAACTAAAGGATAAGTTCATCCCCGACCTCTTCCTTAGAGTCCTCCAAAAGTGTCCTACAAATTTGGTGTCCCTGTCTAAGACTATGCTCCTCAACAATCCATGTAGTCTCACCACGTCTCTGAAAAACAAATTGGCTATGTGTGTAGCATCGTTTTTCTTCTAGCATGGTATGAAATGTACCATTTTTTAAAATCTGTTCACCACAAAAAATATGGAATCGCTCCCTTTTTGAGTTCTATCCAATCCTAAAACAAAATCCATACTGATTACATCCCACGGCCTCTCTGGAATTGGTAATGGATGATACAAACTAGTGTTATGTTGTCTTCCTTTTTCATACTGACAAATTCTACATTTGTTCACAAACCTTTTCACCTATGCTCTCATGCTTGGCCAATAATACGAATTGCTTAGCTGTGCAAATGTCTTATCGTGACCAAAATGTCCAGTTAATCCTCCGTTGTGTTTCTCTTTCTCTCATTGAGAATTTTAGTATGCATAATTGGCTTCCCTTGAATAATAATCCATCCTACATCAAAAATTCATTCCATGGGCTTCTGTCTCCCAACAAAGGATTCTTGTATGCCTCATAAGCTTCCTTAAAATATGCATCTTCTCGGTACATCTCCTTGAGGTGTTCAAACCCTAAGGTCTCCACTTGGAATTCCTGTACAATCAAACTCCTCCTGCTCAAAGAATATGCAACTTTGTTAGCAGTTCCAACAATGTGCTTGATAACAAAAGTAAAAATTTTCATAAATTCTACCCATTTTGCATGTTTCTAATTCAACTTTTCTTGCCTAGTAATAAATTGCAAAGCTTGATTATCACTGTACAAGACAAATTCTTTAGGAATTAGATAGTGTCTCAACTTCTTCAAAGCTTGAATCACCACATAAAATTCTTTTTCATATGTAGAATAATTCTTCTTGGTGTCATTCAGCTTCTCACTGAAATAAGCAACTAGCCTATTATCCTGACTCAAGACTGCTCCAATAGCTAATCCACTTGCATCACATCTCACTTGAAATGTTTTTCTAAAATCTAGTAAGACCATAATTGTTGGTTGTTCTGTGATTTTCTCCTTCAACACTTTGAAACTTTTTTCATCTTCCTCTGTCCATTTAAAAGACTTGTGTTTCTTCTTCACAGTATCCAGCATGGGTGCACATATACCACTAAAATTTATGATAAACTTTCTATAAAAGATTTCTAACCCATGAAAACTTCTTACCTTGAATATGTTGCTTGGTGATGGCCATTCTTTGATTGATCTCACCTTTTCTAGGTCCATCTTCAATTCGTTTGAAGAGATCAAAAAACCCAAGTATATGAGTTATGTCTTCATAAAAGAACTTTTCTTCATATTTATCAGCAATTTTTCCTGCTGCAACTTTTCATCATTGATGCCAGATGTCTTAAGTGTTCTTTCTTTGTCTTACTGAAGATTAGTATGTTATCTAGATATACTATGACAAATTTTCCTATGAAGTCTTTCAACACTTCATTCATCAATCTCATAAATTTGCTTGGTGCATTTTTCAACCCAAATGGCATGACCAACCATTCAAACAATCCTTCATTTCTCTTGAATGTTGTTTTCCATTCATCTCCCTCTCTCATTCTTATTTGATGATATCCACTCTTCAAGTATGTCTTGGAAAAATATCTTTCTCCACTCAAACAATCCATCAAATCATCCATCCTCAATAAAGAAAATATGTACCTAATGGTTATATTGTTGATGGCTCTGGAATCTGTACACATTCTCCATCCTCCATCCTTCTTTGGACTTAACACAGTGGGTACTGCACATGGGCTTAGGCTTTCCCTGACTAAACCTTTATCCAAAAACTCTTGGACTTTATTTTTGACTTCCTCATTCTCCTTAGGTGTCAACCTATAAGCTGCTTTGTTTGGTAAACTAGCTCTTGGAATAAGGTCAATGTGATGGCTTATACTCCTAATGGGTGGCAATGAGTGAGGTAACTCATCCACTACTATGTCAGCAAATTTTTCTAATAGTTCATGGATTTCTTCAGGAAAATATTCCATAGAAGTGTTTGTAAGGATAACTCTAGGCTTCTTCACTACAAAAAATTAAATTTATTTCTCCTTCTTGACTTCATTCAAGAGTTCCTTCCCAGTCATGAGAAGCATACTCAAAATAGCTTCCTTCTTTTACTCTTTGTCTTCTATTGGTAATAGCATATGTGGTATACCATTCTTTTCTAGGGTATAAGTATTCTTTCTTCCATCATGAATAACTTTTTGGTCAAACTACCATGGTCTCCCCAATAAAATATGACAGACATCCATAGGAATTACATCACACAATATTTCATCCCTATAGCCTCCTATTTTAAATTCAACTTGGCATTGTTGAAATACCATTACTTGATGTCCTTTATACAACCACGATACCTTGTATGGGTTTGGATGTGCATTTGTCTTCAACTCTAGCTTCTCCACCATCTCTGTGGATACTAGATTTCCAGTGCTCCCACTGTATATGATCACCTTGCAAACTTTATCTTTCGTCTTGCAAGTAGTTCTGAACAGGCTTGTTCGTTGAACTGGTTCTTCTACATCCTTCTCTGGTTTAAGAAGAATTTTCCTCATCATGAGGTTCTTTCCTCCTTCTGTTGCTTTTGCTTGTGCATGCTTCTATGCTTCAACAATGTGTGCTTCACCTCCTCCTTATTTCTTCCTCTCGGAACATTCCCAATATTTGTGTCCTTGTTTTCCACGGGTATAACATTTAACTACGCCTCCTCTGGCTCTTCCTCTTCCTCTGGAAAAAGAACTTCTTCCTCCATGCTATCCTCATTTAAAACTTCCACTTTTCTCTGGGTGACTATGTTGTTTGTGAGATTCATGCTTCGGCTTCTGGAAATTCTCTCTATTGGTTCCTTTACCTCTGCTTGAAATTCCTCCTCTGTTTCATTGTCTTTTCTTCCTAGCCAATTTCTCTTCATCTTTCAAGGATATTTGATAAGCATCCTCGACTTTACTAATAGACATCATGTTGATCTCCTCTTGGATTTCATATCTCATCCCATTGATGTATATGGTTTTCTTCTCATCTTCATTCTCTTTATGTCTAGCCCTAATGTTTAGTCTGTAAAATTCCTCAATGTACTCCTTCACTGATAAGCTCTTTTGTCTCAAGTTTTGCAATCTTCTGAACAGATTGATTTGATAGTCCTTTCGGATAAATTTGGCCTTCAGCTTGGCTACCATCCTATCCCAGCTTTTAATTCTCTGCTTACCATTGGTCATGTGTTCAACTTACAGTTCATCTCACCATAGTGTTGCATGACCCTTCAGTCTTGTCACTGCATGCTTCACCATGTTGTCTTCTTTGACATCTTCATAATCGAAGTATTTTTCCATAGCATGTACCCAATCTAACAATTCTTCAACTTCTAAATTGCCTTCATACATTGGTATCTATATTCTTGCTTTGGCTCCTATCTTTGAAACAGCTTTTATTAAGTGATCTTGTGCAACATCCTCTACTACATTTTCTTCGACCTCTTCTTCTTCGCTCTCATATTCACTTATATCTCTAGAGTCTGGCGCTCTCTTATGTGTTGTTTCCATGGCATACAATCTCATTCGGATTCACCTCATTTCTTCTTCCATTTCTACATTCTCTCTATGCCTTATGAGTGGCATGATTTCACTGCGTCACCTACAAACAGAAATCAAATTTTCTTGATACCACAATTGATACTGATTTGTCTCCTTTCTCCTTTGTCTGTTGTCTAAAAAAAAACTCAATATCATCTTTGATACCACCTGATGCAGCCCCCCTACTCCCCTGTAGGGTTGTGCGACCTCCCAGTCAAAGAATCTTCAATTCTCTGAGTCAACTGACTCTTTAGGACCTTGATAGTCCCACGTATTAATCAAACATAGGTCCTTTTGGCCTTCTTGTGTGGTCTTATGATGCTTAGGACCTTTCCTTTCGCGCTTGCAAAATCTCTCAGATTTTTTAGCGCTAACTCCTTTTCTGATAAGCCCCTCTTTGATGTAGCCTTGGCGATGACTACGCAATTTTGGGCATGGCCACAAGCAGTTTGAAGTCAAACTACTTTTGGTCCTGCAATTCTCCTCAAGCTTCTGTGTGTCCTTCTGATGAAACCACTGTTTGGATTGAGGCCCACCCTCAATGTTTTAAACTCCATGCAACTCTTATCCCTGAATTGCTATAGGATCATCGATCTCGTGATCTTGACGATACTACCTGAACTGACGGTTCAGATCCATATCTGTCCCTTGGATATCAACGGATGTGATCTCTTCACAATTATGGGCTTTAGGGTTTTGAAATATCAAATACAGCTCTCTTTCATACTCCAATCCTCCAAAGTTGATGATCTTTGGACACCTATCCCATGAAATCAATGGTGTTGATCACTTCAGAACTCCAGACTCTCGATTTCTCAACCTTCAACCCTTTCCTTATTTGTATTTTATCTGAAAAATCTAATCCATTGACGTGTGTCCTCCTCGGATCAACGGTTGTGATCCCTTCGCATATCCATACTTCGAAATTTTCAACTCTCAACTTTTCTCTCCCCATGAAGTATGCGGATTTATGATGTGTTTCCTCTTGATATAACGATCGAGGATTACTTCAGGACTTTACCCAGAGTGCATGGATCTATGCCACGTCTCTCCTAGATCTGACGGCTCTGAATCACATTGGGTCTTTGGGGTTCGACAATCTCAGTTCTCAACTGAAACTCCACAACAACTTTACCTAGATCCTACAATATGTTGACAAGTGTCCACCTATAGATTGACAGCTCTCGACTCTTCAGCTCTTCAAGATTCGGGTATTTCAACACTTTGACCTTCACCTTCCTCTAGATCTTTTGACCTATTGACATGTGTCCTCCTAGATCCAACTGTCTAGATTCTCTTCGGCCCTTCGTCTCTCCGCACTTCGAAAATATCAAGTTTCAAACTTGCCTCCTCCCAGACTCATGATATATGATGGATCAGATCCACTCTGGAAATATGATGGTTGAAGTTTATCCTAAGAAATCCGACAGCTCAGATCTATTCCTGCGATTGGACGATTGAGATTCTACTTTGGGTTTTCGGCTCTTTGGGCTTTAGAAATCTCAGTTCTCAACCCTTGGTGAATTCTTTCTCTTGAGTGTGTGAATCACTAAGGCTCATGCACCTTACTCTAATCATATGGTTGTTTATCCATTGCACTGTAATCCAATGACCACTCTCGCTCCTCCTCCTAAGCTTCTAATCTCTCTGACTTAGAAGATTCCTCGGTCTTCAAAGGTTTCAAAATTTTTCTCCTCCTACGAATCCAACTCTTGGATATCGTTAACACTTACAAAAAGTGCTATCCCTTTTGAGATTTGTCCTTAAAGGGATTTTTTATTTCCCACGCACACCTTGTGCTCATAGGATTTTGATAACTCAGATCGAAGGATTTCTTGAAAATAAATTCTTCTCACCCACCTGGCGTTCCTTTATTCTTGTTATTCAATGCTTGGTCACTTCTTGATGTTGTGCACACCTTGCACCTGGTCTAACTTCCCTTTCTTCTCTCTGAACTTCTTTGAGTCACTCTGAGACTCAATCAATGCACTCCTTGCGTTCAATATGCACACCTTGGATACGAGTGTCAGAAGAGAAACAATTGAAACTCATCCAGTTCTGTCACAAACTCATACAATCAACCTCTTGAACAATCATACATGAACAAAAATGAAAATAACCACACACGCAAAATATCACATTCATTCAATCACATGTTAAATGAACATAGTCCAAGGATTTGGAACAATTCTGTCTATTCTATTCATTCATGAAAACAAATTACATAGTATTTCTTCTACCCTACTATGTTCTACTGACCTCTCTGATATATGTCTTCTTCTCTCTATTCTGTCTATTCCATTACAGTGCAACAATGAAAACTATCTAAGGACTAGCTCCACGAGCTCCCTCATCTTGTCTGCAACCTATCCTATCAAACTCTTAGCGGTTACCTACTTTGTCCTATTACAATAACTAACATTTATTGTCATATAAGAGTCAAAGCTCCATATCTGCAACCCCTTACAGTCCTTCATGACTTTACAAACAAGTTACATTTTTAAAATGTTGTTTTCAAAAAGATCTCAACAACTCGATTTAATTCTAAGTTAATTTCTGATTTGAAACTATGTCATGTTGAGATGTCGTTCATTTTCCTCCATGATTGTGTTTTGACTTTGAAGGTGATGTTCATGCATCAACAAACAATGTTTTAGTCCACAAAAACCTTCCATACCTTGCGTACCAAGTAGGGTATCAAAGACTTCGAGTGACATTTGGTTCTAAAATACCATGGGGCTCTACACAGGTACATCCAAACTGAAATGGAGTTTCTAGACATCTCATCACTGGGAGAGGCTTATCGATATGTTGTTAATATCAAGAAAAAATTTAAGAAGTAGAACAAGCGGGAATTTAGGTCTACAAATCTGCAACAACCAAAGTATGGTAAAGGCATCCCTAACTCATAGAATATCAAACCTCAGTACAACCAGTCCAACCCGTAGGAAAATAAGTGAAATAGGAAGATGAAGAAGGACACAAGGAAGTGGTGCAACTTCCACAAAATCCATTGGCACAACACCGATGAATGTCACTCAAAAAAGTCATTGGTAGTCAAGATCAAATAAATAGAGCCAAGCCCCGACTCGAGATCTGATTCAAAAAATAATAAAAGGAGGCAAATCATTGCGACCGCAACAATCCAACCAGAAGAAACATAGTATCTTGAGGAGAGAAAGCGCATCAAGCGCATATTCCATTCATAGATGTGGGTGAAGGGGACACCACTGCATTTTATTTTTTATAGCAGAAGCTAGAAGAACCTAATTTTAGTAGAGGTTGTCAAGCAGATGGATTTGTTGAAAACACCACAGCCACAACCATACAACATTGGGAGGCTTTTCTAATTTAAAGATATTCATGTTAGCCAGTAGTTTCACATATCATACGACATCAATCCCTTCAAGGATGAGTTATTGTGTGATGTTTCCCCACTAGAAGTCTATGATATAATTGATGAAAACACTCATGACAAAAATCTCTGTGATTTTTCGGTAATATTTGATCCTCGTTCGGCTGAAATATCATCGGACATGGTAAACTCTATCCCTAAATATTTTGTTAGATTAAAAAAAATTTATGATTTACACAACAAATTTAGGGGAGTGGTTAACTGTAAAACGAATAGTTCCTCATTGCAATATGAAACTGTAAATTTAGGAACGCAGGATAACCCTCAAAACATTAATTTGGGAAAAGGGTGTACTCAACAAGAAACATCTTCATTTATTAAATTGATTAAATAATTTAAATATGTATTCGCTTGGACATACGATGATCTAAAAACATTTGATCCAAACATAACATGTAATCCCCATGAAGCCTCAATCCCAACCATTCCAACAAAAACTGAGAAAGATGCACCCAAATCTAGAACCCACGATCAAAAAGCAATTGAATAAGTTGTTAATAGCTAAGATCATATTTCATGTTTGACACACCCAATGGGTGTCCAACTTAGTCCCGGTAAGAAAAAAGAATGGAGAAATATGACTTTGTGTTGATTTTCGCAACTTAAACAAATCCTCTAATAAAGACATTTATCATGTTCTGCCCATGTAACAGATCCTACAACAGGTATCTGGATCCGAAATACTTTCATTATTGGATGGTTTCTCAGGATACAAATAGGTCCTAATGTCTGCATCAGATCAGCTTAAAACTACATTCCAGACCCCTTGGGGTACTTATGCTTATCGTAAAATTCCTTTCGGACTAATTAATGTTGGGGCCACTTTCCAAAGTTCCATGGATATTGATTTTCGGGGAATTATAAATAAATCAATGGTTGTTTACTTAGATGATGTTACCGTCTTTTTGAAGAACAAAAAGGACCACTTATCTCACCTCAGAAGTGTGTTAGAACATTGTCGTAAGTACGGTATTTCATTAAACCCCAATAAATCAATTTGTGTTGTTGATCAGGGAAAGTTACTTGGCTTCATAGTATCAAAGGATGGAATGATGATAGATCCATAACAAGCTCAATCCATAGCCAATATTTCCCCTCCATCGTCCAAAAAGGCCATGCAATCTTTTCTTGGTAAAATAAATTGTTTCAGCCATTTTGTTCCTAGTTTTTCTAAGATGGTTAGACCCCTGTAAAATATGATAAAAAAGGATACTCTCTTTAGATGGGGATCACAAGAAAATATGGATTTTAACTCCATCAAAAAAGATATCACAGAAGCTCCATCCCTGATGAGTCATGATTTTACCAAGGACTTTACTCTCTATACATTCATGTCGAATAGATCATACGTTGCGGTACTCACCCAGAAAAATAGTGATAACAATGAAATACACATTTCATTCATGAGTTATGCCTTCAAAGGAGAAGAATTAAATTATCGTCAGTCGATCAGCAAGCCTTTGTTGTCTTTAAAGAAGTGAAACATTTTAGACCTTATCTTTTGAAATATAGAACTAAAGTCATTGTTCCTTACCCTAAAGTGAGAAATTTATTAGTTCAAAAAGAGCTTGGGGAAAAGAGGTCTCACTAGATGACCTCTCTTCAAGAATATCATATCGAGATCAAACCAGCACAAATTGTCAAAGGTCAGGGTCTTTGCAAATTAGTGGTTGATTCAATTAATTTTCCTGACAATGAACTAGTACTACCAGATGAGACATTGCCTCATGAAACACAAATTTGTTGTACACAAACCATGTCGAATTCTTGGTATAATTATATTAAGTTTTATTTTACACATGAAACTACCCCTCAAAATATCAATCCCAAAAACAGAAGAGCATTAAGACTCAGATATGCACCTTTTCAATTAATTAATGATGCACTTTTCAGAAGAAAAAAAATGTATGGTGTATTGCTATGTTGCCTAGAAAGAGAAGAATCTAAAAAGGTATTGATTGAATTACATTCAGGTGATGCGGGAGGTCACTTTGGTAGTGAAACAAATGCTCACAAAGTCCTTAGAGTTGGGTAATATTCTCCCACGTTGTTTAAATATTCTCATGCTATGGCCCGCAAATGCACAATATGTCAAAAGGTTGCAGGACAAGTCAAGAAAGTTGCATTCCCTTTGCATCATGTTACAATTGATACACCATTCCAACAATGGTGTATGGACATCATAGAAAAAATTAACCCAACCTCTTCGCAACATCACAAGTACATTCTCATAGCAACATATTACCTTACCAGGTGGTCTGAATCCATGCATTTAAGAATAGTCAACACTAATCAGGTGATTTTGTTCCTAAACTCCCATATCATCACACGTTTTGGGATACCAGAATGTCTAGTTTTCGACAATGATTCTTATTTTTCCTCATTGGAAATGAATTTTTATGCTTTAAAAGGAATCAAGGTATTCTTCCAACTATTACCCCCAAGAAAATGGCCTGGTTGAATCAATGAACAAAAATTTAACTAAAATTCTAAAAACAAAAGTGTCAAATAATCATAAAAATTGGCACACTGCCTTGTATAATGCATTATCCATTGATAAGGTCACCCCAAAAGCATCCATTGGTAACTCCCCTTTCTTCCTTGTGTATGGAAGAGAATTTATCCTTCCTCCCAATGTCCTATTACCGTCACTTCAGTTATCCTAGAAGGTTCAAGAGGAAGAAAGTCCTACCTTGGAAAATTGAATAAACGCTTTACTTAAACTTGAAGAAACCAAAATACAAGCTAAACAAAAATTAGATTAGCATCAACAGATTGTTAAAAACTGGTTTGATGCAAGCTCATCCTCCAATAGAAACTTCAACATAGGATATCTAGTTCTTAGGTGGGATAATTCACATGAGGATAAAGGGGAACACACCAAGTTTCAAAATCTATGGTTGGAATTGTTCATTATTGCAGAAAAATTGGGCTTAGCTCCTTTAGTCTGCAAAATTTAGAAGGGAAACTAGACACTTTTCCAGTGAATGGGTGGGCCCTCAAAAAGTATTTTTTCTTAATCAAATAAGATCGGACACTCTATAAATATTTCATGCATTGTACAGTTTTGTTTTCTTTTGATTGTTGTGTGTTATCCCCATTAACAATTTTGGTGTGAAATCGAGATTTCAGGACTTAGTGAGGTGTTAAATTGGTTTGGAAGCCCAACAAACTAGAGATGGGGATAAATATGGAAAGAGGAGACTAAATCTGACAGGGCATTAAGGTGATGGGACCTGATACATCACAGATCGTGAGCTCCCCATATCGACGGTCGGGGATCATTTCGGGGGGAGGAGTTGCATGGAGGATAATTCCCGAAAGCGGGCCGAAAACTAAACCATGGTTTTTGGTCGGGACCACGTGGTGCCACTGGGTGCATTTCGGGGTGAGAAGCAGGTTTCCCCAAACTATTTCCTCATGCCCCCGAAATTGGAAAAGTATATAAAGGTCATTTTTTGTTTATTTTATTATTTTTCAAAATACTGGAACATTTGAAAGTTGGCACGACCACCTTCGTTCAACTGCAACTTCATAGTGCACCATTACACGTCATTTCCACTTATTTCCAGGTATTTTTCATCGCCACCATGGACCCTATCATAACTCCAGTAATAGATCAAGACCCTATGTCGAATGAAGAAGCCCTAATTGGCCAATATTCAGACGTTTTCGACACCGAAATTACCATTTCGTCGATCTCTATGTCGAGAAGAAATATGTCCGATAATGTAGGAAAGCATATACCATTCCTTGAAGCAGTCCAGGTCACCATAGTCCCTTATGTTGTCGAAGTCACTTTCCCTTTTCTGGAATTCATAGGATGGTGCGCAGAGTAGTATTCATAGGAAGAGAAAGAGATCATAAATAAACAAGGGCCTGAGGTCATGTGTAGGGTAGAGAGCATGTCAATTCAAGGTGTCTTAAGTTTACCAGAGTCTATCTCTGYAATGTCTAAACCTTTCGATGAARAAAATCTAATTAGGTTCTACAAAGAGTGTCCATCAGAAGTCATAGATCTRTTTTTACAAACCATTGTCAAACCAGAACACCTTCCAGAGAGTCTGTCTTTTCCAATGAGTGTGATTTTAATGATTATTGAGGTGCAATGGGTTTGTTCCCTGTTGAGTCAAATTCTAGGTCTATATAATGATAAACATGTGGTYGAGGTCATGYTGGGTTTCCTATTGAAATTTTTTTAGTCAGAGTTTGGTCTGTCGGTCTGTATCAKTTTTGATCAATTCATAGATGACAATATCCATAAACAACTAATGAATTTTCTCTCTCTAAAGCATTTCATATATTATACCCATTTGCTAAATATTTTCCTGGAAACAAATACAAGGGAATTTCCTAAGGCAACATTCATATCAACCAAATGTAAGAGAATTGCATTGCTCATCTTCATCAACAAAGTCATGTCCAGGGTGTACAGTTTGATGTTCCACACCATCCTACCTAGAGTTCTGGATGACATGAGGAGCTATCTACAGACAAATCCATAAAATAGAGTGGGGGACTGGGTATTATTCATGCATTCAACAATAATATGGTTGTATGGTTGTCATGTATCCCCTTACCTATTGCATATTTTTCTGACCCTCAGAGTCTTTTCCCTTGAATTCATCAGCTAAAGAATCATATCTAAGATAGAGAATTTCCTGAAATTTCACAAAGCCTCCACCCTCAAATTCCCTTTTATCATTGGACCCTTCATTGTCAAAACTAGATCATGCTTATCTTAGATTCAAGAAAAGCCGAAAGAGATTAGTTTTGCACAGCTACAGGGGAGAATATATGATCCACATCATATCATATCCAAGAGAAGACTCATGAAAAAACAGGCCCCTTATGAGAATTAACATGTTGAGGGTTTTGATAAGTTGGAAAATCTATAAGTATGTGCTAATATGGAAGAAATCTTGCAACCACCTCAAAAACAACAAGTGGAGGCAACCCTGCAACATATTCAAACTCAGCAAACTCCTCAAATATTGATATTCAAAGTCCCCAAAGTAAGTGTTTACAGAAAGAGAATCAGTTCAGAGGCCATGGGCACCAGTGATCAGCAGGTTTCCCCTAAGAAGTTGAATATTACACAGTCTCCACAGATAGTGGATTTAGAGGAGAAAGAGCCTAAATAACAAGTGAATATGGATATGGTGGAGAGTGGTACTAGTACTGTAGAGATTGAAAAGGGAAGCAAGATCCAAAGTGAAGGAAGCTCAAGAACCTTTAGTAGAAAAAAACACATGTTTGATAAGACATCTGGGGAAGCTTATCAATCTAAAGAATATTTGGCAAAACAATATGTTGATAAAGGAAACATGGCTATGGGTGAGATGAGGGATTTAGTCCCTGAAGTGGAAAATATTTCTCAGCACAAATCTTCTCTGTTCACAGTAAGGGATATTGAGAAAAGGACCTTTAATATAGCAGTTGCAGATCAAGACAAAGTATTTGAGATCAATATAAAGTATGACAAAATCAGTGCTCCAAACAAAGTCAAATTCCACAAGAATACTAGCGATATGTTGTATTTTGATTACTTGAGTCTAATCTTGAAGAATTATAAGTTGTCATCTTATGTAATAAAATTGGAAGGGAAGTTGAGGAAAGAAAAGGTATCTAGCAGAGCTTGGTAGACTCAAGTCAATAGGTTGGAATCTAAAGGCCCCCAAGGGGTGAAATTCTCATTGGATGATAAGGACAAATTGATTTAGATCTTGAAGAAGAAACTGAAATTTTTTTCCATAGAGCATCCACAAATAACAGAGTTGGTTTCTCTAGAACAGGAAAAATAAGCATTTTGATAAGAAGAATTGGACTGCAAAGTTAAGGTGTTGCAGCTAGAGCAAGAAAAGATGAAATGTTCACAAGAGAAAAAAGAATTATTGAATAGGGTTTTGGTTGCACCTCCCACTACAAAATTTGGGACAAACATTGAAGGACTTGTCCGGGCTATGTCACAAGTTAGCCTGAAGGTAGGATAAATCAATGGGTTAAAAGGGGACATAGAGAAATTGAAGCAGGAAATGAAAGCAAAGGATGAAAAAATGGCTCAATTTCAAAAGGAGAATCAAGCCTTGCAAGAAAGGATAGATAATCTGAAAATAAGATTAAGACGCAAAGGACTATTGCAGGGAGCCAAGCATATCATCTAGGATTCTATTGTTGTTTAAGATGCCAAGTTCATAGTATATTTAAACTTCACCAATGATAAAAACAACATGGCCATCACAGCCAGAAGCAAGTGCACTGTTGTAAATGAGACTTTGGCAAAGAAACCATCAGAGTGGGCCCAAAATTCCATAAACCTGCTAAAATCCATCCCTACTATAGAACTTTAGACCATTGGAGTTAAATATAGAACTACATTGATCATATGGGCCAGGAGGGTCATTGCTAAACATAACCTGTTGAAATCAGTCCAAACCAAGGCAACACAAATGGAGAAAAGTGTGAAAGAATTCAAGGACATGTTTGAAGAATTTTTTATTAAAGGCCTCCCACCATTTTGGGATGCTAAAGGAAAAGTACATGATCAGGAAGAATACAACCATCGCCTCACTCAGTGAAAAATGGATCACTCCAAGTTTGAAAACCTAGAAGAAAACCTGAAAGGAGCAACCCTGGTTGAACATTTGATTATAGATTTTGAGATTCTAAATTAGTTCAAAATAGTGAAATTTAGACTACCAATCATGACATATGCCTCTTGCATTGACCTAGAGATACTGATCAATGAAATGAAAGATTATGATATCCCTTCTGACTTGCAATGGAAGGAGATAGTACGGATGGGTAAGATAAAGTCCAATTTTCCAAGGACTAGTAGATGATGTACAGGTTTCATTGAAGATGGAATATTAGGCAGAATATTAGAAAATAACAAGTGGCAAAGGAATAAGCTAAAGATTCAGAGAAATCAACAACTGGATCATAAAACGTTTTTCTTATTAATCATTGAAATTGGTTCCAATACCGAAACTGTTATTTGTGTTGGACATATTGTCATTGATGTCAACAATTGATGTGATGATCTGTTGTTAATGATGAATTACCACAGATGAGATTGTCATTAATGTCAACAAGTATATTAGTTAGCACAGTATGCAGATATTAAAAGTGTAAGCTTGGGAGGAGGAGCGAATAGAATGCAGATATCAAAAGATCAGAAGGGATCAACAATTTTCCGATGATAAAATCTCAGCAAGGTTAGCAAATGAAGATCAAATCTCAAAAACAAGAAGCGCATTGTAGAAGTATGGATCAATGGAAACATTGAGAATTCGACCAATGCACAGGAAAAAGGTGAGAATACTCAACAGTCATCCGATCAAGGAAATTGACGGTGTTGATCATCTCATATAATAGACGACAGTCATGAGTGACTATGCTCTTGAGGATAATTGGAGGATCATGATCATCGAATATGCAAGCCAAATCAACAGCAGGGATAAATTTCAGAGAGCGAAAGTAGAATTAAACTACTCACCAGTTACAATCCCACAATCCATCTAGATCGTCAGATCTCATAGACTCAGATATATACAACTGTGGTTGATCCAAAAAATGACCAATTTAAGTCAGATTAAATCATGACCATTGCATGCGCAATCTCCAAATCTACGGTAGGGATAGATTGTGGAGATTGAAAGGAGAATAAAATATCGTGCTTGTTCCAATCCTGCAATTAGTCAGGATCATCCGATCTTATAGCTTCGAATACCAATGATTGTGGTTGACTCACCAACAACACACAATTTCCAACTGTGGAGTTTGGGTGATGAGTTAAATCACTTGCAAGTTATGGTTCTAAAATCATCGTCGACCATTGATCTATTTCGAGTATCTTCATGACCGTTGGATCACATTTTAGTGGAAGGACAGGATAAGCTGAAAGGGTTGATAATTTGATCATTTGAATACCCGTCAACCATCGGATCAAACCTGATTCCCGTCAGCCATCAGATCGTGTTAAAGTGGAAGGATAGGTTAAGCGAGGAAAAATGGATGAGAGTTAGATTATCCAAATACCCGTCGACCATCGACTAAAACCTGATTCCCATCAGTCATCGGATCGTCTTAAAGTGGAAGGATAGGATAAGCGAGGCAAGATCTGATATCTCATTTATGCAAATTTCCATCAATTGTTGGATCATTTTTGAGTGGAAGGAAAGGATAAGCTAACAAAAATGCATTGCAGAAATATCAAGCCATCGATCTAAGATCTTGATCAATGAACATCATTCACTTTGGATCTAAAGTTGTGAGGAGGTTATGCTCTGAAGAGTTTGAGATTTGAAATACCTGAATCCTGGAAATCCAAAATGAATAAGGACCATCGGAGTTAGAGGACATAACGAGGACTGTTGGATCAGGGCTATTGGTAAGCAGACCATGTCAGCAAGGATGTATGGTAGACCACGTCAACAAGAAATGTGGTAGACAACATCAAGATAAAATGTCATCAAGGACACGTGGTAGACTACGTCAGAAGACCACGTCAGCATGGACATGTGGTAGACCATGTCAGCTGACCAAATCAGCAAGGACACGATGCAGACCATGTCAGTAGACCATGTCAACAAATACACATGGAATAATATGATGATGACAAGTGTCAAGAGGAAATTGGCTCGTTCCATGTCAACAAGTGACATAAGCAAGTTACGTCACTCCTGGAGATTTACTTCGGGAGTTTCACCACCAAGAAATGTAAAAAGTATCGAATTTCAAAGTCCCAAAGTGGACACGAGACGTATGATCTGAAAGATCTCTTTGGGTGAATTCTCATCCGTCGATCTACTATAGTGGAAGGATAGTATAAGTTGAAATGTCGAAGTCCTAAAATGGACATGAGACGTCTAATCTGAAGATCACTTCGAGAGCATTCTCGATCGTTGATCATACTACACTGAAAGTTGAGACTTGAAAATTCGGAAGCTTGGAGACGCAAAGGAGATCTCAACTGTTAATTTGAAAGGGATACGAGTCAATGGATTATCACCTCCAAAATATTGATGTACGGAGGAAAGAAGGGGTTGAGATTTGAAATCTCCAAAGTCCAAAGACCCAGAGTAAATGGTAGTCATCCATCTCAATGCTTGATTAATCCATGGCCGTCAGATTAAACCTTGTAATATCAAATATGACGATTGATCTATTTCCGTGAAACAAACATAAATCGTCTGATCTGTTCGGAAAATCTGATTCGAAAATTTTGAAAATTTGAAAACCAAAAGTTTCGAAGGGAAAAATTATGTTAGTTGTCCATCTCATTGGAAGATCGAATTGTGACCATTGAATGATAAGTTTTCAAGAGCTCATCTCACCTAGCATCTGGTCACTGTCGTTGATCATATGAAATAAGAAATAAAGGAAAAATATAATACAACACTTAAATATATAAGCCCATGGTTCTACTCCTGTGATCATATGGTTTGAAGGAAGCATCTCATACAGATTTCATTCGACAGTGAGTTACACCAGAACAATACAGAGAATCGTTAAAATATCGAATATGATCTATTGGTGAAACGAGAATGCAATAGAAGCATGAGTACAATCTAATAAGTTGATCCATGTATGTGATCAACTCATGAGGACAAACGAACTGATACACAGTCATGATTAAAAGAGAGTTAAATCATGAAAACGTGAATAAAGAATAAAAAAGGAAAATTATATTAACTAAAGTTTAAATATTATCATTTTAATGAAAATGTATATTTGTTCAAATATCAAAAGACACAATGATTCAAATTCACACAAGTTGTAAGACTATATAAACAAGAAGGAATGGCGAGAAGGAAGTGTAGTTGAATTTTTTTAAGTATATATATTTATATATAATGGATTGAATGAAGGTTCATTCTATCAGGTTGGTGCATGTTTAACAGTTGGGTCTTGTATGAGGATTGGATTCCTCACATCTCAGTTGGATTTGAGATCAACAAGATGGGACTTGTTATGAAGGTTGGATTCCTCATTTCTTAGTTGGATCTGAGAACTACATGCTGGGTCTTGTAATAGAGAGTTGGGTCTCTCATAATTGTATGAATATGATATTCAAAGATTGATATTATGTATTCATTCAAGTTAAAATAAATAAATAAAGTATTTAATCTTATTCATATATATATATATATATATATATTGTTTGAGAAAATGAAATAAATATGTGGTGTTCATTTAATGTGTGAAAAGTGAAAATTGTCCAATAGTTATGTGACACTGATTCACCCCCCCCCCCTGCCCCTCTCAGTGTCAAGTACCCATTTCAACAATTGGTATCAGAGAAGGTTCCTTCAGCACAGTTTAAACACTAAAGGTAGATTCAGAAGAAATAGGTGGACAAATGCTATCTCCACAAATGAAGCTCCCTTATTTGATGGAACAGATTATTTATCATGGAGGGAAAATATGAAAAGATATCTAAAGTCAAGAGCATCTGGATTTTGGGATTCGGTAGTAAGTAAGCCCTGGAACTTAACTACTTCAAAAAGAAAATCCAAAACTGCAAAGGAAGCAAACAGAAACAATTCAGTATCCTTAAAAGAAATACAGGATGGATTTTCAGATCAAGTCAAAGAAAAGATGAAGCACTACAAATCTGCCAAAGAATTATGGCTTCAACTAGAAAAATTTTATCGTAATGAAACACAAGAAGAAAAGAAATCCTATCAAAGTGAGCAACAAGATTCGGATATAGAGGATTCATGTCAGAATAAAGAACAAGACTCTAATGAAGAGGATTCTTATCAGAATAAAGAACAAAACTCAAAAGAAGAGAATTCTTATCAAGATAATGAAGAAGAAAAAGAAAAGGAAAATTGCAATCAGATTGAAGAACATAATATTAAGAAAAAGATTTCTAATCAGAATGAAATACAAGATTTGATGCAAATATTAGTCAACAGTGAAGAAGAAGTCTTGGTCAAGGAATTGAGGAATACCTCAGTTTTCATTAAAGAAAAATTGCATTATCTTAAAACTGATCTTCCAACTGTTATAGAAGAGATTCATTTGGAACCAAGAAATTATATGCGTATTAAAGTTCTTGTGGAGGCCCTTGATAGTATCGAGTACACAACCTTTTTCACTCTAGAAGACTTGGATAAAATCCAACAGAAAGATATGATACTGCTTCAAAAGTCAAATCATTCTAACCATGAAAAGTTTGAACAAAGAGTTCAGTTAGAATAAAAAGAAGAGGAGATTGAGAAATTGAAGAATAAAATCAGTCAGGGAAAAGAAGAATCGTGTCATATGCTGGAAGCAAAAGTTGTGAAACTTAGAAAGGAGGTTGAGAAGTCAAATACTCAACTTTAGGAAATTAAAGAAAGTAAATAAGACCTAAAAATCCAGTTAACAAGGAAAGAAAATTCTTACCACATGTTGGAATTGGAAATCATCAATTTCAAAAAGATAAATGAAAGTACTAATGCAAATCTAATGACTCAAGATAAAGAATCTAAGAAAAGGGAAGAAGCCCAGAAGATCCAAATAACCAAAATGGAAGAACCATGCCATATGTTTTAATTAGAAAACATCAAACTCAAAAGTATTCAGCTAGAATACGAGGAAGAAATCAAAGTATTGAAAACTAAAGTTTTTTATCTAACAAAAGAGATGGAAGAATTGAAGACATATGACAAAACTATTAAATGCGAAGAAGTCTTGGATGAAATAGAAGAAATAGTCATCAATCTAAAGACCCATCTTGAACATGCTAAATAAGTGGAAGAAGCCCTTAAGATTTAGTTGACTAAAAAGGAAGAATTATGTCACATGTTGAAGTTAGAAATAGTCAGTCTCAGAAAGATGAATGAAAAGAAAAATAAGATTGTCAATTTCTAGAATAGCTCAGCTATCCTAGATAATATTTGGAAGCTCCAAAGACCAGCTGATGACAAAACTGGTCTTGGATACAATAAGAAAGAATACAATAGCAAATGGAGCACCATTTACAATCATGAGAATGGATCATCCTTCTTAAAAGGAAAAGGTTCAAGTGCAAAGCAATTACAAGTCATGAACTTTATTAAGAAAGACAACTATAGGAGTAAAAAGGAAGAAGAATATCAAATGACAGATCCTTCAAGCCAAAATAAAATTAAGAATGGAAACACCTTCAATGGATATTGCTTTTCTTTTCATAGCCTTGGCCATAAAGAAATGGACTGTAAGAAACTAGAGGAAGTATATACAAGAAAATCCAAAAACCCAATTAGATGTTGGAAATGTAATTTTGTTGGGCACACAACAAAATTTTGTCATACAATGAGATGTTACAACTGTGATAGGTTTGAGCACAAATCCCAAAGCAACAAAAATACAAAAAGTCAATATTTGAACAAGACATTCAAGTCAATGACAACTCATAATAAAAGTTGGAAGAAGAAAGGAGATGAAAAATCTCCAAAAACAAAATTAAAAATAGAATATCCAAAAAGAAGAATATCTCACAGAAAGATATGGAGAAGAAAATCTAAAGGATAAAGCAAGAAAGATGTTATTACACCTGAAAATGAAGAAACTAATAATAAGAACATGATGGATAAAAGTCCTAATAAAGAATGTGAAATTCAATATGAGATAAATCAATCTCAAGAAAAGGAAGTAACTATAGAATAATATGGGACAATATCAAATTATGATGATGTCATAAGTTGTTAGCAAAAGAAAGAAAATAAAAAAATAAAAATAAAGGTAGCAGAGGAGTTCAAGAAGTATCATTCAACAAACATCAATTGATAACAAAATTGGCATTTAAATCAATTGGTATAATTTCTCAATTGATATTCCTGTGAAATATCAAAGACGAATAAGAAGCAGATCAAAAAGATCAGTATGATTCATACTCTTGTTCTATTTGACAAAGGAAAATCAGTAAAAACTCAGGAGGAGTATTTTTGTTATTAAATAAGAAAGTAATTAGATTAAGTTTTGAAAGACTCGATCACTACAAAAAATTTGTATTAAGAAGATTACTTATTTGAACACAAAAATACCAATAAACTGAGATAAGAAGTTAGTAAATTAACAAGGGAAGAGACCTTGTCAGGAAGAGCTACCCTTTCAGAAACAAAGTGGGGGAGTAGTCAGAAGCAGAGAAAGAGGATATTGATAGGGGGAGTCATTCAGTTATGGCTGGCAGAACATAATTGCAAGAAGTGTTACCCAAGTTCAGATTCTAGTCAGTAATATACAGAGCTTTACCACAAGAGGAAAAACCCGTTTCCATTGATGTCAAAGGGGGAGAGAAACTTCATAAAAGGAAAACTTCATAAGAGGAAAGCATCATCACAGGGGGAGTTTTTTATATGAATTTAGTGGGTTGCCCTCAATGACAAAGGGAGCGATTGTTGGACATATTGTCATTGATGTAAACAGTCGATGTGATGATATGTTGTTAATGATGAATTACCACAGATGAGATTGTCATTGATGTCAACAAGCATATCAATTAGCAGAAGATGTCAAACAGTATGTAGATATCAAAAGTGTAATCTCAAGAGGAGGAGAAAATAGTATGCAGATATCAAAAGCTCAGAAGGGATCAACAATGTTCTGATGATAAAATATCGGGAAGGTTAGAAAATGAAGATCAAATCTCATAAGGAAGAACTGCATTGCTGAAGTATGGATCTATCGAAACATTGAGAATTCAACCAATGCACAGGAAAACGTGAGAAGACTCAACAGTCGTCCGATCAAGGAAATTGACGATGTTGATCATCTCATATAACGGATGACGGTCATATGGGTCACCATGGGCTTGAGGATCGTTGGAGGATCATGACTGTCGGATCTACAAGCCATATCAACGGCAGGGATAAATTGCGGAGAGCGAAAGAAGAATTAAACTACTCGCCAGTTACAATCCTGCAATCTTTCTAGATCATCATATCTCATAGACTCGGATATATATGATTGCGGTTGATCTAAAAAATGATTAGTTTAAGTCATATTAAATAGTGACCGTCAGATGCACAATCGCCAAATCTATGGCAGGGATAGATTGCGGAGATTGAAAGGAGAATTAAATCACGCTTGTTCCAATCCCACAATTAGTCAGGACCATTTGATCTTATAGCTTCGAAGATCAACGATTGTTTTTGACTCACCAACAGCGCACAATTTCCAATTGCGGAGTTTGGGTGACGAGTTAAATCACTTGCAAGTTATGGTTCTGAAATCATCGTTGACCATTGATCTGTTTCGAGTATATTCATGACCATTGGATCACATTTTAGTGGAAGGACGGGATAAGATGAAAGGGTTGAGAATTTGATCATCTGAATACCCATCAACCATCGGATCAAACCCGATTCTCATTAGTTGTCAGATCGTGTTAAAGTGGAAGGATAGTTTAAGTGAGGTAAAAGGGATGAGAGTCTGATTATCTGAATACCCGTCAACCATCGAATCAAACCTGATTCCCTTCAGTCATTGGATCGTGTTAAAGTGGAAGGATAGGATAAGCGAGGCAAGATCTGAGATCTCATTTATGCGAATTTCCTTCAGCCATTGGATCATTTTCGAGTGGAAGGAAAGGATAAGCTAGAAAATTTGCATCGCAGAAAGATCAAGTCATCAATCTAATATCTTGATAAACAAACGTCATTCACTTTGGATCTAAAGTTGCGAGGAGGTTATGYTCCGGATATTTTGAGATTTGAAATACACGAAGCCCAGAAATCCRAAATGAATAAGGACCGTCAGATTTGGAAGACATAACAAGGACCATTGGATCAGGGCTTTGGGTAAGTAGACCACATCARCAAGGAYGTGTGGTAGACCATGTCATCAAGGAAACATGGCAGACCACATCAGCAGACCATGTCAGCAAGGACACRTGGCAGACTACGTTAGAAKACCACGTCATCATGGACATGTGGTAGACCAYATCAGAAGGACATGTGGCAGACCACGTCATCATGGACATGTGGTAGACCATATCAGAAGGACATGTGGCAGACCACGTCAGCAAATACACATGGAATAATCTGATGATGACAAGTGTCAAGAGGAAATTGGCRTGTTCCATGTCAACAAGTGAYGTAAGCGAKTTAYGTCACTCTGAGAGATTTACTTCAAGAGTTTCACCACCAAGAAATGTCAAAATTCCCAAATTCTAGAGTCCTGAAGTGGACATGAGACATCTGATATGAAATATCTCTTCGGGTGCATTCTCATCCGTTGATCTACTACAGTGGAAGGATAGAGTAAGTTGAAATTTCAAAGTCTCGAAATGGAAACGAGACATTCGATCTAACGATCACTTTGAGATAATTCTCGACCATTGATCATACTACAGTGAAAGTTGAGACTTGAGAATTCTGAAGCCCGAAGACGCGAAGGAGATCTCAGCCATTGATCTAAAACCAACACGCATCAATGGATTGTCAACTCTAGAAGATTGATGTACGGAGGAAAGAAGGGGTTGATATTTGAAATCTCCAAAGCTCGAAGACTCAGAGTAAATGGTAGTCATCCACCTCAATGCTTGATTAATTCCTAGTCGTCAGATTAAGCCTTGTAAGAATAAAATATGATGATTGATCTGTTTCCACAAAACAAACGTAAACCATCTAATTTGTTCGGAAAATTCTATTCATAAGTTTTGAAAAGTTGAAAACCAAAATTTCTGAAGGGTGAAATTCTGTCAGCCATCCATCTCATCAGAATATTGAATCGTGACCATTGAAATGATAAGACTCAAGCGCTCGTCTCACCTAGCATCTGGTCACCACCATTAATCATATGAAATAAGAAATAAAGGCAAAAGATAATGCAACGCTTAAATAGATAATCTTGTGGTTCTATGTCTGTGATCATATGGTTTGAAGGAAGCACCTCATATAGGTTTCATTCGACAGTGAGTTACACCATAACAATATAAAGAATTTTTAAAAGATTGAATATGATCTATTGGTGAAACGAAAATGCAACAGAAGCATGAGTACGATCTAATAAGTTGATCCATGTCTGTGATCAACTCATGAGGAAAAATGAACTGATACATAGTCATGATTAAAAGAGAGTTAAATCATGAAAACATGAATAAAGAATAAAAAAGAAAAATGATATTAACTAAAGTTTAAATATTATCATTTTAATGAAAAGGTACAATTGTTCAAATATCAAAAGACACAATGATTCAAATTCACACTAGTTGGAAGACTATATAAACAATCAGGAATGGTGAGAAGGAAGTGTAGTTGAATTTGTTGAAGTATATATATTTATATATAATGGATTGAATGAAGGTTCATTCTATTAGGTTGGTTCTTGTTTACAAGATGGGCTTTGTATGAGGATTGGATTCCTCACATCTCAGTTGGATCTGAGATCAACAAGCTGGGACTTATTATGAGGATTGGATTCCTCATTTCTCAGTTGGATCTGAGAACTACAAGATGGGTCTTGTAACAGAGAGTTGGGTCTCTCATAATTGTATGAAGATGATATTCAAAGATTGATCTTATGTATTCATTCAAGTTAAAATAAATAAATAAATTATTTATTCTTTTATATATATATTGTTTGAGAAAATGAAATAAATAAGTGGTGTTCAGTTAATGTGTGAAAAGTGAAAATTGTCCAATAGTTATGCGACATTGATTCACCCCCCCTCTCAGTGTCAAGTACCCATTTCAACAATTTGTAATTACTGTAATCAGTTTCAGAAACTGAAACGTTTCATTTCAATAATTGTAATCGGTTTCAAACCGAAGGAACTTAAACTTGTATAAATATTAGGAGTTCCAAACGTATTAAGGGTTGGGAGAAGTGCAAGGGCACGATTTTATATGTTTCGAACTTAATTTGTAATTTTCTGAAGCTGAATTGAATACACATGTAGAAGTCTTGAAATCTCCATGAAAATATTCTAATGGTGGTGGTCTGAGTTTTGTTTTCTCTCTTTGTATGTATTTCATGTATTCTTGATTCCATTTACATTGTCTTATGTTTAAATTGGATAGTTTAAAGGTCCATAATTAATCTTGTGATTCTCTTGGCTTAAGCAATTTAACGTGTGTTAAGTTCTTCCTAACTTATTTAGAATTCATTTCATTAATTCTCTTATGCAATTAATTGTTTTATCCTTTCTTCTTACACTCTGCAAATTTCAATTTATAACTCAGATTCATCACCTCATTTAGCCTTTATCCTCTAGAGAGTTCTATTGGCCAGTCAGTGTTTCCATTCATTTTTAGAAGCTTGAATCCATATCCCTAAGTATCCCTCCCCTTCCTTGCTAGAAAATTTATAAAAAACCCCAAAACAAAACAACAAAACCTAGCCATTGATTGTCAAAGAGACACCAAGTGACACGAGAGAGCCCTCTCTCAGATGAGCAGGCTAGTACCCAGCTCTAAATATTTTTTGTAGGCTACCTCTTTCATTTTTTTTATCATTCGAACAAATTTATAGAGTGCTAACATTCTGGCGTCATTGTTGGGGATTGAAAGTGAAATCTTCCCTGGGAAAAGAACGACTTAAAGCTTCATATTTGATTCCTTAGGGTGATAGTGAATCAAATACCTTATTGGTTGAGACTGAATTTACCCTGGCGACTCCATTATGAAAATACCAGTAGTATAAAGTAGTTTGAGCTAGAAATCCAGACCTAGAAGCAGTGATCCCCATGTCTGATCCTGAGAAGATTGTACACAAAAGAAAATAAAATACAATAAGCCTAGTTTTTTGTCTAGACAGATATCTATTCTTTCCCAAATATGGAGTAACAAGAATTGAAGACCTTGATTTCGATTTGAAATTTGAGCAAACTCTATTCAGAGCTAAATCTGAGTCTTGTTTGAAAGAGATCATCTTTGACGAGAAAAGGTTCCAAGATTTAATTTTAGTTGCCTCTACTAAACCTCTTGTGATTCATACTCAGAACCAACAACCACTTTGATTCCTTACTACAGCCATGGAAGCTAGGTTTTCCCCTCTTGTTCTACCTGCTCAATTACATGATTTTCCCTCAGAGTATATTCTGAGGATTAAGTTGGATGATGTTGGAGGCAATGTGTTAGCCCAAAAACACTTAGACTGTTTCAATGATTTTATATACCTAGAAGAAGTAGATTTTGAAGATGTGAAAATGAGGTTGTTTGCACAAATTCTTACAGGGGAAGTCAGAAAGTGGTTCAGATCTCTCCCAACAGTAAGTATCCAAGATTTTGAAGCCTTTGAAACATTTTTTCTTGCAAAGTGGGGTGACAAGAAAAACCCCCTTCAGTTGTTAACCCAGTATAAAAGCATTAGAAGGTCACCTGATGAAACAATGCAGGAGTTTTCATCCATATTTATAAAGGTCTATAATTCAATTCCTACTAAATTAAAACCCCCTCCTAGAGCTGCTCAACTTAGATATGTTGATTCCTTTAAAAGTGATTTTTCTTTGTTGTTGAGGGAATTAAGATCTACTTCATTGGATGATATGATGAATGATGCAATAGAAGTTGAATTAAATCTAATGGCTTCTGGAAATATCAAATCTAACTCTGACAGGAACATCAACAAGGTTCAAGATAAGGCATAGCATTCAACCTCACAGTCGTCAGAAGAGAGGTTTGAAATGATGATGAAGACCATGGAAAAACTAATGGAGAGGATGTCTTTAGACAATAAGCCTAAAACTAGTGAATGGGATGATGTTCCACCCAGGAATCAGAGGAGACCAACAGTTCCACAAATTAGACAAAGAGAGTAGAGAAACCAAGGTGATCAACAAATAAGACCTCCTTTTCAAAATAATTATGTAAATGAAAATTTTGATGAAAATTTTGAAGACAATATGCATTGTTGTGATGGTGATGAAACAGAGGTATTTTTAACTAAATAATAACATGACCATTTCATGGATGCAAATGAAATATTCATGTAGGATAATGATGAGAGGTTGTCAGTGGAAAAAGAATATTACCAAACATGGTTGCAGAATTCCATCATGCAATTCCAGAAACAATATAATCTTCGAAACAAAATGGTGCCTACAAATCCTCCAAATGGAAATCCTACCAAAGAAGCTCAAAATAACATACCTTCTTCAAGTTAGCCTAGAAAGGAATATGTTGCAAAGGATGTTGTGGAGAAAGGAAAGTAGAAGGAAGAACCTCAAAAGAAAGTGCCTGAAACAAGAAAGGAGACAACCATTAAAGAGATAGAGAAAACCTCATCTTCCTTTAATTTTGAAATTGAGATGACCAAGATTAAAATATTTGTACCATTCAATGAGTTGATAAAGAACAATGAATATAGAAATCAGATCATCAAGATGCTCAATATGGAAGAAACTTCTGATACTTTGAACATACAAGATGATCATCCTTCCATCCTGTTTGGCCCACATGTAGAGGAGAGTAGTGATGCTGATGAGGTTGCCCCTTTCTATGTCAGTCTAAAGATTCATGATATGATTCTGCATAATTCCATGTTGGATTCAGGAGCATCCCATAACCTTATGCCCAAGGTGGTCATGGACCAATTGGGCATGGACATTACAAGGCCTTAAAAATATCTTCTCTCCTTTGATTCAAGAAAGGTGAAGTGCCTAGGCCTAATCAAATATTTGGTGGTATCTTTGTCTCAAATTCTAGCAAAAAACATGGTCATGGATGTAGCGATTGTTGATGTCCCTCCCAAGTTTGGCATGTTGTTGTCTAGGTCATGGGTTGTAAAGTTGAAAGGGTCTCTGCAAATGGATATGTCATGTGTCACTATCCCTGTCTTTGGTTAATATAGGAGATTGTACATGGAATTTTTTCTCAAATACATGGTCAGTAACAAGGCCCAGCCAAATAACCATCCCATTTACTCTGTGGAGACTAAGATGGGTTCTTCCATTTTCTTCAATGATTTGTGTTCTGAAGAGAAAGGACTAGAGATTGATATGATTGTCAAAGACAAATATGATCAATAGACTAAGAAAATTTTAGAACAGCAAGACAGTGCAGAGAATGAGATGTGTAACATGATCTTTGATGAAGCTGTCAGCAGAGAGGGAGAAAGAGTTGGTGTGTTGATTAACCCCTCCCCAGATTGGCCATAAAACTTTGATCTTATAATCTTGCTTTTGAGTGCACAAATAATATGGTTGAATACGAGGCATTAGTATTGGGACTGACGACTTTGAAAGAAATGGGTGCCAGGAGGATATTTATTCATGGAGATTTTGAGTTGATCATAAATCAAGTGAAGGGAATATATCAAGCGAAGAACCCCATATTAAGAGAATATAGGAATATAGTGCTTGACCTTCTTGAATAATTTTCAGAATATAGTCTCTCAGCGATTCCAAGGGGTCAGAATCAAATTGTTGATGCTCTAGCTACTTCAGCCTTAGTTTTCAAAATTCCAATCTTTCCTAACATGCAGTATGAGATTGAGGTCAAGCATAGACCAACAGTTCCTGATAATATTAAGTAATGGCAAGTTTTTGAAAATGATAAGCAAATAGAAAGTTTCCTCAAGATGGAGTATGAATTTGAAAATTTAAATATTGATGAGGAATATTGTGGTGAAGAAGAAGATGCAGTTGTGTTTGAAAATGATGGTTATTTCAAGAATCATATTGTTGGTAAAGATACAATGCAGCTAAAAAAAAACATCATTCCCAAAGGCTTGGTCCCATTGGAGAAACTCTTTGACAATAATGATGTGGCAAGAAATCCTAAAATTACTACAAATAAAGGAGATGTTGAAGATTGCAACATTGGTACTCAAGAAGATCCCAAAATCATTAAATTGTCCAAGACACTTAACCCAGAGGAAGGACACTCTGAAGGCTTCAATTTCTATTGATTCGATTCCAATTGCTTCAAAAAATGGAATGGTTATATACAATGAATGGAAAGGGTGAAAAATACTTTAAACGATATAATGTTTGAGAAACCTTCCATTCATAGGTCCTCCTCCAACGAGATCTCCATTATGTTCTTGTAGCAGATAAGAATTATTTCCATTGCATGCCACAATCTTGAAAGTTCACAACCATAGATGGTCAAATTTCCCATGATTTCCTCTGTCGTCATTTATGGAATCCCATCTCAACACCAAATCCCCCACTTTGAAATCATCTTCCTTAGTATGCTTATCAAAAGCCTTTTTAATCCTATCTTGGTGTAGCTAAGCGTTGTTGAGGGCTTTCTCTCTTGTTTTTTGTACATTGATTAGTTCATTTGTTCTCCTTTGATTAGTTCTAGAAGGGTGAAGTGGAAATAGACCTTTTAGTAGTGATCCTGTCAGCCCATAGTGCATGGATGAGATTTTTATGCCAAGCCTTTTTCATTTAATTTAATTTCATAGCCTCGAATAGGAAAAGAAATAACTCCATCGAGATAGGAAAAGAAATAACATAGCCTCCAAAAACAGAGGATTAGGAAATATGATCAAAATTTTAGTAGAGGACCCTTTTCCTTTTTCTTCTAAAAGAAAAATTAAAAAATGGGGGGTTGTTGTGGCCACAACAAATAGCGATGCACTGGAAGAACCAGTTATCTTTGACAATATAAGTCTAGGGACTATACTTCAAATATGAGTTTTAAATATAAGTTCAGTAAACTGTAGACAAGATTCCATTAATTATGGGTACCACAATGATGACAAAATTTTAAAATACTTAACCCAATTTTTCTAGTACTTGGAATCTAACACACCCTTTTCAAAGAACCAAATACTGAGAAGTTTTTTTATTGGTTGTACACTTCAAATTAGTTTTGGTTTCAACCATGGTTTTTTTACTTTTAAAACAAGCAAAAATATACCTACGTGTGTTCCGCATCTCTCTTTTCCCGGCATTGCTTCACTGGGATCAAGCGTCCATAGCCCCAACGAAGTTTCGTTGGTACCATAAAAGTGTAGCCCCACAACCAGCAGGATTCCATAGGCCCAAAGGGTTTAATTGTATTTCCCACACTATTAATAGTTGATCAGGAGCATCATCGTCATCATTTAATGAGGCTTGGTGGAAGGTGACTCAGCGCACAGCGCAACGTGCATTAACTGGTTTGGATTCCAAGGAGGCACAACACTTTAAGTTTTGAAACCTTTGTAATTAAAGATTCCTCGAGGTATAACGACTAGAGTTGTTGTATGTACTCCATAAAGTTGAATTTGTCTTTAATGACTATAGATTGTACAGATTTTGAGCGTCGACTCATATCTAGTATTGTAGTTGTTCATTTACTGTAATAAGCTTAGTGGTAGGATGATTTTAATTGTGATATGAAAGCACTAGAATAGTCTGGAGGGAAGGCTCGAGAAGCCCCTTCATTTTGTAAAAATCAATCTAATATATGCCCAAACGGAGGTTGTTGAAGGTTGTTGAAACTTTTGTTAAATTGTTGTTGAATAAATATAGAAGAAGAGAATTGCTTTCAAGATTCTGAGACTGTGAACTTGTTCATTCTTCTGAAACTAAATAGATTTTGTGTTGTTATCTCTATGTATGAATATGTATCCAATTTTTTTATTGAATGATTTCTTAATAATGTTATAAGTTTCAATTGTTTTTCTTATGAGGATCACAGTGCAAGGAGTGCATAGTGCCAACGCAAGGTGTGTGGAGGTTGAACCATTTACAAGTTTAGAAGCTCAGGAGAGATATTGCAAGTTTTCACAGAGTGAGTGCAAAGAGTGCACCTACACTCAGAGAAGTGTAAAAATATCAAGGGGATATTAGTGCAAGGAGAGAATAGAGCCAACACTTCGTTAAGTGTTGATAAATCTTAGGAGAGAAGCACAAAGTGTCTGTAGAATTTTGTTGCCTTAAAAGTGAATGAATCTCAGGAAGGATAGCGAATATAAGTTTCCAAGGAGGAACCACCAAGAGGATAATTATGTTATTTAGGTTCAAATGGGAGAGATCTATTCGGGAGGAGTCAGAATCCATCACATCCATTTGATTGGGAGAAGGAGTGTGTTTTTTAATCATTGGGTCCTTCGGACTTCACTACTCCTGATCTGAAATCAGATCCGGAAGCCTGATAGGGCTTGGAAAATGCTCAAAAATGAAAGTGCTCGGATTGCGACGAAACCTGCGCCATGATGTCCGTCTCGTCTTCCTGAGTCCGGTGGTATAATTTTTATCGCAAACGGAGTCCGTATGAGGAAGATATCGCGTTCTGTCCGAAAAGCCAAACAGGCAAAATTTTGGGATGCTGACTGGGCAGGACACGTGGCACGTCCGTACAGTGACACGTGGCAGACCGTACAGTGCTGACGTGGATTCCGTACAAGTGACGTGGCAGCACAGAAAGGTGACACGTGGCAGGCCGTACGGTGCTGACGTGGCCTGTCCGTACAAGACACGTGGCGGCTCTGGAAGACGACATGTGGCAGACCGTACAAATGACGTGGGCCAACCAGGAGGCGACACGTGGAATCACCAGGACGCGACACGTGTCAAGCTGATTTGGCACTTTTGGCAGGCGATTTGACCAATACGGAGGTGACACGTGTCACCACTCACAGGGTGACACGTGGCACGCTGACATCACCCAGTGACGTGGCAGACACGTGGCAGGCTGACAAGGCGTACGGCATGCTGACGCAGCAGGACAGGTGGCGTACGGTTGGGTGATTTGGCGGCACACGTGGGCCAATCACAGGCCGACACGTGGCACGTTCCAGTTGGTGAAAAAGGGTGCCACGTGGCCCAATCCTGGGCTGCCACGTGGCACCCCATCATTGGTTCTTGGTTTCGCCGGGGTTTTGAACGCGCGACCTGCCGGAAAGGTAAAGGACTCGGACAGCTGGGCTAGCCACGGCGCCGGCGGGCGATGCTTGTTAAGAAATCGACGGAAATTGTATTTGTGTTTGGTGGAGTTTTACCGGCGGGGAGAAAAGGGTCGGGGCCTAGCCCCAGCCCTCCACGCCAACGTTCGACCACACGTCCATACGACCCGGGTGCACGGTACAAACAAACAGCGGGCGGTTGTAATGGTTATGGTCCGTGGCCATATGATTTGCCACGAAACCGGGAGCCGACCACCAAGTGTGCGGGGTTGTTAACAGTTTAGCCCACGAGCCAGTGAAGTTTGCCATACGACCAGGACAGGTGCGAGAGTGGGGTGGCCAGCGCGTAGCGCTTGGCCACATGGCAACCTCCAAAGGACCAACGGCGCGCCTATCAAGGGGGCTTGCGCCCATTTTTCAACCAAAACTTTAATAAGTGGGTTTTTTTAACAGAATGTGGTTTATTTTTAATTAAATGAACCTATTTTTAGCAGAATTATCCCATTTTTGGGGGATATTGGGCTTTTTTGGAGGCCAGATTCTTGGAGGAAGTTGGGGATGAGAAACCAACTCCTCAGCTATATAAACCAGGCCTGTTTTAGGCCAATGGACAGTCAGATTTGCAGAGTTATGCTGTTGGAGAGCCAAGCCAAAGTCATTTTGTTGCAGGGTAGCCCTTGAGGTGGAAACGCTGTCGGATCGTTTCTGGGAGCTTGGAGCATCATATTTGCGTGTCGTTTCTTGCATTGGGTTCTAGAGATCTGTGTCAACAAGACCAGATCAGTCTTGTAGACTTTGGGCATTGCTGAGATGTAATTTTGAGCACTTGAGCAGAAATAAAGAAGCCTCCCCCACGGGAAAAAGGCCCGGAGACGTAGGCAAACATTGTGCCGAACTCCGTTATCAACCTGCGTTCTTATGGTTTGTTGTTCTTTACTATTTTCAGATCTGCATATGTGTATTTGACTGATATAATCCTCTTCTTTCCTCATTCTTTCGTTAATTTCTCAAATGGTTAAAATATTCATGCAAGTTAAAACTCAACCATAATCATAAAAGATCCTGCCCCGGATCAAATGGTATCAGAGCTAGTTTGATGTTTGGATTTGAGTTGTATGATAACCAGGGAAAAGTTACAGCGTGGTGAAGGCGAGCTTGTTGCAGAGAATCCATTTATTGGATTGAGAAAGAGAGCTTCTTTCAAAGAGAAGATGGCATCGGATGAAGGGATGTCTCAAGAAGGTAAAGATTTCCGGAAAACATTCCATGCTATGTCGGAGATGGTGACAGTTTTGTATGAAGATTATTTGGAACGGAAGCAACCGATTTTGGGTAATTCTTCTAAAGGAAAAAGTGAAGAGGAAGATGAACAACCTCAAATTCCTCCTTCACCTCCATCAACACCTCCTTCTTCTCCTTCTTCTTCAAGTTCAAGTTCAAAATCTAATGAGAGGAAAAATGTACATAAACATAAACATGAAATGCCATTGTT
>ML790299.1:159424-171044 GCA_009831015.1 Picea engelmannii | reverse complement strand
AGAGGAACGGTTACTGAGAGAAGTTGTCAAGATGGGAACCAAAGCAAAGATGTAAGTCTCAATGTATGAAGGTAATTTGGATGTGGAAGAATTTATTGACTGGATAAATTCTTTAGACAAGTACTTTGATTATGAGGAGATTGTTGATGAGAACAAATAAAATCATGTTGTGACCAGATTGAAGGGACATGAAGCTTTATGGTGGGATGAGTTGAAAGCTAATAGAAGGAGAAAAGGTAAGTCCAAGATTAAGAGTTGTGATATAATGGTAGCTAAGCTCAAGGATAAATTCATACCCATGGATTATTAGTTGAATTTGTTCAGGAGGTTGCATAATATGAGATAGAAAGGTTTTTCAGTGAAGGAATATACTGAAGAATTTTATAAGTTGAATATAAGAGCAGGACACAAGGAAAATTATGAAGAGAAAGTTGCTAGATATATTAATTGATTGAGGTATGAGATTAGTATGATAAAAATGAGGGTTGTCGAGGATGCTTATCAGGTATCCCTGAAGGTAGAAGAAAAATTGGTAAGAAAGAAGATCCAAAAGAACAAGGGAAAGAATATGACCCGAGGAAAAGGAACCACAAGAGAAAATTTCCAGAAGACAATGGAAGAGACTAGTAGCTCTTGAATAAAAGAGCTAGAGGAGGAGGATCTAGAGGAGGAGACTCTAGAGGAAGGAGACCTTTTCCAAGAGGTAGAGGAAGAGGAGGAGGAGGAGATATTAAGTGTTATTCTTGTGGGAAGACAACACACATGTCCCGGGAATGTCCTGAAAACAAAACTGCAGGTTTTAGAGAAGCTCACATTGTCGAGGATCAACAGAAGATTGTAGAGACAATAACAAAAGTAGAATTTGTTGAAGAGGGAAGATAAATCATGATGAGGAAATTCCTTTTGAAGCCACAAAATGAGGTGCAAGAGATAGTACAAAGAACTATTTTGTTCAGAATTGCTTGCAAGTCGAGAGATAGAGTATGCAAGGTGATCATAGACAGTGGGAGCACTGATAATTTGGTATCCACAGAAATGGTGGAAAAGATAAAGTTAGAGACAATAACACATTTGAGTCTATATAGGGTTTCATGGTTGTAAAAGGGACATCAATTCATGGTAAGTAGACAATGTAAAGATGAGTTTAATATTGGTAGTAATAAGGATGAATTTTTATGTGATGTCATACCTATGGATTTTTGTCATGTTCTATTGGGGAGGTCATGGAAATATGACAGAAATGTCATACATGATGGGAGAAATAATACTTATACCTTTGAGAAGAATGGGTGTAGACATATGTTGTTACCATTACAAAATAAGGGATTCAAAGAGGAGTCTAGTCCGAGTATACTTCTCATGACTGGGAAGGATCTCTTGAAAGAAGTTAAGAAAGATCAGGGTAAGCAGTTTGTTGTTATAGGTAAGTCGAGAGTTATCCTTACAAATACATCCATGAATGATTTACTTGATGAAATTCAGGAATTATTGGATAAGTTTGTTGACATTGTGGTGGATGTGTTGCATCATACTTTACCACCTATCAGGAGTATTAGTCATCATATTGGCCTTATTCCAGGAGAAAGTTTTCCAAACAAAGTAGCATATAGGTTGATCCCCTAGGAGAATGAAGAAGTCAGGAAGCAAATCCAAGAATTGTTGGAAAAAGGGTTGATCAGAGGAATTATGAGTCCATGTGTAGCACCAATTGTGTTGAGTCCAAAGAAAGATGGATGTTGGAGAATGTGAACATATTCTAGATCTATCAACAAGATAATCATCAGGTATAGATTTCCTTTACCCCCAATGGATGATTTAATGGATTGTTTGAGTGGATCTATTTATTTTTCCAAGATAGACTTGAAAAGTGGTTATCATCAGATAATAATGAGAGAAGGGGACGAGTGGAAAACAACATTCAAAACAAATGAAGGGTTGTATGAGTGGCTTTTTATGCCATTTGGTTTAACCAGTGCTCCAAGTATGTTCATAAGGTTAATGAATGAAGTGCTTAAATATTTTATTGGAAAATTTGTGATTGTTTATTTGGATGATTTCATATTCTATAGTAAAACTAAAGAAGATAATTTGAGACACTTGAAGATGCTCTTGAGGAGATTGCATCAAGAAACGTTGTTGATAAATTTGAAGAAATGTTCTTTTATAAAGACAGAACTTGTGTATTTGGGGTTTTTCATCTCTTCAAATGAATTGAAGATGGATCCAGAGAAGGTGAGAGCTATAAAGGAGTGGAATTCTCCAAGAAGTGTGTTTTAGGTGAGAAGTTTTCATGGGTTAGCAAGTTTTTAATGGAAGCTCATTAAGAATTTTATTAGTATATGTGCACCCATATTGGATACTATAAATAAAGAACATTGATCCTTTGACTGGAAAAAGGAAGTCGAAAAAGGATTTAAAATATTAAAATAAAAGATAATAGAGCAACCCATCTTGATTTTTTCATATTTTAGGAATATTAGTGCAGTTTTAATTCAATATGATAACCATGTTGCTTATTTCAGTGATAATTTGAATGATGCTAAGAGGAAATATTCAAATTATGATAAGGAATTCTATGCTATAATTCAAGCTTTGAAAAAGTGGTGACATTATCTTATACCAAAAGAGTTTATTTTTTATACTAGAAATCATGCTTTGTAGTTTATAACCAAACAAGAAAAGTCGAATCAGAGACATGCAAAATGGGTAAAATTCATGCAGAATTTTACTTTTGTCATTAAACATATTAGTGGGAATTCTAACAAAGTTGTGTATGCCTTGAGTAGGAGATGTTTGATATTGCAGAAATTCCACTTGGATACTTTGGGATTTGAACACCTCAAGGAAATGTACAAAGGAGACCTGTATTTCATGGAGGCTTATGAATCTTGTGAAAATCCTTTGATGAGGGATAGAAGCCCATGGATGGAGTATCTGATTAGGAAGGATTAGTTTTCAAAGGGAGTCATTTATGTATCCCAAAATGCTCAATGAGGGACAATTTGCTAAAGGAAAATCACAGTGGAGGATTGGCTGGACATTTTGGCCATGATAAGGAATATGCACAGTTGATTTCTTCATACTATTGATCAGACATGAGATATGATGTGAAACATTTTGTGGAAAAATGCAGAATTTGCCAATATGCAAAAGGAAGACAGCAGAATATAGAGTTGTACCAACCATTGCATATTCCAAACATGCCATAGGATGTTATAAGTATGGATTTTGTTCTGGGATTACCAAGAACCAAGAGGGGAAATGATTCAATCTTTGTGGTAGTTGATAGGTTTTCAAATATGGCAGATTTCATACCATGTCAAAAAAAAGCAATGCTACCCACATAACAAATTTGTTTTCAAGGACATTGTGAGATTGCATGGATTTCCTAGGAGTATAGTCTTAGACAGAGAAACAAAATGTGTGGCACACTTTTGGAGGAATTTGTGGAAGAAACTATAGACAGGTTGTCTTTTAGTTCAGCATATCACCCTCAAATATATGGAAAGACTAAGGTATCGAATAAAATCTTAGGAAATTTTCTATGGAGTTTAGTGACTGAACATCATAGTCAGTGGGATCAAGTTATGCCTCAAGCAAAATTTGCATATAATTATTCACCAAACAAGAGTATCATTAAGATCCCATTCCATATATTATATGAAATGCATCCTAGAGGAATTTCATAACTGAGATTTGGGACAAGCTAAATTTTTGAAGTGCAGGAGCAGAGGACTTCACTGCAGAAATGCAGAAATTGCATGAACAAATCAAAGGTTAGTTGTAGAATAACAACCAGATATACAAGAATAGATTAGATCAAAAAACAAAAGAGGTGAATTTTGAAATTGGAGATCAAGTTCTGGCACATATGAGGAAGGAAAGATTCCCAGAAGGGAAATATAATAAATTGAAGTTGAAAAAGATAGGGCCTTGTAAAATTCTTAGAAACTTTGTTGTGAATGCTTATGAGTTTGAGTTGCCATAAGAAATTGTAACTTCACCATTATTTAACATAAATAAATTATATCCTTACAAGATGGATGACACTGGAGGAACACATGATCAGGAGGAGATTCAATGGATGCAACAGATACCCATAGTAGAGAAGCTCAAGATAGAAAAGGTTTTAGATCAAATAATTGCTAAGAGAACTGGGAGGAAGGTTTATTATGAATATCTAGTCAAATGGAAGAATCATTCATAAGAAGATACCAATTGAATAAATAAAGAAGACATCCAGAAGCATGGAGAGAAAGTGGAGGATCTCATGGATAGGAGCGCATGAATATGTTTTCCAAGGAGTATGATGCAAGAGCATCATCATCATCATTTAATGAGGCTTGGTGGAAGGTGACTCGGTGCATTGCACAACACACATTAACTCGTTTGGATTCCAAGGAGGCGTAGCACTTTAAGTTTTGAAACATTTGTAATTAAAGATCTCTCGATATCTAACGACTAGATTCGTTGTATGTACTCCATGTTATAGGAAAATTCCCCTGTGTACAAGTGAATATCCTCTTGGATTCTAGACCCCTACTACCAAGACAGAAAGATGCAAATGGACACTAACATTCCATTAAATGTAGTTAAACTAGTCAAAATAAAAAGAGTAAGAAAGCATGATGTACCTTTTTCTGAAGCATGTCCTCGCTTAATATAGGATTAACTTGATCTCCAAGATCCTTAGTGGTATATTCAATCCAATGGATAGTGAAGAAAACACAGACATCCTACTCTATCAAGATTAGTTTAAAATAAATTTATCCATAATAGACAAGTATATGAAACAATACACAAACTTGAAGGAAATAGACCAAGGATATATTAATGAGAACATTAAAAAGTACTTACGATCTGTTGATGCAGTTACAACAACCTCTCCAAGTCCTCCTTATCCAACCCCTTTCTCAAAAGATCCATGATCAGAATGAAAATACTTTTGTTGATTATTCCCTCATTTTCACCATGAGAATGCCTCCTTTTAGAGGGTTTGAGAGGCTCAACCACCTTGGTTATTTTTGGGATAAGTTGAATATATGACTCCATCAGTTGTGGCATCTCCCTTAGATGCAACCTAAATCTTGGATTCGAGCCAAACCAACTCGAATCATTTTGTTTAGCTTGTCAAATGATATGGTTTCTCCAACATGTTCTAGAGGATGTATCAAGTGTTTCCATGGTGTCATTCACAATGTGACATATGCAAAACGGAAATGTGACATTTATGACACTTGTGGAACAGATTTCCCCCCAAAGTGTGAGGTCAGAAGATGAAAGTTGATGACTGAAATGATTTGTATATTTTTGAAGCAAGTGTATGGAGTCGTAGAACCTGTTTGAAGCTGCAAAAAACAATCAAACAAATGTTACCATGTGTTTCAACCCCAAGGAAAGAATACCTATGCTTGGGTAACAAAGAACTTAAGGTATGGTCGCCAATAAATACACTGCAAATCCATGATAATATTGACTAAGGGTATAGCCACCAAAGATAAAATGTGTATCTATACCTCCATGACACGAAATTACCGTAGCCATGAGAAATACACAGTGGAGCTACGAGATGATAAAACATATCCACAGACCAATACAATGTGGATCTATGTGACAGCTTATATATCAACATGCTCAAATGATCTCCTTCACAGCCTGGGAAAAGCATATAACAAACAGAATGCTCAACCCAGGATCTTCATCCCAATCCCAATGTGGTACTAATATAGCCATGTGAATAGATATTTTTTATGTCAAACATGGTAGAAGCCACTTGATTACTGGTCATTGAGGTAAATCGTTAACAAGTGTGAGGGAAATAACCAATTATGTCAATGACTCCCAAGGTACCCTAGTACAATCCAACGAATGTGAATAAATGAGATGAAGTCGAACATTCATGGAATCATCCAATCAGAGTTCAATGATGTAAACCTATTGTTGGAGGTGAGGATGCCTTCCATTGATTCATGTAGGTCCCAAGGTACTAACTGTTTTCTAACTCTAATTCTTGGTTGACTCTCGAGGCAGATACTTCCCTTGAACACTGAGGCACGACATGAGACTTGGCAGCATAAATGTAACATGGACCAAAACATAAATCAACGGACGTTGTGACATTCATCAGATGACCCAAAGGAGTGGAAAGACTCATAGGATTGGTTAAGTGCAAAGGTTTAGAGGATTATCCAAGTGTTCAAAATGTAGGTAAAAACAAGTTATGTGTTCAAGGTCAACTGCAAGAGTTACTTGTAACAGTTCTTAAAGACAACTTGACTTACTTCCTTCAATTTCTCCCCCATCCAGATAGATGAGTACCTCTTTTGATTTTAACGAGCTCGAGGAGGATAAAAAAATGCTCGATATAACTCGCCTTTGGTAAGTCCCTCTTCCTTTGTTTAACGAGATGGAAGAAGTAAGGGTTCAGTCCCATATGGGCCCTTCAATGTGTGATTTTAGCGAGTCCAAAGACGTAAAACTTGGTGGTTTTTCATGTTTAGAGAGTCTGAAAATAACTTAAAGGTGACTCTAGGGTTGTCCTTTTTTTGTAATTTTAGTCTTTGAAGTCCGAAAAGAGATAAACTACTACTCAGGAGATTCCCTTTCCAAATATTTTAACGATCGTGAAAGGAAGCAAGATCACTCAGTGATCTTTTCATATTTAGAGAGTATAAAAAGAGATTAAAGATGGCTCCAGGGGTTTCCTTTTTCATGTAACCTTTATGAGTCCGAAAAAGTGATAAAATTCTACTTGGTTACATTCTCATGTTTTTTCGAGCGTGAGAAAGAAAAAATATTATGCTCGTCAGTGTCAAAGGTTGTCGAAAAGATGTTGCCAGAAATCCTATAAATATAGACAATTTTGGGCCCAAAGCATTAGTAACTTCTCAAAAAAATATTAAAAACCAAAAAATGACTTTATATTAATGAGAAATAGAAAAAATCAAACCTATCAAATAGTGAAATAGGTCAAAAAATTCATTTACCATTTGATTTTTACCAAACTCTTCCACATTTCGAATTTTCCACCTTTGGGAGGCATTTTTTGAGCTGCGACTACAGGATTTGTGATTGATCATTTTCAGTTCCATCCAGAATAGGTTGGTCATCTTGACTTTCTCATAATTTTTTATGGTTTTATTTTGTGTTTTATCTTATGTTTTGAGCGTTTTGGGCTCTTTAAGAAGCCCTAGACGCCGAATCGAAACGGTGCTCCCTCAAAGTGTTGAGGGGAGCATCAATCAAGATTTCAGCACCCTAGTGCACATGCTTAGGGATATCTAGTGCTCTATGGGAATATTTAATGGAGCATTGGCATAGAACTCAAAAATATTTTGTCTTTTGGGATAAAAAGAAACAGTTTTCTTCCATAAAAATTTGACTAAAGATGTTTAAATGTTTGTATTTGTAGATTTCACCGGTCATTTAGCCATGATAGAGTGGAAAGAGTGCGAACATGATTTCAATGACATTTCCTTTCTTCAAATCCCTCAAGTGGCATCTTTGTGAAATTGTGAGTTACTCAAGTATTTTAAGCTCCAAAACATGAGGAAGGAAGTACTATTACTTGAGTACTTAATCGGTTTATGGGAAAATGTCGAACAAGCATTTTGCATTGGACCACACAAGCTCGAGATTGAGCTTGATGATGTCTATTTTCTAACAGGGATCTCGAAGAGAGGGGCTCCTATCCTCTTGTCCAAACATTGGGCAACTCCTCAACCAACTAAGGCATATGTGGTTGAGCATTGCATATCAGTATCGTGATTGTTAGGTGGTTGAATCGTGAAAAAAGATGTAAGGGACTTGGCACTTCAGTCGATTATATTCTCCATCACCAAATTGGCGGGTAGTACTAGTGCTCATTTGGCCTCAAAATCATAGATGTCATATGCTTTACAGTGTTTAGAGCCCGGGTTGTTTAACTGGAGTGCAAGGTTCCTTCGAAATGTTAAGGAACAAATATTGAAGTGCAGGACAGACAGACAAAAGGAATATTGGTATGGTTCTTTTCTAGTTTCATTCTTCTTAGAGAGAGTTCCTCATATGTGACCACATGTTGCATTGTGTTGACCCTTGACCAAGTTTTGGGAGATTCTTGGTCATGTTGACCTATTTTGGGACTTTGACAGTCTGTCGAAGGAGGAGCAGAATACGAAGCAGAGATCACAGGATCTTGGCCCCTTTTTGGGTTCTTTTTGGGTTTTTGGGATTATGTAATGGGATTGGGATGTCGGCCCATGGGTTTACCCATGTTTAGGCCTATTTTGTAATATATAAATAGACGCTTAGGCTAGATAGAAGAGTGGTGCATCTATGTGATGTGAATGTATGCCAAGTGCAAGTAGAGTCTGTAAGTGCTTTGTGCATGACTGTAAAAGACTTGCAGAGCTAAGTGCAAGTCCTTGTAGCAGATTGTGGAAGGCTTAGTATTGTAACACAAGGAAGAAGGATCTAGCGAGCTGTGCAGATCTTTTGTCATGTGTGGAGTAAGGGTTTTGAGGCTCTGTGCTTGTAATCGATTGATTGAAGACAATAAAGGAGAAGAGTTGGTGGACATAGCCCTAGGGTGGGGGTGAACCACGTAAACACTGTGTTATGCTACTTTGTGCTTTGTCTTGATGTGTTTACATGTTATTTTCTAATTGCTTTGATGTATTTAGATATATCTACTTATGCTTTATGATTATTATATGTGAGAATGTTAGATCTAATCTATATGGCTATGCTTAGTTCTTGATCTGCTCGATATGATTTATTTACCTATGCTAAGTGCTTAAATACATTAGATTAGTGTGAATGTTATGAAGAACTGTTTTATCAGCAAAGTGGATATTGATTGCATATTAAGGAACCGATGGTGCTAAGTGATTTATTAAGTATTATAATCACAGATATGTGTCCCAGCTAAGGTTGCAGACACCTGAGTGTCACAATCAACCTTGCCTCTACCTCGGGTCAGACTTCATCTGCTTTGCAGGTATTGCTGAAAGGGACAGTAGTTAGGGTTTTGTTGGTGTGTTGTTGTAGCATTGAACCCTGGGTCTGCCCCTGTGCCAACAAATCATTCCTTTGTCGAGACCTGAAACTACGATTGTTGGGAACTGAGAAAGAAGAAGCTTTGTGCAAAGATAAGACCTAAGATTGTGAAAGCTTTGTGTGTAAATTTGTGCCCTAGTGTGCAGTATCCTACTCAATTTATAAAGATCTGTGTTGAAGAAAGAAGCTCGATCTGAATAAAGGAGGTCGGATCTGAAGGAAAGAAGCAAGATCTGAAAGATTTGTGCTCTAAGTAAGGCAAAAGTGAGAATTTTTTATTAAAAGAGGTAAGATATGCAATCTATGTGCTCTGATAAAAGGTAAGAATAGTTAAAAGTTTTAGATCTGGAAGCTTTGTTCTTTGTAGAAGTAAGATAAGTGGAAATTTTTGTTTCTGAAGTATGGATCTAGGTAATTTTGATAGGTTCTATCCTAGCTTGAAAACTAGGGCACTAATAGATGAAAGAAGGCTTGATATGAGTAGATATGATAAGAATAGTGAAAGATATATTATACCTATGCATAGAAAGAATGTTTGGACTAAAAAATGGATGTAGGATCCTAGAAATAATTTTTTGCAGGTTAGCTACCATGATCCTAGTGCGCAGTACCGGAAAGGTTGTGGATCATTTAAAAGAAAGAGAGGATTAACCCTCTGTTATAGTTGTAGAAGACCGGGACATCCTGCTAAGGAATGCCCTGGGAAAAGACATGGTTGTCTTTGTTGTAAAGATATGGACCATGAAGTGTTAGATTTCCCTAGAATGACTGCTAAGCTGGAAGAAATGAATCTTAATAGAGGAAACCCTAAGGAAAATCCAGAAATGGTAGAACCCCAGAAAGAATCAGAGAAAGTATCGTTGCAAATAAAAAAATCCATGAATGAGAATCGACATGTCAGGCTATCAAAGATCTTCAAGGAAAAAGAATGCATTGAAGTAAGAATAGGATACTTTGACATTGACTGTGTTCTAGATGAAGAAACACAAGTGAATATCATGATAGAAATAACTTGGGAAGCCATAGGGAATCCTGCTATGATCCCTTAATTAGGAGGAATAGGAATATTCATAGGAAAACTGATAAACCTATGTGGGAAGCTCGCTCACATACCTATGAACGCTAATGGAACTTCGACAGAAGAAGATTTAGAGATTATTAAATTTATTGAAGACAACGCCCCATTTACCATGTTACTAGGAAAACCTTGGATTGATAGAGATCAAGCCAGACAAAAAGAAGAACAATAAGTTTTGGAACAGAAGAAACAAGAGTTAAAATATTTCATGACCAGAAGGATCGCACACTTGATTGAAGAACAAGAGAGAAGATCGAAGCTATTTAACACTAGCAACCCAGATGTCGAAACTGCAAGAAAATTAGAAGACCCACAAAAGACTGAAGTACCTACCCCAGACAAATACAAAGTATTATCTAGGAATCCTAGGGAAGAATATCAATAGCGCGAAGTGACTATGACCAAAGAAGATAAGAATCAAAATGGAAAAAGGAATACCCAGATGAAACTCACTGGAAAAAAGGTTAGAAATTTAAGTAAGAAGAGAGATAAGATCAAAAAGTTGCAGAAGGTTCCAGAGGGAACTTCGCAGATGGAAAAATTGCAAAATGGGAGCTTCGTCGGGATATCAGAACAACGACATATGGAACTTCGCCATGGAGAAGCAATATAGTCATTGGGGACATTGTAACCATTCGATCGATGCTCTGAACAGGAAGAAAGGAAATTATGGTTCATCATCAAACCATTGGACCACACCATAATAGACCGAACAAGAGTTAATGGAGGAACATACCCATTGCAAGCGAACCATTTTCAATTTACCTATTTATCCTGCCATGCCATGCACCAAGAACACTTTTTCCAGTTGAGAATTTGAGCCCATAGACTAAGCTGAGTTTATACAGTGATCGTTGCACTCTTTCTCTCAATCTTAGTACTGTGTCTGATTTGTTCCCCAAACCCACAAATTTTCACCCCGAGTGCATATGTCGGAAGAATTGAGCACCGCAAACAAAGTTATTGAAGAAGTTTTGATCGACTTGATGACTGAGAGAGTCATTTCGATGTCTGAAGGTATCCAGGCTTCATCCACAAGAACAGTGCAAGAATCTTTGTCCACTGCTCAAGTCGGACCATCCCGGCCAGTCGATGAAAATCGAACCAAGAACAGAGATGATCTCGCAAATTCTTAGTTGATTCTGAGATTTTTACCCACCTATCTACCACCTCTGAGTGATGCAATCAATCGAGATAGTGTGCTCAGATAATTTGAGTATGCTTTGGTCACTACATACCTCTCGAAAGGGATACGCACAGATCACATAGACCAAGAAAAGATTGCAGTGTTGAACTTTAGTGACTTCAACCTCAGGGACAGGAAGGTCTACAACATGCTCGCCCCACATAAGTACCTGACCAGAACAAAGGGAAAGAATTTGAATATAGTTCCTTAGTCATGGACTATGAACCTTTCGCAGTCCACACTGCTCAATCTCATGAAGATTCCTCACTTCAGAAGGCACCAAGAAGTGAATGCATGCGTCAAGATGTTGTTGTCCT
>ML790299.1:113401-133697 GCA_009831015.1 Picea engelmannii | reverse complement strand
AAAATGAACAAGAATGACTCCACAGACTCATCTTGTCAACCGGTCCTCCTTCTAGTGCCATTTCTATTGACAGGACATAGTGATCCATTCAATTAGATGAGAGAAAATTCCCAATGGCAGGTCCCAATCATATCTACTCTCCTTTGGAGTAGTGTTTCTTGTGATTTTATGAGCCTTACTGCCTCTCAGAATTAAAAGAATAAAGAGGGGAAAGACAACGAACTTCTCCCCAAAGAGTTCTAACTAATTATAAGGCTAAACTAACTAATAACTAACTAATCCAATCTAACTAATTCTAACCTATCCCGAGAGAAAATCTAATAGAATGAGTACAAAGAAATACAACCATCAGAACTAGAAATAATTCATGTATTCTAATGGTAAATGAAATCAATAATACTATACATGCATAGACAAATAGTTTCAAAACACATTTATAACATCATTTATGTACCCATGAAGAAACATGTGACGGCGTGAGTAAACAACACAGAGTGAAGAAAAAATCCATACAACAGAATCCTATCTACTCAAGCAAAAGATAAATGCATCAAGAGTAGTCTCCACTACATCCATCAAATCCACCTATTTCTGAAATGCCTCCTTCTCCTTATTCCTTAGAAGTAATAGTACCATCCATTGTTACAAAGGGAAAAAGTCTTATTTCTCTGCTATGAGTTCTCTTTTATAAGACAAGAGAAAGACTCTTGAGTTCCCCTCATTGTTCATTTATTTTCTCCCGCCAATTTCTTTTCTTTGACATTTAGAAAATATGGATGTGGGAGTTACAAATGGAATATAAAGAGACTCATGGGTGGTTAATTTTGTCCTCTGGCAATTTACAAATGATATTTGTTGAAAAAATATCATTGGCTCTGCCCATTGGTGTTATCTTCTATTTCTCGGAAGTTGTTTTGGTGTTTCTGGCTTCGACCTGCATAATGTGATCATTGTGTATTCCTCTCCTCTATATTATATTTCTATTGAGCTATTTTTGGCTCGATTCCATTGCTTGTATCTCAAACTATGACGATTTGAAGTTAACATACCCAGTTTTTCATTCGAATTCGGGTTCTGCCTGTGTTTTGATTTTTCGGGCCATTTTTGCCTTCAATATGCTAACAATTCCTATGCCATCATTTTTTTCATTCTTATATATTTCCATCGAGTCCTCGTGTGCTTTATTTCTTTTCTTTTAGCTCCAAATATGGCTCCCTAAAGTTGGTATGGTCAATTTCCCCCCCAAATCCATGGGTGTCTGGTTTCTACATTTTCTGTAATATTATGCCAATCTTTTGTCCTAGATACCCACAACACTGTGTTCCTCTTTCCGATACTTTTCCAACGAGGTATCATGGGCCTCATTTTGACACTTGTAGCAAACGTTATGGTCGTTTGATAATTGTCACTCAGCAGCCATTGATTTAGCTTGAGGGTGAATCTGAACCATTGATCTTCTTCCTAAAAGACATCCCTTAAACGCTTAGTTGTTTAAAAGCTTCAGCCCTTATGGATAGTGTGAATAGAACCTAGGCATGCATGGGACCTGCGACTTGTAGAACGATTTTTTCCAATTTTCTTTTTTTTTTTTAAATCAAGAAAATAATAAAAATAAATAAAAATAGAAATTAGAAAAAATATTATTTGCAGATTAAAAACGAAATTTACCCTTAATCAATTAAAAATAATATTTACAAAAATTACCTGACCCCCAACTAGATTCGAACTTGTGACCTCTGAGGATGAAAAACATGTCTTTAATTACACCACTTCATGTTCCTTGTTCATATTATTTGCGTAAATAAGAATAATAATAATAACAATAATATATCCCCATAGAAATAAGTGCATGTTGGTCGATTGGGGTTTCGGAGTCTCGAAATAAGGGGTTGACTCCACACTTTGACCATATCGCTCTGACTTCGGAGTGGGGAGAGTGAAGAATAAGGGTGAACTTTGATCGTCCGAGTCCAATAAAATAAGGGGAGTTTCAAATATAAGTCTAAGTATTTTCTAGAACTCCCTATAAAATAGGGAATTCCATTTTTTTAGGGAATCCCTATATTATAGGGAGGCCTAGAAAATAGGACCTATGGAGAGATGGGTAAAAGGAAAAAGGCAAAAAGAAAATTACAAATGTATATACATGTAGAGAAATTAAAAATAAAAATAAAAAATAAATAAATAGATAAAAATATTTACAAAATAAAACATACACTAAAAAAAAAATGAAATTAAAAGTAAAAATAAAAATCAATAAAAATAAACAAAATAAATATACATAATTGGAATCGAATATTTTCAAAAATATTAACAATTTAAAGAAAAATATAATAAAATGATACAATATGAATACAAAATAGGGGAAAAATAGATATGTATGGGAAATTCGAATCCCCGTGCCTCCTGGACTCCACTATTTAGGCTTCCTTAGGATGTCAATGTGGTAGCTAGTGTGTCCTGAGGGGTACAAGGGACTAGAGAGGGCCCCACTTGTTCGAGGAGTAAGGATGGAAGGATTACTAATGATTAGGGATCGTTGACGATGAGGAGGTAGTAGACTGCAAGGGGTCATCGACGACAAGGAGTGTCAATGCCAGGGGATCATCGATGATGAGGAAGAGCGGAAGAATCATTGATGAAGATAGATCACTGACGGCGAGGGAGAATGAGTCTCAAACTATGGATGTGTGCACATATCATGCGAGTGACAAGTTGTGTCAGTTCCACGTGTCTTAGGATGTCAACATGGTGGTTGAGTGAGGTTGGGGTTGGCTAACTGTCGGCTAACTACAAGTTACTGAGCGAACATGGACCGTTGATCTCAGACTTCTGAGAGTCATTGGATTTATCATCGTCAGGAATGGAGTCGAGGTTGGCGAAGACCATCAATGAATATAGCTTCAACAATGAAAGAGGATAGGTGGCATTATCGTTGGAGAGTGGAGTCAGGAGAGTCCAAGTGCTAGGGAGAGGGGAGCTTCGACGATGAGAAGGCACGACGACGTCGTTGTCAGGGAATGCAGTCGAAAGGGTGGGAGCACATGAAGCAGGTAGATCCCAACAACTATGAGGATGGGTAATGGGTGCTACATCAGCACCACGTAGTATGACACAAGTGATATGGAACCACATGGATGCCACATGGAAGTGAGGTGGAAAGGTAAGTGAAGACTTCAAAATCTTTGGGAAGCCATAACTTTTGATTCATAAATTGGATTCAATCATGGTTACAAGCATTGGAAAGATATTGAATAGAAGAATCCAAATAAGGGGTTTAATTAGATAGAATAATAGAAGAAAATATAGGGAACTCTCAATAAATAAAGGGAAGGCTAAAATGGGAAGAAGACCAAAGTATTCCCCGACATGCATCTCAAGGCTAGAGAAATCACGAAAAAAGGATACCATGCTAACATATTCTTGCAACCATAGAAAGAGATGAAATCAGTTATGCAATAAAAATGGAATTCACCAACACGTGAGAAACATAATATTTCCTTGCCTTTAAGAAAATTTATAAACAAGTACTAAGAGTGAAGAAAATGAGGAGAGGTTTTTCGTAGGTAATCTTTTATGATCAAAAGAGACAATTGACCACTATTGGAGATAATCAACTAAGATCAAACCCCCAAACTCCCTCAAGATAGCCAAAGAAATAGCATAGGCTCCAACAATAGAGGATTAGGCAATATGATCAAAATTTTAGTAGGGAACCCTTTTCCTTTCGCTTGTAAAAGAAAAAGTGAAAAAAGGGGGGTTGTTGCAGCCACAACAAAACCTTAATAATTTAATTAATTGTGCACTAATAAAACATAAAAAAAAATACATAGAAATACAACAATAACGATTTATAATAATAATACAATAATAAACTTAATATAAGACTACATTAAACTAGAAACCCTAATATTAAAGTATTAATTTTATTAAGATGCTTAATAGTTTCAATATTAAAGTATTATTAATCCAATAAAATAATACAATCAAACCATATTATCACAATAATACCTTAATAATATAGTACCATAATAATGTACTAAACAAAAACATAATAGAATATAAAGAATTGAAGTGTATTGATCTGTAAACTATCATGGATATTCCATTGGAATAGTTTATCACAACAGATCTTGTAATATTTTGAAATTTTAGATTATGCAAATGATTTCCTTAGATCCTAGATTAATTAATACTAGCTAAGTACTTGAATTTATAAAATAACTAAAATTGAAATGAAAGAAGAAGCAAATAAACACACCATCCACGCCATTGAATGGAACATGTATGGTTATGTGTCACAGCTTGATGGGATCGATCCTATGGAAAAGGAAAAAGACAAAAAGATACAATAATTAGGGTAGAAACCTAATCCTATATGTTCAAGTTGATCGTTGAAAAAAATTTCCATGGACTGTTGAAAAGTACTCAAAACTCAAAAAAATTGTCCCAATACCCGATCAAATCCCTCCTAAATAACTCCTGAATCACTCTAAATGATTTTTGGTATAAAGAAAATGGTAAGGGAGGCCAAAAAAGTGACAAAAAGAGGCCAAAAAGTCTATAAATAGAAGTTGGCAGCTCATTATCACCATTGCTGATTTGGAAATTGACTCTGGAGCCAAAAGACCCCCTTTGATTAAAGTGGTGATTCCGGGAGCTACAGTGGATGAAACGAACTTCTGTCTGGACCAAGTAAGTACAAACTCCCTTATCTTTCATTTTATGTCTTTAATTATGCATTGGGTTTCATTTTTTAGGGGGGAATTGATCTTTAAAAGGTCGTCCCTAGTTCCACGTGGGTTGTCTTAGGACAGGCCGCGTGTACACGTGACTGTCGCCAATACAACACGCATGGGCCCCCTTATTGAATGCTAAAGAAACAAAAAGAAAGGGTTTAACTCTCCTGAACCTTTTTTTTTTGCATGATGTATGTCCATTGGAGAGAAGAGAGCACAAAGAGGTGAATGAGTTGGTCAAGGAAGACCCCAATGCTGTGGCTACATTGATGCACTGTGGGTTACTCAAATTTTTTCTATGTCCTTTCATGCGGGCACAACCTAGGCTACTGAATGATTTGGTTGACTACTAGAATCCGGATTTAGAGGCATTCATGTTAGAGGGGCAGTCATTGGTGCCCACGATTGAGGACATTTACTTTTTGACTGGCCTCTCTAGGAGAAGGGAACCAGTCAATTTCTGGAATTTTCCTGTAGGGCCGCATAACATAGAGGAATTGATAGGCCTATATTGTGCAGCTAATACAGACCGTGTGAGCACGCAGGTGCCTATAAGCAAGATCACTAACCTATCGCTATAGGTGATAGTATTACTTATTGGGTGCATTACTGGTTCTGCGACTCTACATCATGTGTCCCACTCACAGATGAACTATGTTGTCCAGTGATTGAATGCACAAGTTTTTTATTGGAGTACCACTTTTCTTGAGTGCATGAAGAAACAATTGACAAATTGTCATTTGCGGACACATAGGAACTTCGGGTTCGGGACCATTCTGTGTTCATTCTTTTTTTAGAGAGTTATGAGCTTTAGTCCTCGAGTAGTGGTACGAGGACACCAGGCCTCTCTTCCTGATGTGTGTAGATGGGCAGTACTACTGCTGCGATAGGGTGGTGGAAGGACCAATGAGTCCTTTGATAATGACTTTTTTGCATGGTTGTCACAATAGATCCCAATTATAGAGGACTACCCCTATGCTGGGATTGATTTTTTGAGAGACCCGGAGATACCAGTACCTCCTGGTGAGGTGCGAGGGGAGATGGGTAAGTCTCTGCCTTTGTAGTTTTTTTTTTGTATATGTAATTTTTATATTGTTTTGTTATATATATCATTTTTTTTGTTATGCCATAGTATTTGATAGATATATGTTCATTGTGTACAGACGTGGGACCAGTACGACCCGCTGACTATGTGAGGAACATGCGTCATCCTCGGCCAGGGGCCGCACCTGCCGCCATCGAGGGACCAGCAGTAGCAGAAGATCTTCCAGCCAGGGAGGCTAAGAGGGTACTGAGACGGGTTGAGCATAACTTCACTGCGCTCACTCTCACGGTCCCGATGGTAGAGATTGAGGACCTGCCACCATCTATGTGGCCTCATGTAGTGGGGGCACCACAGACGTGGGTCTGATTGTTTCGGTGCTTAGCCAATGCTATGGACCAGTATAACAGGGCCCACATGCCCTGACTTTAGCTAGACATTTTTATGTGCCACGAGCACTACTTGTATATATTTTTTGAGGGCATAGGCCCTATGACTTGTTATCGGTCCTATTTTTTAGGCACTTGCGTCCATCCATGTACTCTAGTTACTTTATGATATTATATATGGTTTTTTGGTCTTTTGTGTCTTATGGATCATGCATGCAAAAATGTATTTACATGCATATGTCACTGTTCTTTCATATGTGTGCAAGATGCCAATCTAAAATTTGATTAGCTAGAGTATCTATAACTTGGTTTAATCTCCTAGGAACATGAAAATTTGTAATATAATCAAAGTTTTGTTCTAAGAGACGTACCCTAAGGAATCATCGATGTAAAGTTGGATCATGAACCTGGTACACTCTGTTTAACTGAGACACAACCATTTGAGCATCAAGATAGACTCGGAGATGAGAGATACCCAATGACAAAGCGTCACGAAGAAACTCAATAAATGTGCTATACTCGACAACATTATTTGTGGTGTCACCTAAGCATATACCTCCGGAAGATAATAATTGGCCTTGAGATGTAAAGATTACCCAATCTGCAAAGGCAAGCCTCTGAGTGTGCCATCTAGCACCATTTGCATACCCAACAAACACCTCGGAATCACTTGACATCTGCCACAGAGACGAAAGATAGTATCAACGACACGTCCATAATACAAAAAGAAACTAAAAAGTAATAGTACAAAGACTATACATATGTTACAAAACGTTACCCACAGTGACCTGCCTATGAGTAATACTTCTTGAGGTAGAGCCCATTTCTAGGCTCCGCCAAAGCATTCCCTTCAAAATCAACCAGATGATAAGCGCCCTTTTTTAAAGCCTCTTTTATGATGAAAGGTCTGAACCACATGGGTTTGAATTTTCCTGCCCCCAAGGGGTCCTTATCTTGGTCGTAGACCAGGACAAGGTCTCCTTCAGAGAAAACCCGAGGACGAATAGACCTATCATACTAACACTTGACCTTATGTTTGTGAGCCTCGTTAGCCAGGGCTGCATCACGACGCTACTCATTGAGATGCTCAAGGTATACTAACCGTTCCTCAAGTGGAGAAGTGTCGGGCAATAATTGTACTGCCAACTTTAGAGATGGGATCTGACATTCGATGGGAAAGACTGCCTCCAACCCGTAAACGAGTTGAAAAGGTGAAAATCCGGTTGCAGTCTTAATAGATGTTTAGTAAGCCCATAATGCCGAGTATAACATCAAATGACAATTTGACTTGGCTGAGTTGATAGTTCACTGTAAAATAGTCTTAAGATTTTTGTTTACGGTTTCCACTTGCCCATTTTCTTGGGGGTAGTAGGGTGATGAATTTTCTTTCCGTAACCCAACCTTTGATGTTAACTCGGTCATCATTTGGTTCTGAAAGTGGCTGCCATGGTCAGTGACAATCTCCCTCGGGACGTCGAACCTTGCTATTATCTAATTGAATAAAAAGAGAGTTGCAGTCTCTCCATCATCTTTAAACGTTGTCATAGCTTCGACCCACTTTGTGAAGTAGTCTACAGCTATGATGATATAGTGGTGCCCCCTTGTTGAAGGAGGGTTGCAAGTAGTGTAATCAATCCCCCACTTGGTGAAGGAACCAACGGTGATGACAGAAAACATGGGAGCGGGATGTGCCCTCATCTTCCAAGAGAAGATTTGGCACGGATGGCACTTCTTGACCGATTCGATACAATCTTTGATAAGTGTAGGCCAGAAGTAACCTGCGCATAGAATCTTTTGGGTTGTTGCCAACCCAAACAAATGACCGCCACAAGCTCCGGTATGGCAATCGTTAAGCATGATAACTACTTCCTCATGAGTGAGACATCGGCGTAGGATGCAGTCTACACCTCTCCAATACAATGTATCTTCGAGTATTAGATACTTCTTAGCATGTTGGTGTATACATCGACTCTCATCGTGAGAAGCAGTGGTGGGGCACTTCAAAGTATGGAGATAGATAAGTATATCTCCATACCAGGTATCTGAAGATGTGATCAAAAACATATCTCCCCGGATAGGCGATTCTTCAGGCATAATGTCACCTGACTCAACTGGAAGTTATGAAATAAGTTATGTGAAGACCAGTGACTTTTTGGACTTTGTTGAAACGAAGTCTAAGTCAAACTCTTGGAGGATGACTATCCATCTACTGATTTTTCCACCTATTACCCATCGTGTCTGTTCGCGGACAAAATATCGCCAGGTGAGCAAAAAGGAGACCGCTATGCATGCCCTGTTGGGTTCACCAGGGCAGAACATCTGTGGTAGCATGGAGTTAACAGAAAACAAAACTAAATACAATCTAACTATCAACTGAAAGAAAATAACACTGATATAACAGTGTCAACATGTACTGGAATGGATTCACGACAGCAATGATGGTGGTCTTTCGAAACATAACATAATGACGGAACCGTTGAACAGCATGAACTACTGCCAACGCAAGTTTTTCGATGTGAGAATAATTAAGTTCCAGTCCTACGAGGCCTCAGCTCAGGTAATAGATCACGTATTATGTCAACAATTCATCTTTATGAACTAAAACCATGCCAATGGTTGACTCTTCTACGGCTAGATATAATAAGAAATCTTTGTTATAGTTCGGTGGCCGGAGCATAGGGGCAGTTGTGAGGGCATGTTTCAATGTGTTGAAAGAGCGTTGATCCGCATCATCCTAGTAAAAGGGAATGTCTTTCTTCAGTAAGCACATAAATCCCTTGGTGATTTCGGCATAGTTGGCGATGAAGCGTCATAAAAAGTTTGCTTTGCCTTGTAGACTCTGAAATTGAAGGATTGTACGTGGGAGGGAAACTAAATTATTGCCTCAACCTTGAGAGGATCAACCATGATCCCTGTTGTTGACACTATGAAACCTAACAATCGTCTTGACGTTACGCAGAAGCTGCACTTGTTTGGATTCAGACGAATCTGAAAGTAGAGACACCGTTCGAAGATAAGTGGGAGGTGTGTGGGATGATTCGTTCTCTTGCAAGATCGTGATGCTAAATCATCTAGATAGGCCTCGACTATATGCTTGAGGTCATGAAAAGAAAAAGACATGGCCCACTGAAAGGTGGCTCCAGCATTTTGGAGACCAAAAGGCATTTTATGATATGTGAATGTACCTCATGGGCAGATGAATGTCATTTTGTGTTGGTCTTCGGGTTTGATTTGGATTTGATTATATCCCGAAATACCATCCATGAAAGAAAAGGCTTTGCAACCCGCACATTCATCAATGATCTGGTCGATGAATGGTGTGGGAAAATTATCTTTGGGATATGCCTTGTTCAAATCACGGAAGTCATTGCATACATGAATTGTGCCTTGTTTTTTATTGACCGGCACGGGGTTTGACACCCATTAGGTCAAATGGATAGGATATATAAACCTGGCTTTTAGCAATTTCTCAACCTCGACCTTAATGGTTGCTACTTTCTTAGGATTAAACGGACGAAGCTTCTGTCGAACTGGCTTGGCATCAGGATATGTTGTGATTTCATGTTCAACTATGCTTGGATCGATGTCTGGCATTTTCTCATAAGACCAGGCAAAAATGTCGCAGAATTCTTTGAAAATATCTGTGTAGATTTGAATCTCTTTAGGGGAGCAATCCACTCCAACGAAGACATTCTCCACGATTCCAGGGTTTCGAGATATATTGATCGGTAGGGTTTCAACAATAGTTTTCATATTATCCTCAGCATAAACCTCGTGTGTAGCTAAAGGATTAATAAGACAATACCACTCTCCCGTCATGGTCACGGTGAATTATCCCGCTTCAATTCAGCTTAACTCTGGGAGGAAGTATGATCTGTGATGAAGATCTTCCCAGGGTTTATCCAGACTAGTCATTGCTTCAATTATTGCTTCATCAGAGGGCAAGACTAAGTCCAATGAATCAGTGTGAGCGAGAGAACCCTGAGCCCAAACAGGGTCTAGAAGTGGATCTAACTCTTGTGCATAAGCTAGATCAGTATGGGCTAAAGTTTGTTGGACTAAAGAGTACACTACTTCAGCTGCGGATAAGGGCATGGACATGCCTAGGTGTCATGTCTCATCCATCATGGCCGATGGGGAAGGAAGGATCCACGGATCGTCAAAGTAAGTCATGCGGAATGATGAAACTTGAAAAATCTCAACCTTATGGTGATTGGATATAAACTTGATATCACCTTGAGGGGGCAGGTAATCGAAGGTACCCATCAAAGATGGGCACAAAACAACCCCTATGTTGATGACACCTGGTTGAGGATTATCTATCATTAGGACCATGGATGCCCCCAAAGCAGGGTCAAGTCTGGAGAAGGACAATTGATCGATGGTCACTATCCGGCCCTCATGTGGAAACAACAAGACCCAGAAAACTGTAGCAACCACAACTTGCATGGAATAAGTCCAACTCCTTCCTAACAAGAGGTTATAGTCGAGGGGAGCATCGACTACCTCTACTTCAACACACACGGTCTTCCCTCCTAAATGCACAGGAAAAGAAGGAATGATACCATGTGGTCAGAATGAACAACTGTCGAAAACGGTGAGGAGAGTAGGTGACGGAGACAAAATGAGCTAGCCAATGGCCTTCCAACATGCCAATGACATAATGCATGTCGAGGCTCCCTCATCAACCACCGTGCAGAAAATATTCTGAGTAAAATTTTTCGTGGAATAAGCCACTACTATCTGAAACACTACATGGTAAGGTAGACGAGGTTTTAAGTTGGTTGTATCCAGCATGATTGTACCTGGATTACAAGTCTCGGTAGATCATAAAGTGGTTAACAAGGCTTTCCTCTGGGAAGGGCATCTTTGGAGCACCTCTAAAGCGGACATCACATAAAGGGTTTGTGATAAATCCTCCACCACAGAGTATTTATGGGCGGCCCTTGCGTTTGGGTTATGAGAAGCTTTTTTAAATGCACCTTTGGGAATGCGTGCCATTGTTTCCCCCAACGTCTTCTCAATCTATAGAGGAAGAGATGGGAGTTCAGATTCTTTACCTTTCTCAGAAGTGCTTGGTTTACTATAGTCGTGTGCTCTAGTCGATATAAAAGCGTCACCCCTAACCATATACACGTTCGCGGATGCGGAGTTGTTCGAAGGTGGACAGGGTTCTTGGCTTCCCCCTTCGGTGCTTGCAGAAGCTTGAGTTAGATTTTACCCATGATGAAATGGATTAGTCAACACAGCATGTTGTTGTTGCGTCACAAACTTTTGGGCCTCTGCAAGTCGAGGACAGAGATGGATCGGGTGGTCTTCCATGCACAAGTTGCATGGATACCTCACCTTTCATTTTTCAGTATTGTCCCTGCCAGCATTATCGGTACGTTTTTTATCCCCCTTACCCTTATTTCGTTGTTTTTTCTTTCCTTTAGGCTGTTGGGTGGCCTTTGGGTTAGTCGATTGCACTGTGTGTACCTCCGACGTTTGGGTAGAGGGAGCAGCCAAAGTAGTAGTTTGGTTGGTCGTTGTGTGTTGTATAGATAACTGTTGCAACTGCTTCGTCAATTGCTCAGTGGACTTTGTGTGTGCTGAACCAACAATACCATCGGCATGTGGTCTAGCTCTCTGTCTAGTTTTATCCAGTATTGAGCGTGGTGCATCTGGAAAGATGTTGTATAATAAACCGGACTGAGAATATATGAGCTCAAATTATTGAGCTCTCATGATGGCGTCTTCTTCGGAGAATACACCCGACGTTGCGACGTCTTTGGATAATTGCGGGACCAAAGACTTAAGGAACCACTCAAGCAAGAATGTTAGTGGGACTAGCACCTTGATTAGACTCTTTTGGCGTCTCCACTCTCAGATGTGATCAGAGATATGGTCTGTTGTCATCTGTTTGAAATTGGCCAGCAGCTCTGTGTCATCATTGTATATCACAGGTAATTGGAAATGGTTTAGGAAATCCATTTCCAGCTCACCGAAGGAAGAGTATCTTGAGCGATCAAGCTCAATGTACCATTTTGTGGTACTCCCGATGAGATTACGTTAAAACAATCACAACTGTACGGAGTCATCTTTTAATGAGTTAGATGAGCACCAAAGATGGAAGGTAGTCACATGATCACCTAGATCTTCGTTAGGCTTGGCCTCGAACTTTGGAATTTCCAAAGGAAACTTTGTCGGCATAGGAGGCCAATGCGGATCGTGACAAATGGGGTCATTCAACAACCTTGTCAAATCTGGCAAGTGCAAAGTTGCCAGGAAAGGTAGTTTGGGTTGTTGGTGATAACTTGGGAAAAAGGGGCCTGGAGTTTGACTGGCACCAAGTTGCCAGGAAAAGTTTGGTTGTTGGCCCGGATTTTGGTAGAAACCATGGCCCTGGCCAGTGTATGGATTTTGCATATGTGGAGACATCATCAGCTAATTTCCCAAATAGGACATAGATGGTTGGGCATGCATTATATTCAAAGGACTCTAGGAAGGGTTGCCCCATGTTGGTCCTGTGGGGATGGGCATAGTAGTTTGCTTGCGGTTGCATTGATTGTGGAGAGAATTACCCTAGATTGACATTCTGGATGAGAGAATGGATCCCTGCCCAGAATTCCAAGGCCCTAATGCGGAAGAAGTTCCTGGGTTTTCCCCCTGTGCAGGAATAGTACCCATTCATAGGAATAGATTGTCCAAAACTGGGATTGCCCCCAATCGGGAACGCGGCTGATGAAAAGGTGTTATTACCAAACATTTCGGCCAAAGAAAACGGTGTTGAACCTACTGGCATGTTATGAGAAGGTGGTCCTTGACTCCCCACTCCAAATAAACTATGGTATAAAGGTTTCCCAGCGGACTGCTGATGCGAGCCACTGAGTGAAGGGGACGAAGGAGGGATATGACATCCTCCGTAAGGGAAAGAATTAAAAGGAGAAGGAGTGCCCCCTATGTGACCTTGCAAAGGAGCACTAGAGCTCCCTACCCTCATACTTGAAGTCTGTAAAGTGGAGTAGGAAAATACAGGACTTGTACCCGAACTAGGCATCACGTATGAGAACGGAGGGCCTGTCACACTAGGTGTGAAAGGGGTTGTGGCTGCCACCAAAGACGGGATTAGACCACTGTGCGATGTAGAAGCGGTCGAGACCATGGTGGCTCAGACCGATGATGGTGGGTTAGGAGGGGAAAACTCTCCTGTGGTGACAACCATAGTGGGAATGGAAGAAATCCCAGAGGGAGTAACAACATTTGTTTCCATTTCTGTGTGAAACACTGTCTGGCACTCGTAAAATTGGATTGGTACGATGAAAGGTGCCAAGAAATTAGTGGTTGGGGTTTCAACCGGTCCAAGAGTGTGTGCTTCAAGGTCAAAAATGGTTGATTCCTCCGAGTGTTGGTCGGGCAAAATTTCTTGTAACCTGGTCACTTCAAAAAACCCTTGTTGGTCTAGCTTTCACCTCAATGGTGGTAGGGGTGGCTCCAGTGTAACTGTCGGCAGGCCAAGAAGCCTTTGTGACCGACAAAGCTCATGATCCTCCATTGTGTGAGAATATCAAAGACATTCTAAGTTAGTCTAAATTCTCAAAAGTAACACACACTAAAAAAGTCCCTAGACGATAAGACAGGCAAGCACTAAATTAATTGGAAGAACAGTTACAACAACCAACACTAGAGAAACTTACCGGTGCAAGTGCAAATCGAACACAGAAGAACCCTCTAGGTATACTCTTCAAAGTGTGGTCCGATGTCTATCCTAGGTACCACGGTATACCCCTGCAGTCACCTCTGTATGTCCCTAAAATAGATAGGCAACTAGATTTCCAAAGCACAAACAGTCACCAGGCCGGTACAGTCGAAAGTCGGGTAGACCATAATGAGCAGGGTATCAAGCCTGAAACCTGTCGAGGGTATCGAAAGTAAGTGGTCTGAAAGACAAATGAGGACCTTGAACAGATTCGAGACCCACGAACCCCCATGGAAAATGCAATCAATGGAATCCAAAACAAGCCCTCTATATGTGTTCTCCACTACGATTGGTCCAGTTTTGGAGGGGTTATCTCCGCTACTTTTCTGCATGCAACCTCGTGTTTATCCCCTGTGTTAGAGGGGGGTCCCGAATAAATTTCATGATACTAAACTTAGACACTCCCTAACTCAGACTCCAATGTTTGATTTTAAATGGCCTTGAAGAGTTTCCTCTCCAACCTAATCCAAGGCCCTAATCCTAAACTAGTTGGTTAACCCTACAAACAGAAAAGTCTAGTAAATTTTAAATTTAGCGTTAATTTTATGGCTTTGTCTTATGTCAAGGGGTATGAAAGTGAAACTGATGATGTGCAAAAGACAAAAGAAAAAAATGAATGAAAAAACTGGAAACAAAAAACTTTTACTTAATGCAAAATTCCAACAACTTTTCAAAATAAATATTTTTTGATTTTCTAAGATTTTGGACAGCAAACTCAAAAGAAATTTCACTTGACTACAAGCTACTTACGATCTAAGTAAACTGCAAAAACTTATGAAATAAATGACTTTTCCCTGGCTAATAATGCAGAAACACACTCTTCAACCAAAAAAGAATTTTTTTTTATTTTTTTTTAAATGCTTGATAAAGCAAAAAGGAAAAATACCAACAAGAAAAAACCAATAAAAATAATTCCAGCCTAATCACAGATCACAAAGAATCAATTCAACAAACCACACACTAGCAATTTTAAAAAATGACTCTCACACTTGTCTAAAACCCCTAAAAAATTCTTTTTTATGACAACTTTTAAATGAGAAAAAGCAAGCTAAGGGTAAGATTAATCCTAAGCTCCTGACTGTTAAGACAGAAATTCAAACACCTGAGAGGTATAATTCTTATCAAGGGAAAGGATGATTGCCTTACCCTCAACAAAAAGTATCATGTACAAGCACGCGACTGTAAAGAAAAAATAATCTGAGATAAGACTGCAAACAACCAAGACTCAGACAGAATTCCAGAAAACCCCTGAGAATGTCTGATTCTAATAAAGAAGAGGATGACTGCCTCAAAAATTTTATGGACTCTACACGCTACTGCTACTTCCTCGGCTAGCATTCGCACGTAGGTTGTAAGAGAGTAGGGCATGGATACATGCGTGCAGACCTTATGCAGGCTGCATGTACCTCTGTGGGTCCCGACAAACATAGTCAAGAAAATCAGAGAAAGCTGGTATGGAAAACCAGACTCTCTACTAGCTCAGACTTTACAGAAACTAAAAAAAAAAACAGCAAGAAAAAACAATCTTTTTCTAAAAAACTACCCAAAAACACATAAAATTCCTAAGAACCCTAGAGATCTTCCCCAGCATGGTCGCCAATTTTTTTGTGAGGGAAATCTCCTTACAGACTAGCAAATAGGGTTATGCTTTGCATGCAGATATGACCAAGAGAAAATCTACTTTCTACCTTCGTCCCCAGACTTAAATCCTATTTCTTTTCARTAAAACATGGCTAGATCAACCTACCTCATTCCAGGCATCTGATGTCGATCCCTTGTCACACTTGACCACTTGTTYGCAGTTCTCCTTTCCAATGYTGACCTGCATACAAGACAAGCAACAACTACACATGCATCTTACCTATATACTAACAGGTTAGAAATTCAAACATGTACTTAACAAATTGTGAATAACTCGTGAATTGGGACGGGAAAAGCATTTTCTTTATTACTTTGAATGAGTCAACTTACAAAAAGTCGAGACCAGCCACTGCTCCGTGAACCTGATCCTGGGCTCCTCTTCAACTGTCCTCCAAATTCTTTGTTTTGTCTCTTTTCTGGCATAAGGATGGCTAAAGGGTTGGGACAATGGAATATACAAATGGGCAGAGTTTCTTTGTTACATTTTTCCTCCTCTAAATGGGACCCCTATCCCTTCTTTTATAGGTTAGAAAGAGCTAGGTATTTGGACGAACCCTTGGTCATGCATGGCCGAGAGTTTCAGTTAACTCACCCAAAGTTGTGTGTTCCATCGGCAACTTTCCTTTTTTCATGGTTTTGTCAGTCCACATGGGCTGTTTGATGTCAGCTAGCATGTACACACGTGCAGTAATGGAGTAGGGCGTGTGGGCCTTTATAAAGAGTATTTTTAAAGAGTTGTTCAGCAGTTCTTTGGAAAATAAGGGATCTGAGATGGCCTGATGCTAGGTAAGCATGTATGGTGCAATTTAGGGTTATAACACCAAGAAACCCAATATGGGAGAAAATGAGAAGTTAAAAGATGAGGCCTATGATTTGTTCTCTTTTCTTCAGTTATGAATATAAAAATAAAAAGAAAGGGGAACTCACTATGGAGTTGCATTTGACATTATGGCATGAATGGATGCTACAGAATATCTTACCTCATGTTATTCTCTTAAAACACCACTCCTAGGTTCTATGCTCAACTATGGAACATGTACAATGCTAAAGAATGGAACCCCCTATTTTCCTAGTGGCATGGTATTTAACATATCCCAATAGTCGACTAGGGTTAGGGTTTTTGCATGTCTCAAACCCCGGTTAGTTAGGATTTTGGACCTTCTAGAATCTTCTTGAAAGTCCACATTGACTAGCCCCACATGTGTGAGTAATGTGGGTTTATGTGTAATCCACTCGTACCATGATGGTCAACAAGGCAAGTCAACTTCTGAGAGACATATCTTCCTCATAAAACCTTCATTCAAGGTATTTTTTTCAAATTTGAGAAGATATCAATCTGTAGAACCGTGTCAAGTGGTTTTTAGCTATGCTCACCAATTTTTGACCTAAAAAATGTCATTTGATGCCTCAAAATGGCTCGGGAAGGTTCCGAACCCCAAATTTTCAAACTGGTACCTACCACAAAATGGACCCTACAAGTGAATTCCTCCAATTTTTCTATGTAAAAATTACCAAATTAGATGGAAAAGTATATAATGATCCAATCCAGATCATATATAATCACAAAAAAAAACTTAAATAATTATTAATAAAAACCTGACTAATAATAATATATAAATAAAATCTTTATATAGAGAGAGAGAAAGTTTATAAATCTTAAAATTGTTTTCATATATACTATATATAATAATAATATAAATAATACTAATGTATTAGGATAGAATATAATATTATTATAGTATTATGTTAAAAGAATAACCTTGCTATAAAAATTTTGTGGCCCCAACAACCCCCCTTTACTTTTTCTTTTACAAGTGAAAGGAAAGGGGCCCCCCTACTAAAATTTTAAGCATATTGCCTAATCCTCTACTACTTGAGCATGATGTTATTTCTTTGCTTACTTTGAGGAAGTTGAGGCTTGGTTTTGACTGATGATTACTTTGATGGAGGTTTATTATCTCTTTTAATCTTATGGTTTCAAATGTCTTCATGATTCTTAGTTTACCTATGATGTTTCGTTGACATTTGTATGATTAGTTGACACATTGTCTTCCTACCTTATACAGTTTCCCAAGTGTTTAATGATTTCATATGGATGTAAGGTTTGATTATCTAGTACATGTCTTGAATGCGTTTGATGTAGGTTGTTAATCATTTCCCTAGATGACTTATTCAAAGTGTCCTAGCATATGGTGCTTAACCTCTTCATCTTTATACTCTCACATATTGGAAAACTCTTAACTTGATTTATAAGGTCACCAATCCTTTCCAGGTTCTAGAGATTAGATGCATGCAGTTTTCATGATAGTTATTTAATGCAGATCATAGATTATTGTCTTTGATCAACCTCTCATCTTCATGTTCTTCAAAATATAGACTTATTCATGAGTTTGCTTAAAGGAAAGGAAATATAATGTTTCTGATATATTGGCAAAGTCCCTCTTAATCACATAACTGATTTTGTCTCATTATGTGGTTGCAAGAATAAGTTAACATGATATCATTTTCTTCACGATTGCTCCAATATTGAGATGCATGTGGGGGAATCCTATGATTCTCTTCCCCTTTTAGCCTTCCCTTTATTTAATGAAATTTCCCTCTATTTTCTTCTATTATTTTCTCTAACTAAACCTCATATTTGGATTTTTTGGTCGAAAGTTTTCCAATGGTTGTAAAAATACTTAAATCTGAGTTTTGGATCAAAAGTTATGGCCTCCCAAAGTTTTCTAATTCAAATCTCAACATTTCCACCTCACTGTAGATTTTAACCTTGTACAATTATTTACTGCAAACATATTTTCAGTAAAAGAATAGAAAAGATACAATAGAAAATAAAAACATTACACGGAGATTTTTCCCCTAGAAACCCAAACCGGGAAAACCAACATATTCTATACTCATTCATTGTGATAGTTTACAATAAAATATACATATAGGAGCTAGTGGCATCCAAAACCCTAACCCAATGACTCACATTAGTCAACAACTCTAATTCCTTAACCAGAAATAGAAAACCATTGGCAAAAACTATGTGCCGAAAAACTTCCTAACAATGGACATGAAAATCGAGGTGACACGAAAAATGAGGCAAAAAATACGACACATTTCCCGAGGCAAAAAAAATCCTACTAGATCTAGTCATGCAAAGAATATAAAACATACCCAACATTCTCCCACTTTTTTTTTTCTTTGCATATAGGGGATTGCAGGGTTACATAGTCAACAATCCAGGGAAGTAATTCCCATGGATCCTCTACACCAAGAGAACTTCTCAGTGCTCATATATTTTGTTAATGAATCTGCAACATTATTCAATTGTCCACCTTCATCAACAACACTTTCTTTTCTTCAACCATGTCCCTCACAAAGTGATATTGAATATCAATATGATTTTTCTTTGAATGATAAGTTGAGTTCTTCTCCAGAAAAATTGCACTCTGACTATCACAATCTATCCTTACAACTTCTTGTACCAACCCAATACCCAAACACAATATTTGTATCCATATTTCTTCCTTGCATGAATGGTTTCCATGTATTCAGCGTCTATAGTTTAAAGTGCCACTACAGCTCGTCTTTTGCTCATCCAATTGATTGTTTCTCCAAACAAGTTAAAGACATACCCGCTTGTAGATCTCCTACGATCCAGATCTCTAGCCCAGTCTGCATCCACAAATCCATGTATGTCCAACACTCTCTCCAATCTTGGTCTTCCTTGGTAGCACAATCCATAGCCAAAAATTCCACGTAAATACCTAAAAACCCTTTTTATTGTTGTCTAATGCTCCTTCCCTGGTTTTGACATATACCTGCTCAAAACTTGCACTGCATGTGCAATGTACGGTCTAGTACAGACCATTACATACATCAAACTATCAACTACACTCACATATGGAACACAAGACATGTCCTCCTCCTCTTCCTATGTCTTGGGACACTGATCCGTAGATAATTGTACACCAATAGGAATAGGTACCTTGATCGGTTTACATTAATGCATACTAAAACTCTGCAATATTGTCTAGAAATATTATCTTTGATTTAACCATAGTTTCCTCTTTTTTTAATCTCTTTTAATTTCCATGCCCAAAATGAAATTTTTAGCACCGAGATCCTTCATGTCAAATTTACAGGACAACTGAGTTTTCACCTCCTGGATAATATCCTTATTATTTCCTATCAGCAACATGTCATCCACATATAATACCAAATAAATCAAATGATCGTCAATTAATTTAAAATATAGACAATGATCCTCTTTCTTTCTTGTGAAGCCAAGTCACAGCATATAAGTATCAAATTTTATATACCGCATCCTTGGCAATTGTTTTAAACCATACAAGGACTTTTTTAGTTTTCATACCAGCTCCTTCTTTCCCTTCACAGTAAATCCTTATGGTTGTTTCATATAGATTTCTTCTTCCATATCCCCATGTAGGAATGTTGTCTTCACATCCATATTTTCTACTTCAAAATAAAATGTGGTAGCAACAGATAACAAAAAATAATAATATAGGTTTGGATCAGCAACACTCTTGCTAAAATCCAAACTCATCAAGAATCTATCTATCTAATATAGTTTCCAACTCATGGATGGTAGTACGAATGGAAGTGTATCGGGCTTACTGGATCAAGTGTCTCATCATAGAAAACTCCCTTTGTTTGTGAGAAACCTCTGGCTATAGATCTTGTTTTGTATTTCTAAACACTTCCATCAGTTGCATGTTTGATCTTATACATCAACTTG
>ML790299.1:90601-108609 GCA_009831015.1 Picea engelmannii | reverse complement strand
TGTCAGTCTTTGGAGCATCATTTGGAGTTGGTTATTGGGTTCCAAAATCTTCCACGGGGAGTTCACATGAGCACTTGGACATGGGACCCGGGCTTAAAATGGTGGTTGGACTACTTCAGCATGGTGGATTTCCTTTCTACATGGGACCTTGGTTCTTCAGTCTTCTTTAGCATCATGGTCCACAATTATCCATGGGACCCTGGTATATGGTTGTACATCAAGCGTTGAGGACAATGCTTTCATAAGGGGGATGGAATGTAAGGTAGCTAGAGAGGTAGTGGGGGGGGGGCAGAGGGCCCATAGTGATAATAGTGGAGGTCATTCAATGTAAGGTGGACTAGGTCCACTATATTATTAAATAAGACCCACTATGGTAGTTAAATATAATAAATGAGTAATTAGATATAATAAATGTAAGATAACTTCTTAGAAGGTTCTACTTCTAGAAGATTCCTCCTCTATAATGTTCTTAGGTGATGGTAGCACTATATAAAGGAGTTCAAGCAATGTAATTAGGCATGAAGAGAATTATTGTAATTGGAGCTGAAACTCATTAGGAGGTTGCCCCCTCGAAGAGGCAAGTGAACAGGAGAGGATCCTTTCCATAATATGATCCATTGTATGGTGTTTCCCTACCTCAAGGGTTTGATGGTAATAAAGAAGATTTTGCATATTATTCTTCTATATCTGTTGTGGTGCTTTTGTATTCCGTCTTTGGTTCTTAACATATATTTCCTCTGATCTGTAGACTTCGAATCATCATCTTTGCTCAACTTGCAACTGGTTTGCATGGGAGTGATAACTGGTTTGCAATATTCCATAACGAACCTCTTTATCATTTCTCTGATATACTTGGTTTGAGAAATAAAGATTCCTTGGTTTCTTTGATGTATCTAAAGTCCCAAAAAGAAGGATAGTTCTCCAAGTAACAACATTTCAAATTCATTCTGCATATCTTTTGCAAGTTTCTGACTTAACCTATCATCATCACTACCAAAAATAATAACAACATAAACTTCAATTAATAAAACATTACCTTCACTTACCTTGATGTAGAGGTTGTTGTCTGCACTTCATTTTTTTAACCCCACCTACTGGAGATACTTATCCAGTCTAGAGTACCATGCTCTAGGAGCCTGTTTTAAACAATAAAAGACCTTATTTAATTTACACACATAATCTACGTTCTCTGACAACTGAAATCCTTCTGGTTGTTCAATGTAGACTTCTTCTTCAAGTTCCCCATTTAGAAAGGTTGATTTTACATCCATCTGATATAATTTAACATTTTTGGAGCATGTATAGGCTAAAAGTAACCGGATTGCTTACATTCTGGCAACTAGGGAAAATATCTCTTCAAAGTCGATTCCTTCAATCTATGCATATAATTTACATACCAATCTAGCTTTGTTCCTTGTAACTTGTCCATCTTCATTTAATTTATTCCTGAAAACTCATTTTGTGTCAATCACATTCTTATTCTTTGGTCTTGGAACTAATTCTCAAGTGTTATTTTTCTCTATTTGATCTAATTCTTCATTCATGGCCTTATTCCAAAATTCATCATTGTTGGCTTCTTGAAAATAGTTTGGTTCAATTGTAGATAAGAGTGCTAGGTGTGTTTGTTCTGGTGAATGGATTTTTCTTCTAGTCTCAACTCCTACATTTTTGTTTCCAATAATCTGATCTAAAGGATGATTCTTTTGTACTAGTTTTCTAGGTGTATTTGGAGATACTTGTTGAACTTGCTCTTCTGTTTCTGTCAGATTCTCTTCATCTTCCTCTTCTACTTCATCTTCTGTTTCTTCTTCTTTGAAAATTTGTTCCATTTGATTTGTTTTTTTCTTCCTTTGATTATGGTCTCCCTGTTTCATCAATTGTTACATTGATGTTTTACACAACTTTGTTCAATCTTATGTAACACTTGTATGCTTTCCTTGTACTTGAGTAACCAATAAGTACTCATTTGTCCACACGAAAGTCAAACTTTCTCATTCTTCCATCTTCTCTTTTGATGTAGCATTTGCTTCCAAAAACTCTGAAGTGCTTCACATTTGTTGGTCTTCCTTTCCATAGCTCATAGGGAGTTTTATCAGTGTTATTTTTTAGGATTACTTTGTTTTGAATGTGAACTTTTGTATGCATTACATGTGTCCAAAATATATATGTCAATTTGGAATCCAATAGCATTGTTCGAGCCATTTCTTGTATTGTCATGTTCTTTCTTTCAACTACTCCATTCTGTTGAGGTGTCCTAGCAATGGAGAATTGTCTTTTTATTCCATGACTATTGCATTAGTCCATAAATTCATTTGAAGTTAAATATTCTCCATTATTAGATCTCAAGCATTTGATTCTTGAATCCATCTCATTTTCAACCATTTCCTTGTAGATCTTGAAGTTTTCAAAAGCTTCTGACTTGTTCTTGAGAAAACAAACTACAGTCATTCTTGTATAATCATCAACTAATAACATAAAGTATCTCTCACCTTTTAATCCATTTGTTGTAGTTGGTCCAACTAGATCAATATGCACAATTTCCAGTGGTCTTTTTGTTGAATATTCATTTGATTTGAATATGGTATTTGTTTTTTTTCCTTGTTGACAATGCTTGCATAAAGTGTTGGTTGGTTTCATGATCTGGAGCATTTCTCTGACTACTTCTCTTTTGTTGACTTTGACAAGGTTATCAAAATGCATGTAACCCATTCTTATGTGCCATAGCCAAATTTCATCTTCCTTTTCTAGATAACACTTTTCATTTCCAATTTCACTTAACACATATATGTTGTTTGAAGTTCTTGCAGTTGTACCGACCAATTTCCCTGAACCTTCTCTTCTTATCTCAAACTTTTCTTAATCGAAAGTAACTTTATGACCTTGGTCACACATTTGAATCACACTTAGAATATTATGTTTCATATCTTCTACCAGTAGAACATTTTGTGCCTTTTTATTCTTGTTCCCAACTTGGACTGTGACTTCTCCAATGATTTTGGCTGAATTATCATTTTCGAAGTAGACTAATCCATTTCTTTCCTTTCGAAATGTAAGAAATTTGTCTCTATCACCTGTCATGTGTTTTGAACACCCATTGTCAACATACCAGCCGTGTTTCTTCTGCTTAGCTTGTAGAGCGACTGTACATTCTTCATTTCTATATTGATCTTGCTTTCTTATCCATGTCGTTTTCTGAGGTTCTTGTCTGTGATTGTTGTTATTATGTTGAGGTTCTTTAGGAGGGACCGTCATTCTGCAATTTTTGGCCACGTGTCCAAAATTGTTACATTTGTAACATTCCACTTCAGTGCTCAAAGATTCAAACCTGTTGTAACTTCTTCTTTATGTTTCACTAGGTCTTATTGAGTAACCCCTTTTTGTATGACTCTCAAAGTTGTTATTGTTCTTGTTGTTAGTTGTGCAATTCATAGCTTTATGTCTAAACTTATTACATGCATAACATAAACCAAAAAATATAGTTTGATACCTGGGAGTTGAATATCTTCTAAAAGAAGGTGCTCTTATGAATTTTTCTTCTTGAGGCCTATCTGTCTGTTGTTAATTCTGAAATTTGAATCTTCTCGGTGGAGGAGTGTCCCTGTAATCTTCCATGTACATCTTCTGATCCCCTTTGATTGTTTTTGCATAGATTTCTGGATTTATTTCTTGCTCTGTTGTTTTGGAGCTTGATCCCTTTTCTGTCTAATTGTATCCAAGTCCAGACCTTTCAAGATGATATTTTTTACTGCTGATAATGTCATCCAGAACTTTTGAACTATTCTGCATATTTTTCTTTTGAATATCCTTTCTTAGTGTGACAATCTCTGCTTCCAAGTTTTCAATGATCTTGTCATTTTCTTCTAGTTTTTATTTGAGTGCTTCTTCAATTCTTTTATCTTCTTCTATTTGAACCTTCAATCTTGTAATCATTTGTTCTAGTTCTCGAGTGTCTTTTTTCTTGTCTAGTTCTGCTTGTATTTTCTTGTTTTTCTTCTTTTCTTTTCTGATAACTTCTATGGCACACATTAATTATTCTTGATAGTCAACTTTTGCCTCTTCAATTTCATCTTCGAATTCTTCATATCCTTCTTTGACTTCTTCATATTCTTCTTCGAAGTCTTCTTTGTCAGAATCTTTTACTGCCATGAATAGAACTCTTCTTGTCTCACTGTCACTGATTTCATCTTCATTTGATGATGAGATGTCGTCTTTGATGCATAATATTTTCTTGAAATGTTTCTTTGTAGTTATTTTGACTTTATATGTGTGTTTTTCTTTTGAGTAACCTTCATCATTTCTCTTTTTCTTATGAGGACATTTGTTAGAAAAATGACCAATACTATTACAATTAAAACAAATTAAATGAAGCTTACCTCTATACCTACCATTGGTTCCCTTGTTCAATCTTTTGACGAAGTTGGCCACTTATTCATCATCTTCCGAGACGTCGTTGTTGTTGCTATATTCTTCTTGTTCCTTTTTTTTTTCTTTGATCTTTTGGATGCTTTGAATGATGCTTCTTTTACATCTAGATTTTCCTGTTTAGTTCTCATTTCATATGTTGTGAAGATTCCATGCAGTTCGTCCATGCTTATTGAGTTCAGATACGATCTTTCTTCTAGTGCTAATATCTTAGGGTTGAATCTCATAGGAAGAGATCTTAGTACCTTTTGAACAATTAAAGATTCTTCGATTTCTTCTCCCAATCCTATGATTGCATTCATCATTTTGTCAACTCTTAAGAATTAGCCTACAATATTCTCATCTTCCTTCATTTTTAGTTGTTCGAACTGACCTTTGTAAGTTTGAATTTTTTATGCTTTGACTTTTGCATCTCCTTCATAAATATTTTGAAGCTTGTTCCAAATCTCTTTGGCAGATTTACAATATGCAACTTTAGTGAATATTGTTTCACTTAGACCATTCAAAAGTGAATTTGTAGCTTTGGAATTATTCTAACCAAGTTTCATTGCTTTGTCATTTGTTGGTGGAACTATTAGTACTGTGTATCCATCTACAATTGATTGCTAAATTTCAAACCCCTGTGCTTGTATATATGTCTTCATCATTATTCTCCAAAAATCATACTTCTTTCCATCAAAGTGTGGTATTCCATTTTTATATGAGTTGGTACTCTCCATGATCTACCTTTCAGTGGTTAAACTGATTTCTGAAGGAACCTGCTCTGATATCAATTGTTGGATTATTGAGAGGAGGTGTGAATCAGTAATAGCATAATTATAATCATTTTTCTCCAAATAATCCAAGTGTTATATCAATGTAGAATTATTATCCAATAATGATCAATAAGAAATTAACAATCACACACATACACAGTACACCAATGTTTTACGTGGAAACTCAAATCATAAGAAAACCACGAAATGATTTATCTTATATGTCTTGAAGAATTACATTCATTGGAAGCACCAAATTCCTTTTTTTTCCAACTGCAACTGGAAGGAGGCTCCAACCCCCTAGTTTCTCAGGCTACAACCTGAGGGAAGCTCCAACTCCCCAATTCTCTGGCTACAACTAGAAGGAGGCTACAACCCCCTATGTTCTTCGGTTACAACCGGAAGGTGGCTACAAAGACATGTCCTTGCCCCRTCCAACYRCCCTGAAGTAARAGTAGAATTATGGACCATTGTCACACTATCACTGTGAAATATACCRTTGTAAACATGTATCAATAAACCTGAACCATGCATCAACATGTAATCAACCTGTACCATAAACAAGTGCATCAASCATGCACCAACTTGTACCAAACAATCTGTAATCAATCTATACCATAAACAAGTGCAACCAACCATGTACCAAGTATGTACCAATCATGTGTCAAGTACTCATCAACCATGACTCATCAATATGTACCAACATCATCAACTATACACCTCATGTATGTGTCAACTCATCAACTACTTGTCTCAACCATGTACCCAACTTGTACCTCAACCAAAAGCTCTCATCAATTTCATCATCCAAATATGATTTTTAACACAATAATAGACCTGGTCTATATGATCACATACATTCAAACCTTCATTAACTTTAACAGCAAAAGACTAGCATTTTCATCAAATGTTTATTTAGTCTCACAAGACTAGTTTTGGATTAGTCAACAACCCTAACTTGAAATAATCATAACTTTGTACCTGTAACGAATAAAGATATGAAACTGATAAATAATTTTCTTCAGTGTGTTTTAAGCAATTCCTCCTGGTGTCACTACTTGGAACCTCTCATAAAAGGAGTTATGGAAAAAATGGCACACATTGTTGAATTCTGGATTATTCTAGAGAGTGACCTTGTAGAGTGTGCCCTGCACAGATTTTTTGTTGAATTGATCTGAAACTATTACACAGCATACTACAGACTGTACTCTAACCAACACATTTTGTATTACTTAATTTTTATCTTTTATGAATAAGTTATGACATTTTTACCCGAAACACCTGTTTTTGACTAGTTTCAGGACTAGCCACAAACTATATTTTCCACGGAGTGTAACTCCAAAAATACAACGACCCACAAGTTGAATTTTTTACCACAAATACTTGGATATGTGTCATCAATGGAATAGCAATTTCATGGTCTAAATCATTCTAGAAAAAAAAAATATTGCTAAAATGGTGAGATGACCTGAAAAAAACATACCTTAGAAAGCATCATCAAAAGAATTTATCCTTCCTTGAATTTCGGCCTTCTTTTCTTCAAGTTTCTTGTAAATTCATCTTAGATATCCTTTGGCTACCTCAAAAACCTATAGGTATTCAAAATGCTCAATTGTGTCTTAAATGAGAGATCCGTGCCTCTTATTTATACTCTCCAAGTAGCTTCCTTAAAAACATCTTCTAGGTCACTTTGCCCACTTTCCTTATTTTAGAGCTAACCCAATTCTAATTTATCCATTAAATTTATTATTGAATTAATTTATTTTGTATTCACTTTTAATTGTAGTACACTCATCACTTCACTTTATTATTTACCTTTTAAAATCTCTTAAACCACTTTGACTACTTTGACCTTTTGGGGCTTCTAGATGACATATGAGGTTCCTCCAACTTCGTAAGGCCATAACTCTCAAACCATGAGGATTTATGTGACATTCCACATACCAACAGAAATGGAATGGCATCTACTATCCATATAGAATAGTATTACCTAAAAATATATCAAAACTCAAACCATTATCCATCAAACAAACTTGGTTCCATTACCCAAACCTGGGTTCTCTAACTTCTCATGGCCATAACTCTCTAACCGTGAGGAGTTATGTGGTGTTCCACGTACCACTGGAAATGGCATGAAAAGCACTATCCATCTAGGATAGTTTCACTAAAAAATTCACTAGCATTCATCTCATTATTCTACAATTAATCATGGGTTCTCTAACCATACTTCTAGGATAACTCAATCTACAAAGCGTCTTCCCGTGAGGGCTTTCACCATAAGGGGACCACTTTGGAGTTCATTCATTTCTACTTATCATCAACCATGACAAGACAATAACGAGTCATCTTTACATCAAACAATCTTGGTTCCATTACCCAACCTTTGTGCTACAGGGCTTTCTTCAAGGGTTGACATCAATGAAAACCAACCTTAATCAACGGCATACATGTTCTCTTGTGACTTCTCTAAGAAAAGGAGGCTCGGTATCAATAAGAGGTCTCATAACTGAAGGATAGCTTTGAAAATCTTTTTTACTTTCTGGGGATGTGCCTTGATAGGCTTGTATGTTTCTCTACTTCTTGCAAAGTGAGTCTAGGTAGGCATTTTATGCCCTATTGCAATGTCTCTGACCATATCAACTGAAGAAACTGGATCAACTGGGATAATGTATATCTCCCTCTGAACTGATAAAGGGGGAGAAGGTATTGTTTCACTGTCAATCTTCATTTGAGATTCTTTGGGTTTGTTTGAATGGATATCTCTTCCTTTTAAGGACAACATCTTTAATTGTCTCATATAATATTCAACCAATATGGTTTGGAATCCCGTAGTAGAGATAATGGTTCGAGTCTTTGAGGATTCTCATACTAGGAATTTATTCAAAAATGCAATCAACTATAAAATTTGAAATCAATTGGTTTACCTGGTTTGTAGTCATGCTTTATTTTTAGAGGAAGTAATTCTCCTCTCTATTTTCTTCATTCTTTTGGAGGTGGGTCTAGATCAATGTCAGTGATGGAAGCATATTGTCTTCCCTTCTTCCTGGTTGGACAGTTTCTTGCATAGTGTCCATAATTGTCACATCTGAAGAAAATTTCTTAAACATCTCTTCTTTGATAACCTGGATTTGATGAATATTTTTCACCTTTAAATGATTTCCTGAAATTTCTTATGAATTTTCCTCCCTTCTTTGTATGAAGTGCAAGGGCATGATTTTCTTCTGAGGAATCTTCCACTCCTCTATTTCTAAGTCTAAGTTCTTATTGAATGCAATTTGTCCATAGACTATCAAAGGTTGGTAGAGCTTATCTTCCACTGATACTCTGAATGAAAGGATCCCATGATTTTGGAAGATTCTGGAGAGTGGTTAAGTCAAGTTCTCTATCAAACATGATTTCCCCGATGGTCTCTAGTTGTTCTTTAATCTCTGATAGATTCATAAAGAAGATGGCAACTGAGTCACCCTTCGTTATCTTGGTACTTTGAAGTTAGCTCTTTAAGGTAAGATCTATGAGGGTGTTTTCACTTTCAAACATTCCTTTTAAATCTTCATACATATCATAGGTTGTCTTTAGGTTGGAAATCTGAGGTAAGAGGTGGTCTCTTACTGAGTAGATAATTATTTTTCTTGCTTTGACATCTTCTCCCTTTCTTATCTTCTTCTCCATATCTATAGTTGTGGTTGGTAGGGTTTTATTTACCACATCCAATAGGTCATATTATTCAAGGGTGAATTGAATCCTTGATTTCCAGGAGTTGAAGTTGCTTGCTCCATCAAGCCTATCTTCTACTAATGCTATGTTCTTCATTTGATTGGTTTCTTCAATTTCTTGTCAACTAGATTTTGAAAACCTAATGATTAGGTTGAATTTAGAAACCTTGGATTATATTGGACTTATGACTTCCAACAATCAATTTGATAGTGTCACAGAGATGCTTGCTGATTCAGGAGGACGTTTCTTCATAAATCTAGAATTAATATTCTACAGGAAATTTCAGACACCTAGAAACCCTAGGGCCAAAAATCAAAATTTCTTGGAATTTCGTTTTGAGAGCTTCTGGAGATGCACTGGAAGAGGATGTACTCTTCTATGAAAAAATTATACCCAGCGTCCAAATATAAAGGGTTTAATCACCATTGTAAGGAAGTTTATACGAAATTTTCTGGAAACCCTAGAAGGGTCGTATGGTTCTGCAAAAGGTGAGTTGATACTTGGTGGATGCTTGTGCAATGGGTTCTTTCAAGACCTATTCTCTGATACCATGTTGATTTTTTTAATAAGTTAGGTTAAGCATGAATTTCATTCCATTTTTATCATTTAACCATAACCATAAATGTTGCAGCAACCAATATCACAAGAAGAAGCACCATGCACAAGAACACAAGAAGTATCCTGGGAAACCTTTCTCAACAAGGGAAGAAAACCCAGCCAAATCCTTTTCTATATTCTTCAAGAGAAAGACCTTCACTACTAAGATAACCCTAGCATACAAGAGGGTGCTCAAACCCTAGAACTCTAGCGCCCAAGAGAGGTGCACACTTTTCCCAAAGAAGTGTACTTGCTGAAATTTCCAAACTCACATGAAAGATATATTTCCTCAATGGAGAATTTACCTTTACTTATACTAACCTAAACATGTCAACAGAAGTGTCTATTGGCACAACAGGGCTGACCTCACTTATCTTATAATATAATTAATATTCACCAGATTAATTATCTTTTTACATTAATTACCAGTCACATTAAGGTAGGGTCGACATGTACCCTTTAAATTACAATTAGGGTTACAGGCAGGTCTGACTCTTGTACAATATAGAAAAGGATATGATACACCCACTAGTGTTCATCCACTAGGGGCACATCCATAGGGATTTCCATATATCTGGATCACTACATTACACAGAAGAACCATAACTTCACACATTCAACTGTTCTCACCCACAAGCACATCCACTTTACATATCTTCTTTCCCACTGCCTCACACAAGAGAATCATATGGAGTTTCCCATCAACTTTGTTGCTCAGAGGAGGCTAACACATCATTTTCATTTATTTTCACATGAATATGCACCCAGCACTTTGGGATTTCACACGTTCACCTTGTGATCAGCCACAGGCACATCTAACTTAACAGATCATCTTTCCCACTAGATAATCATATGGAGTTCTTCTCAACTCTCTGAATGGAGAAGGTCATATCTACGTTCCAACTCTGTCTCAGGAAGGAACCACGTACACTTCTTAGGGGATTTCTCTCAGGTTTGTAAGCTCAGAGAAAGACTCACATAGCTTCAATGATCCACATCTCATAAGTTTGTAAAATGGAGAATGTCTCACATAGCTGCAATCAACATAGCCATCTATTGCAACACTAAAATCATCTAAAAGAAATTTAAAAAGTTGATTAATGCAATGTCTTACTTGCTTCTGACAAATTCTAGTGTTTTGATGTTAATGAGTAAATATTTTTGGTCATTTTGAAGCAATTTTAAGGAACTTATTGTGAAGCCATTGTCTTATAAAATTTGTTGCTACAAATTTTTGTTTGCTTCAATATATATCAGCCATTTCTTTTATTGATAAAGTTTGTGATTTTATGAATTACTAACAGCAAGTTGTACTTGTGAAAAATATATTTTGTTGTTGCTTTGTTTTGGGAAGGTACATCTTAATTCTTTATTACTTCATTGGTTAAAACCCTAGGACTTTCTTATCAGTGTGACTTGTGAGAGGGGACATTTTCATAGACCTTTTACCCTTTCCTTTTCAAACCCCTATGTCACCGGGGACATCTCACCTGGGCCATCAACCCTAAATATAAAGAGGCATCCTATTGAGGTGACAGTGATAGGATAACCTCCAGTTACGCCAATTTTCTTTCCATTAACCTTTCATTTGATCAAAGTACAAATTGTGCGATAACATTTATGTGTCATTGTCGTGGAACACTGAGTTGATATTCCTCAACGACACTTTTTTCGGTAAGCCTTTATCCAAAAAAACTTTATCTTACAAAGCTTACCTGGTGACTCCACTAAGGGTGATCCCCTCTTTCCTCTAATAATTTCAAGAAAATTATCTGGTGACTTCACAAATGACGACCTGTAGTGGAAGTCGGTACACACTCTCTTCTATTGTTGTAATCCATGTTACCCCTACAAATCCTATTACCATTGTAAGTCCTCCTAAATGGTCTCACAAAGAACTCTTTGGTCCTTTGGATTTAGATAACACCCAAGGAGGATTACATGATCTACCCAAGAAGGATGACTCCTGGATACCTAGGTTTTCAGGAGAGGAAGGACCCTATGGTAACTCACATTGGACCAAGTTTTGTGAAGGGTTTGAATTTCACCAATCTGGACAAGAACAACTTGATATCTTTATGAGGCTCTTTGCAAGCTCACTCATTGGAACTGCCAGAAAATGGATGAACACTCAACCAAGTGGGAGCTTCAAAACCCCTAAGGATCTAGAACGAGCTTTCAAAAGAGGTGGTGTAAAGAAGAAAGTACATATTTATTTTACTCTCAATATCTCGAAATTTGCAAAGGAACCAATGAGAGCATTAGGGATTTCAATGATAGGTTCAATTTTCTCCTTAGCAAGATCCAACCCAACTTTCACCTGAAATTTATTCTCCATGATTACTTAAACCCATTAGAGGGAACTTTTTAGTTCACCCTCAAGCATCAATTACTCTCGAGCCTGGAAGAAGCACAAGAGGTTGCTTGCCAGATCAAGGAAAACCTTAGGTTCTATGATTCCATCCATCAGATTAACCTCTTGAATAGCAATGACTTTTGGGAACCAAATGATGAGAGAATGATAGAACTAGAGCCTGACCTCCCAGAAATCCTTGAGGTGGAATATAGCGCTTACCCAAGAAAATGGAGCACGAGCTTCACAAACATGGAAGATGCTTCCTCATTTTCTCAACAAAATGAATCTCCTGAGCACATGGAACCCACTCAAGACATGTTTGGAACACTCGAGTATGAAGGTGTTGAATACTCCCTACCTCAAATTTATGAGGATGACATTCTTGAAGAGGAATCTCCTTTTGTCTACCAAGTCGGAAGCATGGGAACAAAATATGGGGAAACCACACACTTTTATGTTACCCTCCAAGTGAATGACTCCCTCCTCCATAATTGTGTTTTTGACCCAAATGCTCCTAGTAATATTATGACCGAAAGATTCATGCACCAATTAGGTCTAATCATATCACATCCAAACACACAAGAAGATTTTACACAGGGCATTATTAAGGATCTAAGTGTTTCTTTCCATGCTTGCCCCCGTGCTCCTTTTACTATTTATGTATTGGTGATAGATGCTCTAAGCAATTGGGGGATCATACTCTGTAAGGACCTTGTAGAGAACTTGACTGGAAGTTTCCAAAACCAAGGATCTGAAGCTACCATACCTCACCTTGAAGGAGGATTCTTTACCCTTCACAAAGAACCCATTACAGGATTCCTAATTGAGACCCTTGGTGAAACAAATGATCAGCTCCTATCTGTTAACAATGAAATTGAGAATTGGTTCATCCAAGAGGCGAGTTTAGAAGGTAAAACTACCAAAACACCTGAAGGAATGTGGACTTTAGAGTTTGACAGGGCTCATTCGCATTCTGGCTCAGGGGTAGGTATTGTCTTGACAGCCCCATCCAAGGAGACCTTTTATTATTTCTATAGACTTGAATATCATTGTACAAACAACGTTGTTGAATACGAAGCTTTGATCCTAGGTATCAACTTGGCAATCGATAAAGGTGTCACACACCTAAGAGTGATAGGGGACTCGGACCTAATAGTGTCACAAATGTTACTAGACTTTGTTGCTAAGAATGAGAGACTAAAAAAGTACCGTGACTTTGCACAATCCATTGCAAAATATTTTGAAATGGTGATAATCAAAGTAGTTCCCCGAGAAGAAAACTACCTGGCAGATGCCCTGGTTGTTTCCGCTTCCACCTTACAACCTTGTGATTGCCCACTCCAAAACCTGTGAAAAATGGAAGTCTTGTTTAGACCTTTGATTCATGATAACTTGGAACATTGGCAAGTCTTTGAAGATGATGACCAGATCATTAGATTCATGGAAAATAGCAAAGCATTCATCGATTCACAAGTAAACTTCTTGGTTGATTCCATGAACCTAGATGTGGTCAAACTCCAAAATAACACCTTGCCAAAAGGATGTGTCCCTTTAGAGCATCTCTTTGATAGACACGATGTTTTCAAGGGAAAGAAGCCCAACAAACAAATAGATGAAGCCCTAGAATTCAACATTGGCATGGAGATGGATACAAGGATGGTCAAAATAGGGAAAGGAACTAATGAAAAGGAAAGGATGGAAATTCTAGATCTCATAAGAGAATTCAAGGATACCTTTGCTTGGAATTATGATGAACTAAAGGATTATAGGGGTGATGCCATCTAACATGCGATACCTTTGACAGAAGGAGCCAAACCTTTTCGACAAAAGCTAAGACATATCAACCCAAAATTGTCAAACTAGATACAAAAAGAACTCCAAAAGATGGTCGATGTTGGCATCATAGCTCCCATCGGATACTCGTCATGGATGTCAAATTTGGTAGTTGTCTAAAAGAAAAGTGGTGATATCCACTTGTGTGTGGGTTTTCAAAACCTTAACCAACTATCCTTGAAAGACAACTATCCCCTCCCAAATATGGAACATTTGCTACAAAGGGTTACAGGGGCAGGAATGATGTCCATGTTGGATGGATTTTATGGATACAACCAAGACTTGCTCAAGAGAGAAGATTAGCTTAAAACGACATTTACCAGACCATGGGGAACATTTATGTATTTGAGAATGTCGTTTGGCCTTATGAATGTCAGTGCTACCTTTCAAAGAGCGATGGATTTTGACTTTAGGGATCTCATTCAGAAAATCATATAGATTTACCAAGATCATCTCATAGTCGTATCAAAGGAGAGAAAAGACCACATATCACACCTCAGAATTGTTTTTGAGCGGTGTAGGAAATATGGTATCTCCTTGAACCCTACAAAATCTGTCTTCGGGATAGATAAAGGGAAACTTTTGGGTCACATAGCCTCGAAAAGGGGAATCTCTATAGACACTGAGCGGTTCCATTCTATTAATGTGTATGTCCCCCAGCCAACAAGAAGTCCCTACAATCCTTTTTCGAAAAAATAAATTTCATTCGAAGATTTGTCCCAAACTTTGCCGAAATGATAAAATCCATGAGTGCTTTACTAAATAAGGATACAGTGTTTAAGAGGGATGATAAAGCCATTAAATCTTTTGAAGACATAAAAAAAACTATCTCCCAAGCCCCAGTCTTGATCAATCCTGAATATTCAAGAGATTTCATAATATTCTTTTTTGCCTCCCATGACACCATTTGTAACACACCCACTACGGAAGACTAAAAATTTTTGGCTTTTCTTTCTCTTCTCCGAGGAACAGAATCCCCGAATTCCTATGGGGCTTGTTGCAGACCCTACCATCCCTTATCCGTACCTATATGATCATCGGCGATGATCAGAGGCCTTACTGGAGAGGTGCTCCCATCTTTCGCGATTCGGGAAATCGTGAAGCATGTATTCTCAGTTCCCTGGCTTTCGAGGTGCCGAAACCCGAAGGGAACCAACAGTTCGTCACAATTAATAATGCCTCGGATTGAAACCTGGAACTCCACCTTTCGGGGTTTCGCATACCGGGTTTCTAAAGTATAAGAGGGTGAGGGTCTCCTACCCTTCGGTTTTTCAGGTGATGAAACACTAAATACCCTATATCCACCAAACTCATTTCGGGGTTTCATCCATTGGAATTTCGTGTCTAGCAAACACAAGGAAAACTAACCTTTGGAGATCCCGGGTACCGAAACTCTGAAACACGAAAACCATGTGTACTAATCCATTTCAAGATTTCGTCTATCGGTATTTTGCGATATGTGAGGACAGGAGGGTTTTGCACCTGGGTTTCCCAGGAGCCGAAACTCCGAAACATCATAACCTGTCCACACTCTATCATTTTAGGATTTCGTAAGTCGGGATTTCGGGCTATGCGAAGACAGGAGGTCTCGCATCTGGGTTTCCCGGGTGCCGAAACTCCGAAACATCCAAACTCTAGACATTCTATGCCATTTCGAGGTTTCGCAAGTCGAGATTTTGGGACTGGCGAGTACAAGAGACTTGCCTCTAGATATCCCAAGTGTTGAAACACCGAAACAATAAATTCTAGTCACGCTATACCTTTTTGGGGTTTCATACTTCGGGGTTTCACGACTAGTGAGTACAAGGGATCTTACCCTTAGGTATCCCAGGTGCTGAAACACCATAACTCATTCGCGCTATTGTCATTTCGGGGTCTCATCCATCGGGATTTCGCAATATGCAAGAACAGGAGGTCTCACACCTGGGTTTCTCGGGAACCGAAACTCTGAAACATCGAACTCTAAATACACTATACTATTTTGGGATTTTTCAAGTTAGGATTTCAGGACTTGCGAGTGCAAGGGAAATCTCCCTTGGGTATTCCGGGTACCAAAACACAGAAACATCAAATCTATACGCGCTAAGCCATTTCAATATTTCGCAAGTTGGGATTTCAGGACTTGCGAGTGCAAGGGAATTCGCCCTTGGGTATTCCGGCTACCGAAACGCCAAATCTATACGTGCTAAGCAATTTTTGGAATTCACAAATCGGGTTTTTGGGATATGAGGTGATAGGAGGTCTCGCACCTGGGTTTCCCGGGAGCCGGAACTCCGAAACACCAAACTCCAAACATGCTCCACTATTTCGAGGTTTCCTCCATCGGGATTTCACGGGTCAGGATTTCACGATTCGGGTTTTTGAAATTGGCAAATACATGGGGCCCGCACTTAGGCACCCCGGGTGCCGAAATACCGAAATATAATAACTTCTCCACACTCTATCTTTTCGGGATTTCACAAGTTGGGATTTTGGGACTTGCGAGTGCAAGGGAACTCGCCCTTGGATATTTCGGATGTCAAAACATTGAAATATTGGGATTTAGCTACACGCTGTCATTTTGGGATTTCGCATGTCAGGATCTTGGGACTTGCGAGTACAAAGGAACTCACCCTCAAGTATTCCGGGTACCGAAACTCCGAAATACCAACTCTTAAACCTGCTCATCTTATTTCGGGGTTTCTTCCATTGAGATTTCGCAAGTCGGGATTTCAAGACTTGTGAGTACAAGGGAACTCGCCCTTGGATATTCCAGATGCTGAAACACCGAAATGTCGAAGTCAAAAAGGACCATTCTCTCTCGTGCAAGGTTTTAAGACTTACACCATAAAATCCTCCAGCAGATCCTTGGATAAACTTTCAAAAAGGGTGTCCCTGTGAGGAGATCTATCCAGGGCAGTACTTGAGACAAATAAGGGAATAAACTTCTCAAGAACAGCCTTGAAAACTAAATCTGTTATATATATATATGTGTGTGTGTGTGTGTGTGTGTGTGTGTGTGTGTGTGTGTGTGTGTATGTATGTATGTATGTATGTATGTATGTATGTATGTATGTATTTACATAAGCCAGAGATGGTCTTTCCAATATAAACATACATCCACTATTTCTTATCAAAACACCATACAGATAGTCTTATACTGAAACCATTCATAATTGCACAAACCATGAGCATGCATGTCAAAATATTAATTTCAAGATACGAGATATAACACTTATCAGAAAAACACCAAGTTTGATGCAACTATTGAGAGGGGTGCTCATTTCCACCCAACCGTAGGCTCAGTGATTGCGAATGGATTTACCACTGGCCACCCTCGAGCTTAGACCAGGATGTTGTGAGAATGAGTCTCTATTTGTTAGAGGTCGAGAATGAAGGTTACTCTCCCTCTTCTCTACTTATCAATCAATTTGTATATTTTTTCTAGAGTCCTTCCAATTTCTCCCCTCTTGTGATCTCTGTCATGACTTCCCCCTTCCACATCTCTTTCCTACCTTTTCTTTTCTAGCGAGGTTGTGTGTGGCACGAACTTCCCCATGGTGGTCAGGTCTGAGGCTTCCACAGATGGGCAGTTCATTCCCATCCCTCATTAACTCATGAGAAGCCTCTTCACCTACCAACCTGGTGAGTAATTCATTTCGGGGCCAGTGAGCCACTCTTGACCTTCGGGATAGTGAAGACCAAATATGGTATTTGTTTTGGTGGAAGTTAACGCCACCATTCCAGGTGCCTTCCACCACCTTTCATCAGCCATCATGGTCTCTTTTCAGCACATCCCCCTCCCATAAGTCCTGCAACATATATTCATAACATTATTTACATTCGTCGACCTTTTATACTAAGGTCCATTCAAAATCACACATTCACATCTTTGAGTCTGCCATAGTTCTTGGCCAGTATAATTATTTTTACAGACTGGGGGAAACAGGGTGTTACAATTCCCTCCCCCTTAAAGTAACATCGTCCTCGATGTTCTATCTATCAATATGACATGTATGTACAAAGGAAAACAAAATCATGTATGCATGTTTCATGGCATCCTCCATTTCCCATGTAGCCTCATCTGGGCCAAAATTTCTTCATTGCACCTTGACCTGTGCAATGGTTCGGTTCCGGAGTGGGGTTTCCTTTTTGTCCAGTATGCATTGAGGTTCTAGTAGGAATTCTCCCTCCGGTTCCACCTGGATAACAGACCAATCAATTATATGATTAGAATCATGTACATATTTCTTCAATAATGAAACATGGAAAACATTATGTGCTTTTACTGTGGGAGGAAGTGCTAGCCTATAAGCTACAGGTCCCACTCTATCTAGAACCTCAAAGGGTCC
>ML790299.1:56558-88888 GCA_009831015.1 Picea engelmannii | reverse complement strand
TGTGTGGGTCAGTAGATGTTTCAGGGTTTGAAATCTTTCTTCACATTTTTGTGTCCATGTAAATTTTGTCCCCTTTTTCTAGAGGGCAGTGATTGGACATCCAATCTTGGAGAATCCTTTTATAAATATCCTATAGTATCCTGCCAAGCCCATAAAGGATCGGATATCCAAAACGTCCTTCGGGGTAGGCCATTCCATAATAGACCTGATCTTATCAGGGTCTACTGCTATCCCTTCTTCAGATAGGGCATGGCCCAAGTAATGTATTTGCTTCTGGAAAAAGTCACGCTTGCTAAATTTGGCATAGAGATGATGTTCTCTTAGCACTTGAAGCACCAGTCTAAGGTGTTCCTCGTGTTTCTCTCTATTCTTGGAGTAAATTAATATGTCGTCAATAAAAACCAACACAAATTTGTCTAGGAATTTGTTGAGCACATTGTTCATTAAGCACATAAAAGTGGCAGGAGCATTGGTCAATCCGAATGGTACTACCACAAACTCGTAGTGACCATATCTTGTTCTGAAGGCAGTTTTGTGGATGTCTTCACCCTTGATTCGGACTTGATGGTATCTAGATCTCAAGTCAATCTTCGAGAAGATAGGGGCACCTCCCAATTGATCGAACAAGTCATCGATCCTAGGTAAGGGGTATTTGTTCTTTATGGTTACCTTATTGAGTTGTCTATAATCTATACACAGTCGGAGGGTACCATCTTTCTTTTTCACAAATAGGATTGGTGCTCCCCATGGAGACACGCTGGGCTAGATATAGCCTATGTCCATCATTTCTTTCAATTGTAATTTAAGTTCAACTAGCTCAGGTGTGCTCATCCTGTAGGGTGTCCTATACACTGGCACCACTCCTGGTGCAAGTTCTATTGATAAGTCGATGTCCCTTCTCAGAGGTAGACCCGGTACCTCTTCCGAAAATACATCTCTGTATTCTCTCAACATGGGGTGGTCTTCTAGGCTTGGTTTGTTGCCTCCAATTGTTTTCAACACCTATATTGCATACAGTGGACATCCTTTTCTGCAATACCTTCTCATTTGTAGAGCTAATATTTGTCTCACCGAGACAGGTTTTTGGATCCCTTGAAGGGTTATCCTCCTTCCTTCTTCACTTATGCATTCCAAGGTTTTATGGTAACAATCCAATTTGTCTTTATGGGTGGCTAGCTAGTCCATACCAATCAACAGATCATACAATCCTAGGGGTAATATGTTAAGGGTTGCTTGGGTGGGGAATTCACCAATAATTAATTGGCAGGGTGATATGACCTCCGCTACCCTTCTTTTGGTTCCAGTGGCTAACTATACCAACCAAGGCTCGGAATTTTTATGTGGCTATAGTTTACATTTATCAACATCCTTAGGGGCTATATAACTCAAATTTGAACCAGGGTCAATCAGAATAGACACTAGATGGTTGGTGATCATACCTTCGATTTCTACCACTGAAGCTTGGTGGTCAACGTGGTTATTATCCAAGGCTGCATAAATTTGCAGCACACTCCTGGCCACATAATTGATGGTGGTAGCTTCTTGAACGTTGTAAATTCTTCAACTTTTATGTTGTCAGTGCGGGCAGTCCCTCAGTAGATGTTCTTCTCCACAACCCCAACATTTCAAAGGTTCTCTCTTTGGGTTATCAGTCTTTACTAGGGCAGATCCAAAAAGTTTATTTCCTCTCAAGGAGAGAAAGTTCTGCTAGTGTACACTTCGGGCTGGGAAGCTCATCCTTGAGTTCTTTTTATAGTCCTTAAATCTTGGGGATTTAAACACCTTTCTCTGGAATCCTGAACTATTCTTCTACTTCTAGTCTTCGCGAGGTCATGTCCGACGCCCAAGCTATTCATAACAATATCTTGCCTTTCAGATAGTATCTTCTAGGGTCTTTGGTCCATCAAATTCAATCATGTTTTGATAGTCCTTAGGTAGTCCACTGATGAATCGTTGCACCTTTGCCTTATCTACTTTTATGTAGGGTACATACCTTAGCAACTTGAGGAATCTGTTGACATATTCCTCTATGGTGAGTTGCCCCAGCTTAAGTTCATAGAATTCTTTAGTCTTTTCGTCGAAATATTTTTTTGACAGATACTTCTTCCTAAAGTATTTCTCAAACCGTTCCCAAGACAGGTCTTCTTCATGAATCCCTTTTACATTCTTAAGGTCTTCCCGCCAAATGGAAGCCTTTCCATTCAAGTTGAAGGTGGCTACTCAGGCCTTCAAGTTTTCTGAGAAGTCATGGACTCTGAAATATTTCTTTAGTCCAAGCAGCCAGGCCTCCGCTTCCTCTCTGTTCTTTATTTCACCATCGAAGGTGGGTGGTTTGGCCTTCTTGAACTCTTCGATATTATGACTCTTGGAAAGTTTATGCTTCTTTCATTTTCTTTGGGAATGAGAACTAGTTCTGCTGCTAGAAGATCCCTCCGAGTCGCCAGCTTCCTTTCCAGAAGAATTGTCCGATGCTTGTCCCTTATCTCTGGGGTGGACCTTTCTCAAGGTTCTCCTCTCAATGTGGCCACTAACATGACCACATTTATGTGTCTCGGGTTCATGTTGCAATTGTCTTTGTATGTCGGATAAGCTTTGCAGTAAAACTGCATTAATTTCTGGTTGTTTCTCTTTCTCTTTTATCATCCTTTCCCTGTCATCCTTGCATCTCTGTTATTCGACCATGAGGCTCCTCGCAGTCTCAGCCATATCTGGAGGGGTTCCTACCGCCCTTCTTTCGACAGACTCTTCGTCTCTATTGTGGGACCCTTCCCCCACTTCATGGTGAGTCACCATTCTTTACATCTTCAATTTTTCGCGGTTGATCTTCCGCTTTGTGTGCAAAATAAAAACGCTAGTTGTTAGTCAATATTTATATTCATTTATAACTAGTACATAATTCATATTTTTCACATGCACACAAACAATAGGAGTTTTCATTCTTAACTTTGACTTTTGATTAAGAAGGTTAAGACAGGGGGTTACTCCTTTTAGGAGTGTTTCGAACGGAGGTCCTGCGCAACTCGTTCATGAGCCCAAGTAGGCCAAGTGTTGTAGCCATGCTCTGATACCAATTTGTAACACACCCACTACGGAAGACTAAAAATTTTCAGCTTTTTCCTCTTCTTCTCCGAGGAACAGAATCTCTGAATTCCTATGGGGCTTGTTCCAGACCCTACCATCCCTTATCCGTACCTATATGATCATCGGCGATGACCATAGGCCTTACTGGAGAGGTGCTCCTGGCTTTTGCGATTCGGGAAATCGTGAAGCATGTATTCTCGATTCCCTGGCTTTCGAGGTGCAGAAACCCAAATGGAACCAATAGTTCTTCACAACTAATAACACCTCGGATTGAAACCTGGCACTCCACCTTTCGGGGTTTTGCATACCGGGTTTCCGCAGTATAAGAGGGCGAGGGTCTCCTACCCTTCGGTTTTCCAGGTACCAAAAAACCAAAGACCCTATATCCGCCAAACTTATTTCGGGGTTTCATCCATCAAAGTTTTGTGTCTAGCAAACACGAGGAAAACTGACCTTTGGAGATCCCAGGTACCGAAACGCCAAAACACCAAAACCATGTGTGCTAATACATTTCGGGATTTCGCCTATCGGGATTTCACGATATGCGAGGACAGGAGGGTTTCGCACCTGGGTTTCTCGGGAGCCAAAACTCCAAAACATCATAAGCTGTCCACTCTCTATCATTTTGGTATTTCATAAGTCGAGATTTCGAGCTACACGAAGACATGAGGTCTCGCATCTAGGTTTCTCGGGTGCCAAAATTCCGAAACATCCAAACTCTAGACACGCTATGCAATTTCGAGGTTTCGCAAGTCAGGATTTCAGGACTGGTGAGTACAAGAGACTTGCCTCTAGATATCCCGGGTGTCGAAACACCGAAACAATAAATTCTAGTCACACTATACCTTTTCGGGGTTTCATACTTTGGGGTTTCATGACTGGCGAGTACAAGGGATCTTACCCTTAGGTATCCTGGGTGCCAAAACACTGAAACACCATAACTCATCCGTGCTATTGTCATTTCGGGGTCTCATCCATCGGGATTTTGTGATATGCGAGAATAGGAGGTCTCGCACCTAGGTTTCCCGGGAGCCAAAACTCTGAAACACCGAACTCTAAATACACTATACTATTTTGAGATTTCGTAAGTCAGGATTTCGAGACTTGCGAGTGCAAGGGAACTCTCCCTTGGGTATTCTGGGTACTGAAACACAGAAACACCGAATCTATACGTGCTAAGCCATTTCGAGATTTCGCAAGTCAGGATTTTGGGACTTGCGAGTGCAAGGGAACTCGCCCTTGGATATTCTGGGTACTGAAACGCCGAATATATATGCGCTAAGAAATTTTGGGAATTCGCAAACCAGGTTTTCGATATATGCGGCGACAGGAGGTCTCGCACCTGGGTTTCCCGAGAGCTGAAACTCCGAAACACCAAACTCCAAACATGTTCCACTATTTCAGGGTTTCCTCCATTGGGATTTCATGGGTCAGGATTTTGCGAGTCGGGTTTTCGAGACTGGCGAATACATGGGGCCCGCACTTAGGTACCCCGCGTGCCGAAATACCGAAATATAATAACTTCTCCACACTCTATCTTTTCAGGATTTCGCAAGTCGGGATTTCGGGACTTGCGAGTGCAAGGGAACTCACCCTTGGATATTTCGGATGTCGAAACACTGAAATATTGGGATTTAGCTACACGTTATCATTTCGGGATTTCGCATGTCGGGATTTCGGGACTTGCGAGTACAAAGGAACTCGCCCTCGGGTATTCCAGGTACCGAAACTCCGAAATACAAACTCTTAAACCTTCTCATCTTATTTCAGGGTTTCTTCCATCATGATTTCACAAGTCAGGATTTCGGGACTTGCGAGTACAAGGGAACTTGCCCTTGGATATTTCGGATGTCGAAACACCAAAATGTTGAAGTCAAAAAGGACCATTCTCTCTCGTGTAGGGTTTTAATACTTATGCCATAAAATCCTCCAATAGATCCTTGGATAAACTTTCAAAAAGGGTGTCCCTGTGAGGAGATCTATCCAGGGCAATACTTGAGACAAATAAGGGAATAAATTTCCTGAGAACAACCTTGAAAACTGAATCCGTTCATATATATATATATTTACGTAAGCCAGAGGTGGTCTTTCCAATATAAGAATACAACCACTATTTCTTATCAAAACACCATACAGACAGTCTTATACTAAAACCATTCATAATTTCACAAACCATGAGCATGCATGTCAAAATATTAATTTCAAGATATGAGATATAACACTTATCAGAAAAACACCATGTTTGATGCAACTGCTGAGAGGGGTGCTTGTTTCCACCCAACCGTAGCCTCAGTGATTCCAAATGGATTTACCACTAGCCACGATTTACCACTAGCCACCCCCGAGATTAGACTACGATGTTGTGAGACTGAGTCTCTATTCGTCAGAGGTCGAGAACGAAGGTTACTCTCCCTCTTCTCTACTTATCAATCACTCTGTATATTTTTTCCAGAGTCCTTCTTATTTATCCCCTCTTGCGATCTTTGTTGCGACTGCCCCCTTCCACACCTATTTCTTGCCTTTTCTTTTCCGACGAGGTTGGTGTGGCATGAACTTCCCCACGGTGGTCAAGTCTGAGGCTTCCACAGATGGGTGGTTCACCCCCATTCCTCATTAACTCATGAGGAGCCTCTTCACCTACCAACCTGGCGAGTAATTCATTTCGGGGCCAGCGAGCCGCTCTTGATCTTCAGGCCAGTGAATACCAAATACGGTATTTGTTTCGGTGGAAGTTAACACCACCATTCCATGTTCCTTCCACCACCTTTCAGCAGCCATCGTGGTCTCTTTTTAGCACATCCCCCTCCCAGCAGTCCTGCAACATATATTCATAACATTATTTACATTCGTCAACCTTTTATACTAAGGTCCATTCAAAATCACATATTCACATCTTTGAGTCTGCCATAGTTCTTGGCCAGTATAGTTATTTTTACAGACTGGGGGAAACAGGGTGTTACACCATTGCAGGTGTCTTGCTGCAAAAGGATGCTAACAATTATGAACACCCTATAGCCTTCATGAGAAAAATCTTTGAGGATTCAAAGATGAATTATTCCATCACTGAGAAACAAGCTTACGCCTTAGTGAAATCCCTTAAGAACTTTAGAAACTATGTGGGTTATAATAAAATCAAGGCTTATGTCCCTTACCCGGCAGTAAAGGATGTCTTATCACAACAAGACTGTATGGGTACTAGGGGCAAGTGGGTCTCCAAAATCCAAGAGTATGACTTAGATATAAAACCAACCAAGATTATAAAGGGATAGGGCTTGGCCCAGATGCTGACCGAGAGCAACCAAGAGGCCATACAAATGGGAGAAAGTGAACAAATAAACATGGTAGTCAGTGAATTAGAACATGATGAATGGTATTCCAATATAATATACTACCTTAAGAGCTTGTCATGCCCAGATCACCTGGTAGACTACAAAAGAAGGGCTTTGAGACTCAGAGCTATGAAATATTGTTTGACCGAGAATGGCCTTGGTTGGAAAGATCCCAATGGAGTTCTCCTTAGATGTGTCAATCAAGAAGAAGTTGATAAACTATTGAAGGAATTACACTCTGGGCATTGTGGTGGACATTTCACAACCCGTACTACTTCCCACAAGATCCTAAGAGCCAGATACTATTGGCCAACATTATTTTTTTATGCTCACCGATATGTTTGATCTTGCCAGCCTTGCCAATACTTTACTAGTAAACCAAAACTCACAGCACGGCCTTTAAAACCCGTGGTAGTAGAAGCTCATTTTCAACAATGGGGGCTGGACTTTATTGGAGAATTTAAAGACAATTCAAGTAATGGCTATCGGTGGATTTTAACAGCCACGAACTATTTTACTAGGTGAGTAGAGTCTATTCCCACAAAGAATGCCACTGAGGAGGTAGTCATGAACTTTTTGGAGGAAAGAATCATAGCTAGGTTTGGGGTCTCATCCAAGATTACCACAGANCGGTGGATTTTAACAGCCACGAACTATTTTACTAGGTGAGTAGAGTCTATTCCCACAAAGAATGCCACTGAGGAGGTAGTCATGAACTTTTTGGAGGAAAGAATCATAGCTAGGTTTGGGGTCTCATCCAAGATTACCACAGACAATGCCAAATCTTTCAGTTCTCTTACAATAGCATAATTTTGTTTCAAGTATGGCATTGTTATATCTCATTCTTCCAATTATTACCCACAAGGCAATGGGTTGGTAGAATCGAGAAATAAAAACCTTATGAACATCATCAAGAAGGTTGTGGGGGGAATAAAGAGGTCTTGGGATAGAAAACTTAAATATGCCTTGTGGGTAGATCGAATAACAACAAAGACCTCAATAGGAAGGACCCCTTTTGAACTGGTGTATGGCTTAGAAGTCAAACTACTTGTGAATCTCCAAATCCCCATCCTTTGTTTTGCTCAACAATACACCATTGACAGAGAAGCAATCCAAGGGTGAATTAACCAGTTGATAGAATTAGATGAATCTAGGAGGACCACCCTAAGCCAAATGGAAAAAAACCAAAAAAGATCAAGAACACCCTTGATCACAAGAAAAAGGAGAGGGATGTTGCCAAAGGAGATCTAGTGTTGTTATGGGATAAGAGAATGGAGAAACCTGGTATGCACAAGAAGTTGGATGGACTATGGACAGGTCCTTACAAGATCATGAGTCATGCAGGAACAAACGCTTTTCATCTAGGGATCATGGAAGGAGAAGCTTTGAAGTTACCGGTGAACACTATACACATCAAGTGTTACCACATGCCAGCAACATGATAGGTGAGTACAGGTAAGTAGGTAGGCATTTGCATTCATTGTATATGCCATTTGTATTTCATGCTAGATTAGTTGTATTTCCATTTGTATATATTCTTGCTTTCATTTACTGTACTATTTATATATGAGTCGGGGGTGATATCACCACCCCAAATGATTACTAATAATCTTTTGTTGATATCAAGCTGGTCACAGGTTATGCCAGAGATGTTCAGGTTCTCATGCGCTCTACAATGAGCACATGTCCCCGAGTTGGAGTCAAATGTTATCCCCTAGCCTAGGGATAACTAAGGAGATTATGTCTCGAGGCCCACATGTCCTAGACATGGAGTACCGAGAGCCATATTGACTTGAGCCTGGCCCTGGAGGGGCCATCCTTCTTCTTCTTCAACGCCTCTACCTTGTCAGCAGCAACAGCATCCATCCCATCAGCCTGGTCCTTCAGCAACAGTGGGTCTTTCTCCATAAGGTAATGAGTCTGGGTATCATGGTGTGTGTCACTCTGATTCTCAAAACATTTGAATATGTGCATTTAAATCTTTTTACTTCTAACATGTGCTTGTACCTTATGCCTTTCCACTTGTCCACACCTGGGGGGAATGACAGGATACCCTAGTAAGATGGTTCCCATAGGGTTTGAGTTTCCACTTGGAGGGGGTTCATGAAAGGTCATCGTTCATTCCCACCCTACTTACCACTTTTCATCTTTTTCCTTCTCATCCATCCCATACATTGGTTCGGGCATTGGGTTTTCCAAGTTAGAAAAGGGTTGTACCTTACCTTGTGGGACGAAGGGGTACTTACCACTTTTCATCTTTTTCCCTCTCACCCATCCCATACATTGGTTCGGGCATTGGGTTTGCCAAGCTAGCAAAGGGTTGTACCTTACCTTGTGGGAAGAAGGGGCTAAAGGCCTAGAGGGTAAAAGTAGTTGNAAGGGGTACTTACCACTTTTCATCTTTTTCCCTCTCACCCATCCCATACATTGGTTCGGGCATTGGGTTTGCCAAGCTAGCAAAGGGTTGTACCTTACCTTGTGGGAAGAAGGGGCTAAAGGCCTAGAGGGTAAAAGTAGTTGGCAAAAGATAAAGGCCAAAAGAACAAAACCTTCTGATGCTTCACCCAGGTTCCCCGAGAAATAAATAAAAGGCTTCTCAGTAAGAAACAGAGGGACCCATAAATTAATAAAATCAATACCTAGTTGGAGGATAGGGGGTCTCATCATGAGCCAGCCTATTAGGTCCATGGGCATGTAGCGGTATGACACTATCATTCAGCTGGTCACCACACCAGGGTAGTGGCTCTTAGTGGCATAGACAAGAGAAAGGGAGTCTCATCACGAGCCAACATTCTCATTTATGTGAAATGCTTGTGTGTAACATTATCACCATTGGTCACCATGCCAAGACAATGTCCCCTAACTAGACTCTTGAAAGAAAAAATCAATAAGATACAAAGATAAAAGGCATGAATGGGCTTGGAAACATTTGCATCCATGACAAGGTGCAGCTCACCCTCTTCAGAGGCACCCATAGGTAATCCATACATTCCCTTGTCATCACTACACCAATTTCTCAGACATCCCTTATCACCTCACCCACTTACATGGTCTGGATTTGTCTTCACCCGGAAACAATCCACATCCAATAAGAAGTATCCCAATAGAAAATCCTAGCGTCCCCTCCAAACCTGGCTTGTATAATAGCATAATGTCTTTGAGCACTTTTCTGGGAAAGGGGGTTTCATGCACATGTTTGAATAACTTGATTATTAGATGTGATTGTTATGGCGTACTTGGATGGATGGCGTACTATGACTTATGAGCCCATGGATGGCGTACTTGTTGTTGTTGCAGGGCCACACCTGACGGACAGGTACACATGGGGATATGATTAGTTCAGACCTCTATAAGGCTAAAATCCCACCAGATGGATGTTGAGATGCCAGCGAAGGGTAGAGACAAATCAGAAGTTTGCACCAGAGAGAGAGGAGGACGTTCCACTAGAGATAGCCTGGTAGGCCTGGACCCATGGGGGTCTTGCCCTTCTCACTATGATGTAGGCCTTGGAAGGCCCATGACATCACCCATGTGACCCATGACGTCACCCAGTGTTTTGGACACTTTGGAGGCAGTTGTGTGCCAAGTGGCACGGGCGGTTTGATCCAGAGGCCCAAGGAGGCCTAATGTTTTTCTCTTGGAGGCCAACGTTGCCCTAAAAAGGCCTAACGTCACCCTAACAAGGCATGATGTCACCTTTTCTTCTTGATTTATGGTTTTATTATGTCATTTAATGTAAAAACTGGATATTACATGTAACTAGCCATGTCGACCTTTTTGACCTAATTCTAGTCATTAAAATTGTGTAAATAAGGGGTTTTTTGCCATTGTATTTTTCATCATCTTTCACTCACACTTAGTGAGGTCTGAAATTTGCACCCTACTTAGGGTTTATTGGCTGAAATTTTAGGCGCACTTGTTGAAGGAGGCTAATTTTGGACTATTTTGGCAATTTTCTTTGTGGAAGTGTTCAACTAGGGTTTTTGCTTGATGATTCTTGATGAGTGTAAGTAAGATTTCTGCAATTATTCTTAATTGAATGGTTATGGTTGTGTTTATCTTGCATTTACATTAAGATTATGAAATTGCTAGTGTAAAACCCTAGGAAGCCAAGTACATGTTATTGTCCTTGCTTTAAGAGCTTTTACCTACTAGATTTTGCCAAGAAGCCGATTTTTCTTGAAGCTTTTTCTAAGGGCCTTGCCATTGCAATACCCTAGCACCTTTGTTTCATCCAAGCCGTCATTTGCTTCATCTTTGAGCTAAAGAAGGAGGAAAAATACTAAGGCCTAGGGTTACCTACATCTTAGTATCTATTTTCCCCCTAAGGTTTGGTAGTTGAAGCCTTGGGTTACCAGCACTTAAACTATTAACCTCTCTTGTCTTTGGCTCTCCTACTATCATCTTTTACTTCAAAATTTGTTGCCACCTAATAGACTCCATTTTTCCTAAAGGCACTAATCTAAGACTTTTCATTAAGTGATTGACCAAAACCACTATCAAAACCTATACCTTAAGCTCCATACTAACTACTCCTAACCCTAGAATAGTATAACCTACTAATTTAGTTGTTGTTGTTACAAAATAAGCTACATCCATCTATTGCAGCACTAAATGCATCTAAAAAAAATTGAAAAAGTTGATTAATGCACTGTCTTACCTGCTTCTGACAAATGCTAGTATTTTGATGTTAATGAGTAAATATTCTTGGTCATTTTGAAGCAATTTTAAGGCACTTATTGTGAAGCCATTGTCTTATCAACTTTGCTGCTACAAATTTCTGCTTGCTTTACTATATATCAGCCATTGCTTTTATTGATAAACTCTGTGGTTTTATGAAGTACTAACAGCAAGTTGTACTTGCAAAAGATATATTTTGTTGTTGCTTTGTTCTGGGCAGGTACATCTTAATTCTTTATTACTTCATTGGTTAAAACCCCAGGACTTTCTGATAAGTGTGACTTGTGATAGGGGACATTTTCATAGACATTTTACCCTTGCCTTCTCAAACCCCCAGGTCACCGGGGGCGTTTCCCCTAGGCCATCAACCCTAAATAGAAATAGGCATCCTATTGAGGTGACAGTGATAGGATAACCTCTAGTTACGCCAATTTGCCTTCCATTAACCTTTCCTTTGATCAAAGTACAAATTGTGCAATAACAGTCACTACTTTCATTTACGTTATGTTCCAAGTAGAGGCTCAAACAATCGAGCAGAATTCATAGCTCTCAAAACCTTGTTTTTTGTAGCTTAGGAGAAGGGGATCAAAAAGCTTCAGATTTTGGGAGATTCCAAGCTAATCGTAGTTTGAGTCCGCAAGAAGGCAAAAGTGGAAAATGTGGATCTTAGTCCTTTACTGCGTGACTTGGAATTTCAAATAAGCTCCTTTCTTGGCTCTCTTTTCATCACATTCTCAAGGAATTAAACACAACAGCAAATAGATTGTCCAAGTAAGCCTTATTGTTGTCGAAAAGAGCTTTTGGCTACCATGAATTTGTGGATGGCATATAAAAGGAAGCAATGGAATTCCAACTATAGATAACCAGTCTTGGCGTCCATGGTGTATGTTTTGTTGAATCTGGTAACATGTAGTCTTTTGTGTCTTGTTTTATGGTGACTGATAATGTTTGTTTGGTTAAGCTAGACTCTTTTGAGTCCTGGCTAGCCTATTTTTGAATGGTTGTAACATGTATATTCATTTCTATTGAATATAAGAGTTTTTTTCGGGGGAAAAAAATAAAATGGTTTTCCAACTTAAATTTTGTTTATATATAAAGTTAAAAAAAATTGTTAATGGGATCTATTTTGGGTGATTAAGAAGTTATCCTCGTTATTTATTATTTATGTTCAAATTCTAATTGTGATATGTAGTTTCTTCATAGATCCATTTGGATTGACATAGTACTAGCTCGCTTAAGTTCTGGTAGATGGAATTAAATGTTACAAACATTTTTCTGTCACCCATTTTCGTCAATGTTGTTAGGCATTTAATTGATTCTAACGGTTTACCCCATTATTCTAAAACTAAATAGCTAATGATTTGCAGGCTGGGACTATATGTTTGCATGTGTTTTTCATTTACTTGTGGTGTTTGATAATTAGCTATGTTTTAGCATTTTTCCGATGTGATTTTGCTCGGATTTGGTGGATCAAATTCCACTGAAATCAGATCAATTAAAATTGCTGATTTTGATTGCACAGTTCAGAGATTTTGAAAACTTTTCCTACGGATCATGCGGTCTCAACACTTCTGCTTTTATTCACCTAAAAAAGGTAATAAAGCACAGTAGTTCAGATGCCAGGCTCCGTGTTTGAAATTTTTGGGTGCTGCTAAAATTTTAGACTTGTCATTCTTCGGGGTAGGAATCGATGCCTTGAAGGAGAAGAGCTGGGAAGGAACTCACTTCAACAAAGTGTTTTACTCTCTTTTAGAAAATTAACTCAACTCTGATGTAATTTGAAGTTTACGTTTGAGAAGTTTTGAATGTAGATACTATTGGATTGTTTCAATGCATTTTCTGATAAAATCTGGTATGGAGTATTTCTCTTAAACCTTAATGCTCAATCTGTGTGATTTAAAGGAGAAATGAGATTGTAAAAATGCCACGCACAATGCTAATGAAAACTATTGGAGAGTTTACGCTCAACAAGGATGCGGTTTTCAAACAGACCACTTACATGTCTCATTCAGATTGCCAAGTGGCACATTACAACAAGGCAAGGATTTGGAGAGAAAGTTTGCATCAGCAATTTACACAGCTGAGGTTTTCCATTAACTAATTGCGTGTTAAACTAATAAAGTCAATTCTATTGAAATTCTATATAGCTCCCTCATAAACCTAGAGTCAAACAAAGTGCTTCATCTTTTCAAAACTACAAAGTACGACCTGAGTGTAAGTAAATGGGAGAGTAGACATTATTTCACACACACCAAAATTGTGCTAAGTGCTCTATTAAATCAATGTAATAGTACACATATAAATACATGAATGTTGTCTCAAGATAGACACACTATCTTGGTCATATTAACAACCAACGCAACAAACTAGGAGCTAGCTAGTTGGAAAGAATTTATCATATCCAAGTAGATCTAACAAGCTCCTACAAACTTGGAAACAGACGAACTCTACCCAATAATAACCAATAATCAAAACAACCACAAATATGGAAAGAATCACTCAAATCCAACTAGATCTAACAACCTCCTGCAAACTTGGAAACATACTCCTAACGTAGAGACGAACTCTACCCAATAATGATCAATAATCAAAACAACCACAAATATGATCACACATAAGACAATTAGTTGTTAATAATTCTAACACTCCCCCTTAATGACTACTTGTCTTAACCTTTGTCAAGTTACGTCATCATCATTGAGTCCTTTGCAACAAATGCTCCATCTTGAATCGAAGAGCCTCTTGATCAACAAAGTCTATATCTAGTCCATCCTGGCACTTTCACCTCGTACCTCAATCATGCAAAGATCACCAAATAGTCAAAGTCCATATAAAGGAACAACCATCCACTAGGATGCATGGGTACCTAACCGCTGCAACCGTCGATCTAATAGGATGTCCTTCATGTACATGGTTCATTCAACCTCTTGATGAACTCCCCCTAAGTATACATAAAACTTTTAGTTTCTAGACACCTACAGAGTCTACAACCAACATGGTTCACTCATAGAGTATCAAGCCAATAAATTGTTAGCTTTTTAGCTCGGGAGGTACTCTGCATGTTTTGTCTTGTATGTGGATATTACCTTATGTACACTACTAGGCACTTAACTTTGTAATGGGTTTTTATAAAGTTGTAAAGTGGTTCTTTTATTAAAGTGACTTTTTAATAAAGTGTACCTTCTGATATTAAAGTGATTTTATTTTATGAAGTGCAACTTATGTAATAAAGTGAAATGTACTTTAATATTTTAAGTGATTTATTTTGGAGGTGATGAATCATGGTCCTTGATCTTGTAAAGGAAAGATTAGATCTTAGCCTTTGGATTTAGAGTTAGGGAAGGTGAAAAGATATTTTAGAGGGAAAAGATCATCTTCAGATTTTATAAAAAAAATGCATTAGGTAGTGTGCAAGACACATTGAGAGAAGGAGATTGAGAGATTTTTTGAGTGAGCTTGAGAGAGGAAAGAGGGAAGCAAGGAGGGCATGTTTCCCAAGAGAGCTAGGGTGCAAATCCCAATGAAGACATTTTTGTTTCGAGTGTTGTTGTGTTTTGTTGGGATAGGTCGTACTGTACAGATCCGTACAAGTCGTATAGCAACAAACTTTGGCATGAAAATCGAGGCAAGTGAAGGCACATTTTTCGAGGCAATATTATCAGAGTTTTTTGAAGGAGGTCGATCGTACAGGAAGTGGGTACAACAGCCTTTTTTCGAGCACAAATTTTGAGGTGTCAATATCCATCAAATACGTACAGTTGTACAGACTATGGCACTAATTTCAAGGCAAATTGTGGTGGGACAGTTTTTTTGTTGTAAGTGGTTTTTATCTTGGTTGGAAATGTGTTATTGCTACTAATATGTACTTTCTCTCATTGGGTTTCCCCACATTGGGGTTTTCCTTGGCATTTGCCTAAATTTCTAAGTTATTCATGGGTGATTGAATGTTGTTCATTGTGTTTATTTCCGCTGCTTAATTACTTAGCAATGTGTATTTTTGCTTATGGAAATTTCTGAATGTGGGTTTTAGACATTTCAGAGTTCATGTAAGATAGTTATCTCTAGGTTGCTAAGTGTATGACATAATATTAGCTTGTTGATTTTTTGTCATTTAAAATTTACATGGTATCAGAGTTGGGGCTCTAAGTGACAATGAGCAATGAGATTTTTGGGCAAGTTTGAAGAGGGGAAATTTGTGATTGTTTTCCTTGAGCTCTAATAGGGAATATGGTTGCATTTATTATATTTGAGGATCGGTTGGATGGCATTTCCAACTATTTGCAGTGGAAGGTCTGGATATCAGTTGGTCTCAAGGAAAACAAGATTTGGAACTATGTTAGTTATGTTGTTGTGATTCCCACAGCAAATCATGTTTATTTGGATTTGCATGAGATCAAGGAGGCCAAAGCTCAGAGGATTATTCTAGATGGGGTGAAGGATCACCTTATCCCACACTTGGCTGAGAAGAAGACGGCCAAAGAGATGTGGGATGCACTTAAGAACTTATTTGAGGTGAAGAATGAGAATCAAAAGATGGCCTTGGAGGATAAGTTGCATGATACCAAGATGGGTAAGGAGGAGAGTGTTTATTTTTAACTTACCCGGGTAGCTCAAGTGAAAGATGAGATGGCAACATTTGGAGAGGTCATATCAGATTTAGAGTTGGTGAGGATAGCCTTGAAAGGCTTCACCAAAGAATGGGAAGTCTTCGTGAAGTGTGTGGTGGGTCGTGAGCATCTTCCATATTGGAGTAGACTGTAGGACGATTTCACTTAGGAAGAGATCCGGGAAGGATCTCATAGCAGTGGACAGAAGACAGATGGAGTTGATGAGAATGTTTCTTTTATTGAAAAGAGAAAGAATAAAGGAAGTTTCGAGAGGGACTTGAGTAAAGTCAGATGTTAATGTTGTAACCAGTTGGGGCACCTTGCTTCTCATTATCCTGAGAGAAATAAAAAGAAGAAGGAATTGGAGGGGCCTGAGACAACTGCTACAGCAGCCATGGAGGAATTTGCTTCCAAGTATGACAGGGAATTTTCTTTGGTTACCCTAGTTTCCATTGTCGATAGCGGAGGATTTGGAAGTGATATCAGATGGATTGTGGATAGTGGAGCCTCTTGCCACATGACAAGAATCTGGAGAATATTCCTAATTATTGTAGACACGGGTCCTGACCGACATGTGGTAAATGAAGGTGGTATGGAACGAATTGTACGTGGAGTTGGAAGGGTTAGATTCTGACTCGAGTATGGAGGATTCTTAGAGGTCGATGGAGTTCTCTTTGTTCCAAGGTTAAAGTTTAACTTGCTCTCACTCTCAGCCTTGGAGGATGTAGGATATTGTACATTGTTCAAGAGGGAACATGTATTTATCTACAGGGAGGGAGTGGACACGGTTGAACTGCAGTTGATCAGCTAGACAGGTTGTATATGTTGTGAGGACAACCTTCAGGGTATGATTCAGTGTCATATGAGGAGCTTGAGGAGGCTCCTGAGACTACGGGGGTACCAAGTGTTGTGTTGGTTTTGTCACTTGGATGAACAAAACAACAACACTTGCATGCCTAGATAAGCCTGATACACAAGATAGAAGTTTGTGAGTGGGTTAGACAAACCAAACACACGTGAAAACAAAGAAATATAACTAAAAACATATAAGAAATAAATGTTATAAAGATTGAAAAACTTAGAACCATGAAAATCAAACAATGACCAATATAATGCTACTAATGGATCAATAGATTAGTAGGTAAAACATTGTAGAGAAAGGTGGGGACTTATGATTCCCCTCTTCCTCCTTGGGAGGGCTCTTGAGTTCCCTAATTGAGAGCTCTTCTCTCCATACAATGGAAGAAATCACAAATGGTGAAGAAAAACAATGCATATTCCCTCAAGAGGTGAGTAGAATGGCCTATTGCAATGGTGCTTGAAGGCTTCAAAGAGAAAAGAGGACTCTCAAGGAAGAATTCTTCTAGCATAACAATACCTTGAAGATATCGATTTCTTAGCACACCCATGGCTCTTATTTATAGAATCCATTCATGGGAAAATGTAATTGGTTCATAGTGTGAACAAGGGGCCTTTTAGGGAACCCTATAGCCCTTGACCAACCCCCAAACACGATTTCACTCATATATGAGTGTCAAATCGTGTTGGGGGTCGGACTAGAATTGGTTGAGGGGCCCACAAGATCCATAAATGCGTCATTCATAGAATTGTACGGCTTTTCTCATAGACAGCCACTCATTTTGTGCATAGTGAGCACTGAGGATTGTGTTGGTCCGCACATACTGCGCACATGCTTCCTTTGGTGAATTTATGCACTTTGATTTTTGACCCAATTGTATGGTTTTTTTAAATTTTTAATGGACTTTAGTGTTGTAAGTGGACTATTTTTTGTTGGAATTGATTTGTTTCTTAAATCATTTGCATGCAATGTTGCAGACGATTTTTCAGTGATAACAGATGCCCCATGATGTGTAAGGTTAGGAGCATACATATAGCCAAAATACATCAATGTTTCTTTTGTTTAGAGTGCCATTGTAATGAAGAGTAAAGAGAGGAACTGCAAGAGAGATCCGCCGAAGGGAGAGGGAAAACTATGGGACCCAAACCTTTCTCTAGGGAGAAGAAATAAAATATGTGTACAAACGAGGCGGGCATGCCCCATTCTCATGATGAAACCAAAATGTGAGACTGTAACTGAAAATATATGTTGATGTAGATAACTACAGCACCCTCCGGGGTGGTTGATAATGGAAAATGGCAGTTTTGAATGGTGAATGGACTCTGAAGTGAGCCAAGGACGACTGTAAGAATTGTCAATGACTCGTAGGCATTGATGGCCTAACGAATTCAGAGGTCTTCAGCTGGTATGAAACAACTGCAATAGTCGCATAGTAAGACCCACCGTAACATGAGAGTTGTGTTGAATTCGAATGTTATGGGGGTCAACGGAATCGGAGAGCAATGATGATTCTCTTTGTGTCGTCTGAGACTCCTCATGGTAAAGGTAATGAGATTCAAGATATTGTCACCCTTATGGAAACTGTGTTGATGTCGACAATAAGGGAGGGGTGACTCTGAGAAGCAAAGGGCTTTGTGGAATCCACTGATTGATAGATGATATCAGGTACTGATGGGTAACACAAATGAAGTCAAGATGTTGTGAGACTCAAGACTACTCGTGGTTGGGGAATTTTATTAGGATGACTAACAGCAACTATAAAATTGAATCTTGAGGCAGGGGGGTGACTAGATATGGGGTTTAAACTGTGCCAGAGGCTAACAAAGTGGACAAACTTAGATATCATGGGTACATGGATTTGAGATACTTGGGGTTCGTGAACGATGTTGGAATGAAAAGAGTGGATGCCCCAGCAAAGGGCAACATGGGTTGCTTTGCCAGGAAAAAAGAGGTCATCAAGGATGAGAACAAAAAAGATAAGTATATGTTGGAAACAAAGACTTTTTACAATTACCAAAGAAATAAAAAATAATTTGGGTTGAGTATACAGATACAGAAATGGGTGCCCCGGTGAAAGATGGCTTGGCCTGTTAGGGCGCAAGTTTGTGAAAGAAAATTGGTGGAGGGTGGGGGCCCCATGGGTGGGTTTTTGTAGTCGGTAAATGAATGGAGGACAATCTGCAAATGGGTGAAAATTGATGGTGGATGAGATGGAGGGTTATGAAACTGTGGAGCTGCAGTTAATAGAACCGAGATGATATGACCTGGGATTCCATTGGGAAAGTTAGCAATATGATGAGAAGAGGGAATAATTACATGCCAGTGTCGAGCATATACCTGAAGGGGCTGTAGGTTTTTCAAAACAAGTACTTGCACAAATGAAAAATAAATACTTGACGTGAATAATATCTAATGATAAAGAACATATAACAACTATTTGATAAAATTGAAAGTGAGCACATGTACCTGAACGTGGCATGAGAAAAATGCTCCTCTGGGGCCAAGTGTAGATGATGACCAAGGGAATGTGAATGTGTATATGGTGGGACCAAGATCCCCTATATGAAAATGGATCAGAAAACGAAGGCTCTGGGCTCTTGTAATAGAGTGTGGAAGTTGGGAAAAAGGAGTTATATATGGCTAGTGGGCCCACAATGCCACCTGATTTGTACTTATCATTGTTGTTGAACTGTTAATATAGTTGTGAGGAGATTTGGAGATTACGAGAGCGTGAGGCTACCGATATGGGAGTGGCGAGAGACAAGTTAGTGGTCCTATCATCCTGTGCTTTGTAAAATTTCTAGTTTGTAGATAGGGGTTGTACGAAGGGGCGTACAGGGGATTTTAAGGGTAGGGGCCCACCAGTGTGTTAATGTTTAAGCCATTATTATAGTTCTTTTCATTTCAATAGATAACAATATCATAAGATAGAATCACTGAGAAATACACAATCACAAGAGACACATCATTCATCCTGGGAAACCCTCATGGAGAAGAAAACCCAGCAAAACTTCCTTATTATAGATAGCCAATACAATGCCAAGAGATAACTCAAACAAGTACAGAAGGTCCTCTCCCAAAGATGTGTCTCTCTCTCTCTCTCTCTTCTCTAACTGTAGCTCTAAAACTTGTCTCTCAAATGAACAAGTGAGTGTGTGTCTAAGTGAGGCGCTAGCCTCCTTATTTATACAAATTTGGCACGTGTGGAAGTGTCTTTTCACTGGCATGGCCAACTTCTTCTTCTGGGTGGTTATAACCACCTTTATTATATTTTGGGGCCTCTTTGATATATTATGGGGCTGACTTCTTCTTTTGTCTATTACAATTACATTATGACCAATCCGCAAAAGGATATTTGGTCCTTTACAATAGCCGACATGATCAATCCACAATGGGGGTTGATCCAATGAATAATATATCAAATAATAATCAGAATACACTTTGCAGTTACATTATTTCAACACTCCCCCTTAACAAGAAGGGTATTCTTCAACAGCATCAGGCAAGAGAGAGGATTTCATCATCAATAGCATCAGGAGGACAACATCATCAATATCATCTTGGAACATTGACTGGCGTATCTATAAATCATCGGAATTTTTCTTCATCAGCAGCATCGTCATTCTCAAAGGAATGCAATCATCATCTTCATCAATATGGATTAGTATAAAACTAATACATCATCATCACAGCACGAGGCTGGCTCATCATCATAATACCGGATTGGCTTTACGTCACAGCTGCAAGGATGGAAGCACAGTGCTCGTCTTGCTTTACATCACAGCTATCAAGCTAGAAGCAAGATACTAGACTAGCTTTACGTCACAGCTATCAAGCCGGAAGTATAGTACTAGTCTCATCTCATCGTCTTGCTTTGTGTCACAGAAATCAAGATGAAAGTAATATACTAGACTGGATTTATGTCACAGCTATCAAGTCAGAAGCACAGTACTAGTCTCATATCATCGTCTTGCTTTACGTCATAGAAATCAAGCTAGAAGCAAGATACTATACTGGATTTATGTCACAGCTATCAAGATGGAAGCACAGTACTAGTCTCATCTCATCGTCTTTCTTTACATCACAGTAATCAAGCTGGAAGCAAGATATTATATTGTCTTTACATCACAGCTATCAAGCTGGAAGCACAATACTAGTATCATGTCATCATCTTTCTTTACCTCACATCAATCAAGCTGGAAGAAAGATACTAGAATGGCTTTATGTCACAGCTATCAAGCCAAAATCACAGTACTAGTCTCATCTCATCGTCTTTCTTTACGTCACAGCAATCAAGTTGGAAGCAAGATACTAGACTCATCTCATCATCTTGATTTATGTCACAGCAATCAAGTTGGAAGAAATATACTAGACTGGCTTTACGTCACAGCTATCAAGCTGGAAGCAAAGTACTAATCTCATCTCATCATTGCTCCCCCTTTCGAGGAAGATCCTTTCGGACTATACCAAGCTTATCTCTAAAGTGTTCAAACTTTACATGAGATAGAGGCTTGCTCAACACATCAACAATCTGTTTATCTGTGCTAACATATTAGAGCTTTATGGCTCCTCTCTGCACCATGTCACAGATGTAATGATATCGGACCTCTATGTGCTTCGACCTGTCATGGAATATAGGATTCTTTATCATCTTTATGCAGCTCTAGTTGTCACATAGGATTGTGGTTTCTTCCATCTCTAGGTCAAATAGACCGGTCAACAACTTTTGAAGAAATATAGCTTCGTAGCTGGCAGAACACGCAGCAATGTATTCTTCTTCCATTGTCCTGAGAGAAATGTTGGATTGCTTCCTACTCTGCCACAAGATCATGGCTGATCCCAAACTGAAACAGAATCCTGAAGTGTTTTTCCTGTCAGAAACACTTCCTGCCCAATCTGAATCAGTGTACCCAATCAATGTGAAATCATGATCTCCATCATAACTAAGACCACAATCTAATGTACCCTTAAGGTACCTCATCACATGTTTTGTAGCCACTAGGTGAACATGTCTGGGTTCTACCAGAAACTGACTCAAGGTGTTCACGAAAAAACAAATGTCTGGTCTGGTGTTCGTCAGGTACATCAATGATCCAATTATCTGTCTATACAATGTGGCATCAATCAATTCTGACGAAGTATCGACCAACAGCTTCAGCTTTGTTTCCATGGGTGTATTCATGGACTTGTATTCTAACATGTCGAATCTCTTCAGGATTTCGACTGCATACTTCCCTTGGTTAAGGAAGATCCTCTCTAGACTCTTCCATACCTCAAGACCTAAGAAATAATGCATTAGGCCAAGGTATTTCATCTCAAATTCTGAGGCGAGTCTCTTCTTACATTCAATGATGAGATTTTCTTCTCCAGTTAAGAATAAGTCATCCACATACAACAATAATATCACTGTCTCATCATTCATAACCTTGAAGTAGAGGTTAGAATCTACTTTACTCTTGGTAAATCCCAAGCTCATCAAGAAACTGTCTATCCGGCCATACCAATATCTAGGAACTTGCTTCAATCCGTACAAGGCTTTCTTCAACTTGCAGACATGAGACTTCCTGTCTTCAACTTCAAATCCTTGAGGTTGCTCTATATACACTTCATCCTTGATGACACTATTTAGGAAAGTTGTATTTACGTCCATCTGGTGTAACTTCCACTTCATCTTAGCTGCAAGGGCTATGATGGTTATGATCGAAGTGTATCTGTATACAGGAGCGAATTTCTCTTCATAGTCAACGCCTTCCTTTTGAGAAAAGCCACGAGCGACAAATCTTGCTTTATACTTCTCAATACTTCAATCAGCAGCATGTTTTATTTTGAAGAGCCATTTGGAAGATACCACGTTCTTAATTTTAGGCCCAGGAACTATTTCTCATACATCATTATTTATTATGGATTGGTATTCCTCTGTCATGGCATCTGCCCATTCTTTCTTCTGAATGGCTTCTTCAAAGCAAGTAGGCTCCTTCTCTAGGATATCACACATCAAAGTTGTATAACTAGAGAATGGCTTTGGTTTCTTCACATGTCTCATGGTTCCTTCAGGGACACCATACTTCTCTCCATAAGCTCTCTTTCCCAAGAAGGCTTTCTCTTATGGGAGATCGTCATCTGAGGAGATTCTTTAAATTATACTATGTCATGATCTTATAGAATTTCTTCATCAGGGGAAGTTACGAATTCCCTCACTGGTTCTACAGCTCTAGGAACCTCCCTCACTGAATCTGCAATTATGGGGATTACGGGTTCCTCTTCATATACTTCTTCAAGCTGTCATCTTCTCGATTTCTTGAGCGTTGCATCTAAATTGAAGGTCACATCCCTTCTTATCTCAATGTGACGGTGACCTGGTATATAGATCCTGAAGGCCTTGGATACCTCACAGTATCCCACAAATATTCCCCTCTTTCGTGAGGGTTCCATCTTGTTTCTCTTCTCTTTTGGTATATGTATAAATATTGGGCAGCCAAATATTTTGAGATGGCTTACCTCTGGCTTCTTTCTGGTGACAATCTCTTTCGGGGTCTTGAACCCAAATGCACTATGGGACAATCAGTTTTTCACATATACGGTTGTCATTGCTACTTCTGCCCATAAGCACATAGGAAGATCTTGATCATGGATCATAGTCTTCATAGCTTCCATTATTGTTCTGTTCTTTCTTTCAGCTACACCGTTTTGTTGAGGATTATAGGGAGTAGTGAGTTCCCTCTTGATCCCAACATCTTTGCAAAATTTTAAAAACTCTTTTGAGGTGTATTCTCCTCCATTATCTGACCTGAGTGTTTTGATATTTCTTTCAGAAAGATTCTCTATCAAGGCTTTGAATTCCTTGAACTTGCTAAACACTTCATCTTTAGATTTCAAAAAATACACCTAGGTTTTACGAGAATAATCATCAATAAATGATACATAGTATACATACCCACTCATGGAGGACGATGGCATTGGGCCACACACATCTGAATGAATGAGTTCTAGGACTCCTTCTACTTTGTTGTCTCTCTTCGGAAAAGGGTTCTTGATGTTCTTCCCTTGTGCACATCCATTTCATACACCTTCATGGTCAACCTTGAGTTCTGGTAAACCTGTGACCATTTTGCATATGTATGGTAGTGCCTTGTAGTTAATGTGAGTTAATCTTCTATGCCAAAGTTCACATAAGTTTTCAATGGTGTGGGCCATGGAAGCTTCTAAGTGACCCTTTAGCTTATACAAGCCATTTTCTTCTTTTCCAATGATGATTGATTCATTTATGGTTTCTCCTTTAGCCCACATAAGAACTTTCCCATCTATAAAGGAAACTCTGAAGCCTTTCTTTTCTAAAGATGAAATGGAGAGTGGGTTCTTTTTCAAACCTGGTACATATAGTACATCCTTCATCTTCATTGAATTTCCTGAATTAAGCTTGTAGTTTGATTCTCCCACTCCTTTGATGGGATATTGGTAATCATCTCCAAGTGTCATTTTCTGAGAAAACTTATTTTCTGAAATACAAGAGAGAATGTCTCTTTGACCTGTCATGTGCTTTGATGCACCACTATCAATGAGCCAAGTGTCCTATCCAGGTGTTAATGATCCTGAGAGGGCCGAGATTAAGACATGATCTTTGATCTGTTCTCTTATCATCTTTGTGGGTGGCTCTTCATCTTCAACTACATGGGCATGGTGCCTCTTATGTTTCCTCTTGTATTCTTCTCATCTAGCTGGACAAAATTTCGCAATGTGTCCCATCTTGTCACAATGGTAGCATTGTACAGATGAGTAATCTCTTTCCTTTCATTTTCCTTTGTTCTGAAATATCCTTGGATGAGATTCTTTATGATTGAATTTGTTTGGGGGTTCAGACTCTTTATAAGTCTCTTTCTGGAAGTAGGGCTTCTTCCTTCCTCCTTTGGTGTGAGTAGCTAGGGCTTGATCATCATCTCTTGCTAGTAATTCTTCATGGTTAGCTACTCTTGTCTCTTCTTGAATGCATTCTTCTCATAGACCATCAAACTTTAGTTTCTCCATTCTAGCACAAATCGTTTGGATGAATGCATCCCAAGGTCTTGTGAGACCATTTAGGGCCATCATTATAAGTTGGTCTTCATCTATAATATCTCTGATTGCTTCTAGTTGTTATTTGAATTGAGATATTCTGGAGAAGTATTCTTGGATTGATTCTCATTTATGCATTCTTGTATTCTTGAGCTGAGTTCTAGGATTCATCTTTTGGTTTATGTTCTTTCCTTCATATAGTCTTCTTAGGGCATCAAACATTTCTTTTGGAGTCTTCTTTGATGACACATAGGGAATCAGGTGATCTTTGATTGAATCTGCAATGATTCTTTTGGCCTTGATTGTGTCCTTTTGGTGCTTTTCTTTTCCTGTAGCATCATCGGGCTCCAGCACTTCTTCTTTGACGAATCCTGCTAGGTCATTCTCTTCAAGAATGAGACCAATCCTATACTTCCAGGCATGGAATTTTTCCACACCTTCTAGCTTGTCAACAAGCTTAATGCTTGCAGACATCTTTTACCTGAAGTTGGGAAAATGTCCAAAAAATGAAAGTGTTCAAAGTCAAATTTTGAGCTTACCAGGAGGTATGTTTGGCTGAGGCGAGTATCCTGGTGTGCTTGGATTTGAGAAAATCCAACTTTTACCCCTCCAAACTTGATCTGTGGATTTCTGGACTGGTGCTTCTAGTTTTCTGGTACCTCTGGTACTCTAGTACTTCTAGTACTTCTAGTTCTCTGGTTTTCTGGTACTTCTAGTACTTTGTGAAACTAGGGTTTCACTTTTCGAGAGATCTAGCCACTGAAAAGGTGCACTGAAGGTGCCAAAATGATCCTTGAGGGAGGGCACACTTTTCTAGATGGTTTTAGGGCTAAAATATCTCACCAAAAAAAAACCTAATTTGCATGTATGGCAACAGTGATGTTTTTCACTTTTCTCTTGTGAAAGATGCTCTCTTCATCTTGGCTCTGATTCCATGTTAATGTTTAAACCATTATTATCATTCTTTTCATTTCAATAGATAACAATAGCATAAAATAGAATCACTGAGAAATACACAATCACAAGAGACGCATCATTTATCCTAGAAACCTTCATGGGGAAGAAAACCCAGCAAAAATTCCTTATTATAGATAGCCAATACAATGACAAGACATAACTCAAACAAGTACAGAAGGTTCTCTCCCAAAGATGTGCCTCTCTCTCTCTCTCTTCTCCAACTGCAACTCTGAAACGTGTCTCTCAAATGAACAAGTGAGTGTGTGTCTAAGTGAGGCGCTAGCCTCCTTATTTATACAAATCTGGCACATGTGGAAGTGTCTTTTCACTGGCAGGGCCAACTTCTTCTTCTGGGTGGTTATAACCACCTTATTATATTTGAGGGCCTCTTTGATATATTATGGGGCCAACTTCTTCTTTTGCCTATTACAATTGCATTATGACCAATCCGCAAAAGGGGATTTGGTCCTTTACAATAGCCGACATGATCAATCGACAATGGGGATTGATCCAATGAATAATATATCAAATAATAATCAGAATACACTTTGCAGTTACATTATTTCAACACAGTGCATGGTAAAAGGAGAAATAACCGCACATATGTATGTGGGTATTACTCAATTTCCGACGCATAATGTGTGGTTGTGCTGGACATAGTCGTGCATGTGGGTGCAAGGGTTGGGAAAAAAGGAGTCCATGAGATGTGTGCCTATTGGAATGGCATTTGTACACTCATGCGCAGTTGTTTCTCATATAGTTGTGCATGAGTGTGCAATTGTACAAAGAACAGGTGTGCACCTGTCTGGGAAAAATCTGCGCACTGTGGGCAATGCTAGGGGTTTGTGATTTTTGATATTTTTATGTTTTTTTCTGGATGATGAGGTTGATCAAGTGTTTATGTGTGGATGCAAGTGATCAGCAGAGTATACAGCATTATGTTGGTCCACTAGAGAGAGCATGACTGGGACCAGTTGCGGGAGGCAATGAGAGTGTAGGTGGGCATGAGGAGATACTTGGTAGCCTGTGAGTTGCTCAAGTTCTTTGACTACCCTCTGATATGGTTGTAGGATTTCCTGCTTCAGTACTTGATTGGGATGTGGAGAACTGATTTGCAGTGCTTCATAGTGAGGGCAGAGAAGCCTACATTATTTGCGACAGAGGATGTATATTTCTTGACGGGGCTCCCATTCTATGGAATGGCCCTGCCTATTGAGACCCATTTGCCCAAGGATGATCGAGTGGAGACTATGGCGGCTCTCCACTGTACTAGGCCGAACCCTATGTCGGGTTCGATCGTCCACATCGAGGCCATTGATGGACTCCTTACTTAGTGTGTAGCGGCGATGGTGGTGAGGATCTATGGATCCTTGGCTACTCAGCAGATCACTGGTGGTCAGTTGAGGGTTGTGGAGCAGGTCTTGGATGGGGACCTATTTACATGGGGTGTGATTTTTCACACCAAGATTATGGGACAGTTGAACCGGTGTCGGTGAGCCAACTCTGGTGACTTTTCATTTAGGTTCGTTCTGGTGACCTGGTTCTTAGAGAGGGTGCCTCGTAAAAAATGTTGCCTCCTGGGAAGGAATGGGATCAGCAAGGTATTTGTTTGTGTTATGGTTTTATGTTTTTTGATTTATATATATAGCATTGATTATATATGTATACGGATGCTAACACTATCTCTGGTGTTGCTTTTCAGATGTGGGACCCTTAGGGCAAGAGGTGGTGGTTTTCAGGGAGTTGACTCATTGGGGGCCAGCTCGACCGGTGCCTGCAAAGTCGAGGGTTGGACAGAGGCGGTGGAGAGATGATGTTGGTGTTGGAACAGTGAGATAGCTATAGGAATACGTCAGGGTGATGTTGGAGGACCTACGCAGATGCTTCGAGTGGGTTCTATAGGGTGTACCTGAGGGCATGTGGGCCCACATCCAAGACGAGGAGGTCTTGGATTGGGGCATGGGAGTACTGGTAGAGTGGCAGACCCTGATCTGTCGAGAAGTAGTGGTAGGGGAAGCGATGACTAGTCAGCTTGCTCCTGAACCTGGAGGGCCACCAGCTGGTGGGGCGCCTCTGGCCAACAAAGGACCTGGGGGGAAGCTCTAGGGGCACCTTGAGTGTTGATTTTTGTATATATATGGGTTTATGGGCCTAGTTTTGTATAGGGTATTGAATAATCATTTTTTGTACTCATAGGGGTGAGAGGACTTAGGAGCCTACGGGAAATTGTACATGTATATTTTTTGTAAACACTTATGACATTTGTTGATGATATATATATGGATATATTTTGGATCATTCATGTCTTTTTTTGTTATTTTTTTATGTATGATGTTGTTTCTATGTGTTGTGACAAATGTATGATGTTATGGATAAAATGATGTTTAATATGATAAATGTCAATCTAATACTTGGTTAGCCATGTGATCTTCTACTTGATTGAGTTGTCTTGGAATATGTATAAATGTGATTGAATCAAAGTTGTGAGATAGGAATCTAACTTGTAGGTATTTGCAAAAGAGGCAAGGATCGTGAACATGATATACATTGTTGATCTACAGGATGACAAGTTGGGAATCTAATAGAACACTAAGGTGATGAATGTGGCGGTGACTGGCCTCAGAAATGATACCAATGATGGTGTCATATTCATCTTAGTTGTTGGTGGCCAAGCCCAAACATATGCCACTGGAGTGGAGCAGGACATGTGAGGGAGTATAGAGGGCCCAAGCGGCCAAAGCGAGATTCACAGTCCAGTGGTTGGCACCACCAGCGTAACCGATGTGGTAGGTTGATGGATGATGCATCTGTAAATAACACGGATGATAGATCAGGCATGAGGAGTGGTGGTGGAAAATAACAATAAAAACTCTACAAATGTGTACAAAGAAAAACCTAAGGTAGTGGGGCTATGCTTAGGCATAAAAATTCTTTAAGTACAATCTGTTTACGGGTTCTTTGAGAGGGAAGCCTTCTGGAGAGGCCAATATGTAGGCGCCTTTAGTGAGGAAGTGTTGGACGATGTAAGTTCTGTTCCATAATGACTCTAATTTCCCATGGCCAAAAGTATTGTGGGCGATATCGTAGGCTAACACGAGATCACCTTCGTTAAATGGGTGAAGGTTGACATGGCAGCCGAAGGTGGATTTGGACCCTTTTTTAGTTGCCTCATTGTGTTGTAATGAAGATCAACGATATTCATCAAGTGACTCTAAGGTCAGCAGGCATTGCTCCATTGGGCACAGTGTCAAGTACTAGCTCAATGGCAGTGCGTAATGTGGGTATTTCAGACTCGATAGGGAGGGTGTCTTCGATCCCATGGACGAGGTGGAATAGTGTAAAACTGATGGAATTTTTTACTCTCATTTGATAATCTCATAAAGAGGAAAACAACATATGATGACAGTTAGTCTTATGTTTGTTGACGGCACATTGTAGCATGGTTTTGAGGACTTTTTTGATAGCCTCAACCTGTCTGTTGGAATGAGGGTACCATGGGGAGAAAAACTCATGGGAGAATCCTAGCTTTGAGGAGAGTTCTGCAAAGATATCGTTCTCAAAGTGCTTATCATGATCGAAAACTAGCTGTAGTGGGATTCCGAACTGGGTAATGATGTGGTTGAAGAAAAAACACGTTGTTGTGTTAGCGGTGTTGTTAAATGTGGGCATAGCTTCAGCCCATTTGGTAAAGTAATCCATTGCCACGACAATGTACTTGTTTCCATTGTTGGATGGAGGATGGAAATTCATGAAGTCTATGACCCATTTATAGAAGGCCTCGGTTGTGATGACTAGATGTAGAAGAGTTGGTGGCACTTGTGCTTTGTTTGCATAAAGCTGGAATTTGTCACATCACTTGACAGTGTGGATGCAGTCATGAAACAAAGTGGGCCAGAAGCACCCTGCTCAAATTATTTTTTGGGTGGTGGACATACCCGAGAGGTGACCACCGCAAGCGTCGTTGTGACAATTTTTCAAGACTCAGTCAGCTTCATCGATGGTAAGACATCGGCAAAGAATGGTGTCGACCCCGCGTCGATAGAGAATGTCTTTGATGAGGAGGTATCAGGGGGCCTGATGGGGAATGTGTCGATGATCATCTCGAGAGATATGAGACCAAAAAAAAATTGTGTGAAGGTAGACAATGAGGTCGTCATACCAGGGGTCATCAGAGGGGATGAAGAAGAGGTGTTCATCATGGAAATCCTCATTGATGGGGGAATCTTTAGCGTCTGAGGGAAAATTTGTAATGAGTTCGGCTGGGAAGAGAGATTTCTTGATTTTGGGAGTAGATAATTCTAGATCGTATTCTTGGAGGATGAAAATCCATCAGGTGAATTTGTCATTAATTTTTCGTCGACTAAGCAATTATTTCATGGCGTTGGAATCTGCTATGACCTTGGTGGTTCTAAGAAAAATGTAATGTTGCAATTTTTGGACTATGAGGACAACTACTAATGCAAGTTTCTCATCATGTTTATACTTCATGGGTGTCCTTGAAAGGTTCTTATTGATGTAGTAAATGACATGTTCATGCCCATCATCCCCTAGTTGGACAAGGACTCCTACCACTGAGACAGTTGAGGTTGATAAGTAGACAATGTAATTGCAATCATAGTCTAGGGGGGTAATCAAAGGGGCATTAATGGATAGGGAAGATTTTAAATCATCAAAAGTTGTTTGAGCATGTTCTTCCCATTGAAATGGGATATCATGTTGCAGTAGGCGGAGGAAACCATGTGCGCGAGTGGCATAGTCTGGGAAAAAGCGACGTAGAAAGTTGGTTTTTCATTGCAAGCTTTGCAGTTGGCGTAAATTCCTAGGTGGTGGAATTTCTGTGATAGCTTGGACCTTGAGGGGATCCACAGTGATTCCATGTTGAGAGACAATGAACCCAAGGAGGTGTCCGGCAGTAACGCAAAATACACACTTGAGGGGGTTCAAGAATATATTATATTAGTGACACCGTTGGAAAACGATGTGTAAGTCGTCTAAATGTTGGGTTCACTTTTTGGATCGAGCAGTAAGGTCTTCCAAATAAGAAAGGATGATGCGAGGAAGATCATGAAAAAAATAGGTCATGGCCCATTGAAATGTAGCACCAACATTTTTTAGTCCAAAAGGCATGAAGCGATAAACAAAGGTACCCCAAGGTGTAGTAAAAGTTGTTTTATACTGATCTGTTGGGTGGATTTGGATTTGATTGTAGCTAGAGAACCCATCCATAATGGATAGTGCCTCATGGTCAGCACAGCCATCGATGACTTGATCGATAAAAGGGGTTGGAAATTTGCCTTTGGGACAAGCGTGGTTGAGATCGCGAAATTCTATGCATACATTAATAGTGCCATTTTTTTTGCTAACGGGGACGGGGTTGGACACCCACGAAGTGTACGCAATGGGGTAAATGAATCTGGCAGCGCATAACTTGTCTATTTCGGCTTTGATAGTCGCATCTTTGGATGGGTTAAGGGGGCGTTTATTTTGATGAACAGGGGGACATCTAGCTAAGTGTCGATTCGATGTTCAAATATAGATGGATCGAGGTCGGGCATCTTCGTATATGACCAGGAAAAAATATCTTGGTATTCCTGAAAGAGAGCTTTGTAAGCAATGAGTTCTTCAGGGGAGCATTCAATTCCAATGGTAATTTTTTCTATGATTCCAGGTTTAATGGAAATGTCAATTTTGATGGTGGGGGGAATGTTGGCCATGTTGCCTTCTTCAAAAGTGTCTGGGGCAGGGATAGGGTTGTTGAACTAGTCTACATGCCCTAACGAAATAAAATCCTTGGTTTCGATTGTGCACATGGAATCTTGGATAAGAGGGTGAAAGGACTCCTGTGAAAATAAAAGTGCTCTATGATGGATTGCATTCCATGGGCAATCAGGGGTAGTGAGTTCCTCCAAGATATCTTCATCGGAGTGAAAAATGTGAGAATATGGGGATCATGGGAGGCGACAGGGGGAACTGTCAATGGGTAAGTGTTATTGTCTTGAAGTGGTGAGGACATAGACGGGATATCGTGTATCTTGTGTGAGGGACCGTTGGACATAAAGTAAATGTCTCGATATTGTGGAGGGTACCTCATTCGCTCGGGGACTAGCGACGAGATATATTGAATATTAGTAATGTGAACCTCAATAGGGAGTGGTTGAGAGGGATATAGCCAAGATGTTTGGCGTATTGCGGCTAACATTTGGAGAAATTGAGGTAGAGTTGGGAAATGATGAGTGTAGTGGCCATACTCTGAACAAATGGCACAAGAGAATTTTGTTCACAATCCTTTATTGTGTGTGGTTGAGGACTTTGTAGTAGTAGTGGATGTACTTGGTGGAGTGGCAAAAAATAAAGTTTCTCCAGGGATTTGGATCAGATTACATAACTCAAGAAGAGTAGGACATCGGTTAGTGAGGTGTCCTTCTCTTTCGCATAGTGCGTAAGGAGGTTGGGCTCGGGGAGGAAGTGGAGTTGTGGGCTCATTCTTCTTGCATCTTCCCCCAGTGGTGGTGGTGTTATTGCTAGTTAGAGGCGGGGGTGGTGTGGCAGGATCTTGTACTGGGATCTGCATCAGTAGTCCCTCTACTTGAGGAGGGAGAGATGTTGTAGGAACAATAGCGGCTGGATGGAGATACCAAACGGGGATGGAAAGAACCATGTTTGGAAGGGTAAAAGTAGCAGCTACCTGGAACGCTTGGACTCTAGGTAGGGGGTAGAAAAGGGGAATTTGGGTAATGGCTTGGGGGATTGTCTCCCAAACCGATATTT
>ML790299.1:0-27848 GCA_009831015.1 Picea engelmannii | reverse complement strand
AATGTACGTTGTAGATGTATGTTGTAGGTTTTCATTTGCAAGAGTATGTTTGATTTCCAGGGTTAGAAGTCTTTGTGGTTTTATACCAGGAGGGTGTGACAGAGTACTGCGGTCTCTGAATACCAATGCATAGATGCACTTCTAAACTCTGTGGATTCAGACAAAGGCGTGTTGCAAGCACAGGAACTGGAATCAACAACTCAGAAAAGATCTGTGAGGTTGTTGAACACCTCAAGAGGCAAGGCTGTGTAGAAAAGAACACAGGTGCAGACAGAAACTCTAAGGAGGTCTGTGAAGTTCTGCCAAGTGGGCATTAAGCATATGCACAGTGATGCATTGAGAAGAAATCTATTGTGAGTTCAAGGAGTACGAGAATCACTGAGGATTCTGAGAGCCCTGCCAAGTGGGCATTGAACAGGTGCATAGGTGCACAGAGGAAGTACAGAACTATTGGATGTTTTGTGAGAAGACATTCTTCCAGGAGGGCATTGAGTCAGTATGCAGACAATCACAAGAGAAGAGAACTCTTTGAGTTCTGTATTTTGAAGGAAGATTCCACTGAGGGATCTTTGCAGGGTTGTTGGATGCCCTGTAGACTCAGCAAGAGGTTTCTTGAGAGAAGGATAGCCCAGAAGGCATCCAATTTCTCCATCTGTGGGAGAAGGGAGAAGGATTTATTTCCTTAGAGATATGAGTGGTTGAGAAGCTCAAGAGAGATAGCACTCTGGATGCGTGAAGACCCTATAGAGGCGCAGAATTCAAAGAATCCCTTGGGGTTCGAAAATAAAAGCTCAGGAGGAATAGTGCTTTAGGTGCACAAGCATAGTTGCAAGGAGTGCAGAAACCGAAGAACTCTTTGGAGGAGTTTAGAGTTCCCAGAAGCCCAGGAGGAACATCATTTTCATACATGCGGGAGAACTCAAAAGGAAGGAGTTATCACAGGAGAAAGAAGGCAAAGGTTGAGGCCTTTGGAAAACTTGGAATTATTCTAAGTGCAGGAAGTCTAAAGTGCGCAGAAACTCAGGAGGGAGCACAGTTGTCGTCGGATCAGTCGTAGAGATCTGGACCGTTGGTTTTTCACATCCAAGAAGGAGTAGGCGAAGCGCACAGAAGGGGCAGATCATGAGCCTTTGGATCTCACTCAGATACTCATCAACCGTCGGATCGGGTGAAGATGTGCGGAGTTTAGTCTCTGGAGTGTGCGTAGAAGAACGGATCTGGACCGTTGGATCTTGATCCGAATACCCGTCAGCCGTCGGATCTGACTGGAGCTGCACGAGGTTTAAGCCTTCGTGGACAGGGAGAAGGAAGTCCCGAAAGAGTTGTCTCATCGGGATAACATCCATCGGGATATCGGAAGTCTCGAGGACAGGAGATCGGGAATCTCCATGGTAAAAGTCTCGGGAATGATCTGAATCGTCCATCTTGAGGAGACAGGTGGCAGAGATCGGAAACCCGTCGGTATTTCGGCTATCAAGGTTTTCAGTTGACAGAGAATTTTTGTCATCGGGGTATCGTAAATCCCGAAATAGTGAGATTGGATCAGGTCCGTCCATCTGTTGGGGACACGTGGCCGAGATCCAGACTATCGGGGAAAGTCCCGATAGAAAAGTCAAACCGGTGCATCGGGGTTCGACGTTTCGCGAGTCCTGAGGACAAGACTTCCAGAGCATTAGAAGTTGCAAAATCGTGAGAGGTGATCGGGACCGTCCGGCATAGGAGGACGTGTGCCAACAATCAAAGCATTCGAGAAATTTCTTGAAAGGAAAGTCATCCATCGGCATTACAGGATTTGGGATATCAGGGATCTCGTGGAAAAGAAGTCCATACATTTCGAAAACGCGGAGTCCGGAATCTCGATAAGGGAGAAAGCTCCATGTGGGACCCTGTTGATTTCATCCCATCATATCAAGGCATCAGGAATTTCCACAGTGAAAACCCCGAAAGGAGGTAAGGTTGCGGTCTTATGAGGACTAGTCACATGGACTAGGAACATAGCCAGGAGGGGCTAAGGCAAAAAGGGCGCATTGGCAAATCGGAGTTCGAGAAATCAAGAGGACAGGGGATTCTTGTCATCGAGAACTTGAAACCCCGAAGCCCAAAATCACATTTCCTGTGGGGAAATCGTTCATGGTCGTGTTGGGGCCGTAAGAAAAAAAAAGGAAGGACTTGTGGATCGGATTTTTAATAGGGATTCCAGCAGGGGATCAAAAAGATCCAAGTTGGCTCGAGGAAGAGATTGAATGATCCTTAAGACCGGGAGGTCAACGCAGAGTCCTTTGCCGAGGCAGAGGGTGTGTCTATGTCAGTTGGTATCAGAGCAGGACTTCACTTATATATTTCAAGTGAAGCAAGAAGGAGTAAAGGAAGACAGAGTGCTAGAACTCTGTGGTGATTGTTCGCGGGCAAGAAGAAATCGAGAATACAGTCAGCAGGACTGTAGGAGAGGCTGAAGCACTCAGGTTTGCAGGAGTGAGCAGCAGGATTGCTAGGAGAGCGGACAGAGACAACAACATGGCTACTGAAAGCCGTAGATATGCTGGAAGGAAAAACTCAGATCTGTGGAGCCAAGAAGATATAGATGACGAGCTTGCTGATATAAAGAAAGAAATAGAAAAGCTTGCATTACGGATGTAGCAGAAATCCAAACCACGGTGGGTGTATGAATGGCCCATGAGGAAGGCAAAAGAAAAATGGCCAGTCAAGGAGTTGATGGCTAGAAGACAGTGTAGATTGTTGAGAGGATGGTTGAGGAATGCTAAAAACCTCAATGGACCTAAGGAAATGGTTCAGATATGTGAACTGGAGATTGGAAAAAATCTCGAAGAAGAGGATAAAATGGGATCAGCTGAAGATCTCAAGAACTTCCAGGAGGGCAGAGAGGAAATTCCAGTTTTACAGGTGGGCAACGAGTTGAGATCGCTGTGGGATCTCGAAGACTGCCAGGAGGGTAGTGTAAGCATCCCATATTTCCATATGGGCAGGGATGAGCCGATGAGACTATCTGAGGGTCTCATGAACTCAGAAGTGAGTCAGAATCAGTCGGAGGAGATGACAGAGCAGGTGGGCTCAAAAGTAGATTTAGATCAGCAGATGCAGCTGACAGAGGATGAAGATTCATGTGGTTTACTAGGCCATGTGAATGAAGACAATGACAAGTTGAAAACTTTCACCATCCGAGAGGACAATCTGAGGAGCCTTATGATGATTGGGGGAATCGAGATATTCCTGCCACTTGCCTAGGAGGAGGCAGAAATCTGGGTTGTAGATGCAACAACCACAGAAGCAGAACAGCTAGTTGCGACTGTCAAGGAAGAAGGATTGGAGCAGACTTTGGAAGCTACCCAAGCAGATGAGGGAGAAAATGATCATTCCTAGGAATGGCTCAATATTTTCAGCCAGGATACTGAACAGACTGCAACATGGGATTTTGCAGGAGAAGAAGAGGAAAAAGCAGACAGCATTTTCTTTGTTGATCTATGGGAACAAATTAAATCCCTAGAGAGAAGGATGAAGGTGCAGGACATGCACATCCAGCAGGTGAAGTTGGAATATGATGAAGAAGGTGTGGGAGATCACAGTGATCTGCCCATGTGCCGAAAATTTTTGCAGTTGAGGAGACTGCATGAACAAAGCCAGCCATTGGAGCAGCTAAACGAAGTGATCGACAGGATCACAGAACGGATCATCCAGTCAGCAGAAACTGTCAGCAAGGAGAAGCTGAACAGGAGGAAAGCAGCAGCAGCGTAGAAGCAACAGCAGTAGCAGAGAAATGGAGCGTATGAACAGCTCCAGAGGATGATTTGGGATCTAAGAGGATTTTCCACAACTGAGATGGGAAGCTCATGAGTAGGATCTCATGAATTTTGCAGCTGAGGAGTATGATGCAAGAGAATCTCTCCACATCAGCTAGTCAGCCAGCCAACCACATCAGCGGATTCAAATCGCGTGTTGAAGAGAGGCGCAGCCTCATTTAAAATTTGAATGAATGTAATTTAATTGCTTAGGCTGTTGAGCCATAGAGTCGTGCCTTTGTGCAGGCGTAGAGTAGATAGGGCTTTAATGTTTGTAAGGCTGAGATCCAGATCCAGATAGCGGACTAGACAGCCCATTCAATGTAATTGAATAGGGTAGGTAGATTTGGAGGGGAGATCTCTAAGAGCCCCCTCAAGTAAAAATACCATAGGAGGATCTCATTTTAGAGAGGATAGTAGAGGATCTGCGAGTAGAGAGCAGAAGAGAAAGAGACGAGACCTTGTAACAAACCATGCTCAGGAACACCTTGTAAATACAGGCATTTGCCATTTTAATAGACATAGCAGCTTTTCCTGCATCTTTCATGTGTTGAATGAATGTCTGTGAGTGTTCTTATATGATTTGAATGTATGTTGTAGATGTATGTTGTAGGTTTTCATTTGTAGGAGTATGTTTGATTTCCAAGTTTAGAAGTCTTTGTGGTTTTATACCAGGAGGGTGTGACAGAGTACTGCGGTCTCTGAATACCAGTGCATAGATGCACTTTTGAACTCTGCGGATTCATACAAAGGCGTGTTGCGAGTACAGGAATTGGAATCAACAACTCAGAAAAGACATGTGAGGTTGTTGGACACCTCAAGAGGCAAGGCTGTGTAGAAAAGAACACAGGTGCAGACAGAAACTCTAAGGAGGTCTGTGAAGCTCTCCCAAGTGGGCATTGAGCATATGCACAGTGATTCATTGAGAAGAACTCTGTTGTGAGTTCAAGGAGTACGAGAATCACTGAGGATTCTGAGAGCCCTGCCAAGTGGGCATTGAACAGGTGCATAGGTGCACAGAGGAAGTACAGAACTGTTGGATGTTCTGTGAGAAGACATTCTGCCAGGAGGGCATTGAGTCAGTATGTAGACAAGCACAGGAGAAGAGAACTCTTTGAGTTCTGTATTTTGAAGGAAGAGTCCACTGAGGGATCTTCGCAGGGTTGTTGGATGTCCTCTAGACTCAGCAAGAGGTTGCTTGAGAGAAGGATAGCCCGGAAGGCATCCAATTTATCCATCTGTGGGAGAAGGGAGAAGGATTTATTTCCTTAGAGATCTGAGTGGTTGAGAAGCTCAGGAGAGATAGCACTCTGGATGCGTGAAGACCCTATAGAGGCGCAGAAGTCAAAGAATCCCCTGGGGTTCGAAAATAAAAGCTCAGGAGGAATAGTGCTTTAGGTGCACAAGCGTAGCTGCAAGGAGTGCAGAAACTGAAGAACTCTTTGGAGGAGTTCAGAGTTCCCAGAAGCCCAGGAGGAACAGCGTTTTCATACACACAGGAGAACTCAAAAGGAAGGAGTTAGCACAGGATAAAGAAGGCAAAGGTTGAGGCCTTTGGAAAAATTGGAATTCTTCTAAGTGCAGGAAGTCTAAAGTGCGCATAAACTCAGGAGGGAGCACAGTTGTCGTCGGATCGGCCATAGAGATCTGGACCATTGGTTATTCACGTCCAAGAAGGAGCAGAAGAAGCACACAGAAGGGGCAGATCGTGAGCCATTGGATCTCACTCAGATACCCTTCAACCGTCAGATCGGGTGAAGATGCGCGGAGTTTAGTCTCTGGAGTGTGCGTAGAAGAACGAATCTGGACCGTTGGATCTTGATCCGAATACTAGTCAACCGTCGGATCTGACTGGAGTTGCACGAGGTTTAATCCTTCGTGGATAGGGAGAAGGAAGTCCCGAAAGAGTTGGCTCATCGGGATAACAGCCATCGGGATATCGGAAGTCTCGAGGACAGGAGATCGGGAATATCCATGGTGAAAGTCCCGAGAACGATCTGAACCGTCCATCTTGAGGAGACATGTGGCGGAGATCGGAAACCTATCGGTATTTCGACTACCGGGGTTTTGAGTTGACGGAGAATTTATGTCATCGGGGTATCGTAAATCCTGAAATAGCGAGATTGGATTAGAGCCGTCCATATGTTGGGGACACGTGGCGGAGATCCAGACTATCAGGGAAAGTCCCAATAGAAAAGTCAAACCGGTGCATCGGGGTTCGACGTTTCGCGAGTCCTGAGGACAATACTTCCGTAGCATTAGAAGTCATGAAATCGTGAGAGGTGATCGGGACCGTCTGGCATAGGAGGACGCGTGCCAACAATCAAAGCATTCAGGAAATTTCCCAAAAGGAAATTCATCCATCGGCATTACGGGATTCGGGATATCGGGGATCCCGTGGACAAGAAGTCCATACATTTCGGAAACACGAAGTCTGAAATCCCGATAAGGGAGAAAGCTCCGTGTGGGACCCTGCTGACGTCATCCCATCATATCAAGGCATCAGTAATTTCCACGGTGAAAACCCCAAAAGGAGGTAAGGCTGCAGTCTTATGAGGACTAGTCACATGGACTAGGAACATAGCCAAGAGGGGCTAAGGCAAAAAGGGCACATTGGCAAATCGGAGTTCGGGAAATCAAGAGGACAGGGGATTCTCGTCATCGGGAACTTGAAACCCTCGAAGCCCGAAATCGCATTTCCTATGGGGAAATCGTTCATGGTCGTGTTGGGGTCGTAAGAAAAAAAAAGGAAGGACCTGTGGATCGTATTTTTAATAGGGATTCCAGCAGGGGATCAAAAAGAGCCAAGTCAGCTCGAGGAAGAGATTGAACGATCCTTAAGACCAGGAGGTCGGCGCAGAGGCCTTTGCTGAGGCAGAGGGTGCGTCTGCATCATACACATGCCACCCTCGTACCTATCCAAGTGGTTTATTTCACAACTTAATACCACATCCTCTCTATGCATAAGAGGGATACACTCTACATGATTACATGTGCTACCACACTAATGCATGTAGGCCTGAATAACAGGGCTTACAAAACACCACGGGAAATCTACTTCCCTATGGCTAAGCTTTACAAATTGGACCAAAAACTATGGGGTGTTGGACACAACCGATCATGCAGCCCCTACTTCTAAAAATAAATACATATGCATCATTACATCATTTCAATTCAGGTACAACAATCATTTGAATGCTTTACAACAGCATCAAGATTAGCCTTATCATGTGCCCAAAACATAAGACAATGGAAAAACTAGAATCATTACTAATTCTTCTCACCAACCAAGGGTTTCTTGTCTTTGTCTGCATTAAAATATATTTTTCTTGAATCTTTAGCTGCAAATTGTTAGAGTAGTCAATTATAACAAATTTTGCGCTCACACATTGATTTGACTAAGCTCAATATGCATCTTTTACAAACGCCAAGAAATTTCAAGGACACATTTCACTTCACCAAGACCTCCTAAAATGTTCAAAGACGCTTTCATTGCACTATGACCCCATTTTTTATGACCTCTTACCATAAATTTGGTCCATTTGTTAGTCTTTCACTAGGAGAATCTCCTTGCACAGTGAGGAAAACACTTCTCTTTGTGTCTTGTGTAGGTGGCTTCTTCAGATGGCTACAATGACATTCAACCCTAGATTGTACACAAAAACACAAGCAATCTGACTCTATGTGGCAACATTTCTCCTCTCTGATAGCAATGGATGCTCCAACACGTGCACGTGTATATATGCGACGAAAAATGATAGTATTCATTCAGTGAGGGTGGAAACATAGATTCACCATCCCTACCACTTATGATCACGATCTCCATTTCATGCTTTGCAGACGAAATTACTTCACATTGGTGCCTTCTCAAAGCTAGGGTCAAATCATGCTTCAATACTTCAGAGAAAATTGTGCTTTTATCTACGTTATCTCAAATTTCACTGGTTATTGTCGATACTAGCATCAATCTGGTAGTTGTTAATTATGCCCCCAAGTGTTGAAATAACTCAAAGAAACACTTGGTCAACAAAAAGATTTCAACCTCCAATAAAGACTTTAGTAAACTACTATACTTTATGAATAGAAAAATAGAATGACTAAGATCTGAAAATATAGAAGCATAAATATAAATCAACTACAAATCAAAATCAACACACTTGACAAGAGAATTTATGGGCAATGCCCCTGGAAAAACCCACAAGGGGAAAACCAATCCAAGAGATTCTTATTTATTGAGCTTGCAGAAAAATATTCAGAGATTACAGCAGTCTATTATAGCAAGAATAAAATAGAACTTATCTCACAAACCCAGCACAAAAATCCTCCTTGAAATCGATGTCTAATTTTCTTGAAAACTATGCTAAGCTAGCGATAATATCTGACTCAGACTCAGCATTGTGGACTACTTTGGGTTTAGCATCCATTTTGACTCTTCGAGCGGAGAAAGGTTCCACTTTGGATGATGATAGGTTATCTTAAATTTTTGTAGCCATTTCTTGGGCTTCTTGGATTGTCCTAGGAGTTGTCTCTAAGGAGAAAACCCATTTGTCCTGTAAAGGCTTTGGTGTAAAGAAAGAGAAGGAAATTGTTTTAAGGGTGATGGCTTGTCGGAATATGTTGTATCAACCTTTCAAATTGATCATGAAATTCCCTAATAGTTTCATTCTCATATTTTGTGATATTATTGAGCCTTATCAGTAACATGTTAGGGTCTTCCTTGAAACTGCATCATTTGAGGAACACTTCCTCTAATTTATCCATGGATGTAATTCTAGCGTCAGGGAGACCATTATACCATCATCTAGCACCATCATAGAGGGTAGCAGAGAAAATTTTCATAGCTAAATCTGCAGCATCATCACTGATAGGATGAAGCTGAAAGAAGGCCCAAAATTTTATCATATGATCCTCAGCGTTGACTACATCATTACCAGTGAACTTAGGAAACTATTTCTCATACCTAGGGGGCATTTTCCTAGGGTATCCTAGAATGTTTTTCATGTCTAACGATTTGAAAAGCTTGGATGACCATTGTTTCTGGTTATTAGCTTGATTCAGATTAACGGTCTGAGTATAAGCATTAGACATCATACTGAAGGGAATATTTCCTCCAAACAATGATTTTACTATAGGAGAGTCTCGAGGAGGATTTCTTCTGTAAGACCTAGGAGGATTGGTATACCTCCCTGAACTCAGTGGAGTCAACAAATAATCTTCTTGAAATTATCAAAGAGATGAGGGGATCACCCTCTGTGGAGTCGCCAGGTAATCTTTGTGAAGAAAAGGCTTTGAGGGAAAGGCTTATCAAAAAAGTGTTGTTGAGGAATATTGACTCAGTGTTCCCCGGCAATGACGCAAAAATGTTATCGCACCATCTATACTTTCCCAAAGCCCAAGGAAAGAAGATGCAAGAATTTTGTAATAGAGGGTGACCTATAATTGTCACCTTAATAGGAAACCCCTTTCTGTTTAGGAGTATATCAAGACTACCCTAGGGGAGACGTCCCCGGTGACATAAAGGGTTGATAACTAAGTTAAGTATGTAATAAAATCCCCCTCTCACTTGGTCACTTAGTTCAAAAGGTTCTTATGGACTTTAAGGGATGAATCAAATGGTAAAATGGAGTGTACCTTCCCAAAACAAGACAACAAGAAAATATAGTAGCTTGCAAGTACAAAAATATGATGTTAGTTCTTCTTAATACCATGAACCTTCAAAAAATGGGCTCACTGATATAAAGTTGCAGCAATGTAACAGTTTATAACATAAATGAGTATTTTATAACAGCCACAAGAATTACGCCTTGAAATTGCTTAAAAAATACAAGAAAAGTAACTTTGACTAGCAAAATTGATAATAAATTGTCACAAGCAAATTTGACAATGTTTAGCTAGCACTTAATATCACTTTTGCAGATAATTTGTTGCAGTTAGATGGTTGTAACAATATTTTGTAACAACAACAAATTCTAGTGCTCAAAATTGAAAGAAAACACCATGCGAACTCCGCATTTATCTAGTAGATTGATTGGAAATTGTCACAAATGATTTTTGGATGAGCTAAGTGTGAGTTATGTAGGTGAATGCGGAAATTTAGCATGAATTAGTATGGTTGTAGCAATGATTTGCAACAACATCAAGTTAGCTAAGGAGTTAGTCTAGTTTAGGGTTAGCAAAGGTTAGCAAAAGCTTCAATAAGAAAGGTTTGAGTGTTTGTTTGATCAATCATTCACTTTAATGGTAGACTAGTTCCTTTTAGGGTTTATGGAGTCAACAATAGTTGTAGAAAAAACTTGGAGAAAAGTAGAAATGATTATGCTTTGTCAAAGGAAAATGGATGGATGAGGGAAGTGTTGGCTACCCAAGGCCTCAAGCATCCAAATCCTAGAGAGAAACTTGCTAGAGAGTAAGGAATCTTAGGCCCTTGCGAGTTTTCCTTCCTTAGACTATTGAAATAATGTATGAAATAGGAAAGTATAGTATAACTACTAGAGAGCTATCACTTTAAGGCTCTAGTAGCTACTTTTTAAACAAGGTGCACTTGAGAAACTTAAACAATTAGAAGACTATAGAGAGAAAGAAGTAACTTATGTTTCTCTCCTAGGGTTTAAGCACGCAATTTCATAATCTTTAACATGAAACAAGTAAAATTTACCACAAGCATTCATTAGCATAAAAAAATTGAATATTTTCTACTTACTTCACCAACAATAATCAAGCCAAACCCTAGTTGAAGATCTTCCACCATGAAAAATATCCAAAATACACCAAGATAAGCCTCTCCAAGAAGTTGTGCAATAGTTATTTCAGCCAATATCCATTAAAGAGGGAGAAAATTTAAGTCCACACTAAGTGTGTGATGAGTGATGATGAAAAATGAGAGTACTTTCTCTCTATTTATAAAGTATCAATGACCTTTAATTAATTTTAGGTCATAAAAAGGCCGACCTTGCCAAATTACATCAAAAATCCAATTTTTACATAAATAAAAGCAATTAACCCCTGAAATCATCTCCAAGGGTGACGTCATGCCCTTCTAAGGTGACGTTAAGCCCCACAGGTGAAATGTTGGGCTCCAGAAGTAGGACATTTGGCCTCCAAAGGCATTGGATGATGCCCACACATGTCAATCAGCTCACAATTGACCTCAAGGTGAAAACCCTGACTTTGGATGGCATCTAGGGTCACAAAGGTGATGTCATGGGCTCTCAAAGGTCAATGGCCAAGTGGAAAGGCAAGATCCCCCTCGGTCTAGGTCTGTCGGGGTGTCTTCAATGCAACGTCCTTCTTTCTTCCTAGTGCAAGTCTCTGATGTCGCCCTGCCCTTGGCTAGGGTCACAACATACATCTATGGGATCTTAGCCCCATGACAGTCTGAGTTATTCACCCATGTGTACCTTTCCATTGGGTAATGTCCTGCAGCAACAATAATTACGCCCTTCAAGGGTTCATAAGTCACATGGATCATAACATGTAAATCACACCCAATAATCAAATTACCCAAACATGTGCATCAAACCCACCCTTTACCAAGACAAATTCTCAAAGATATTATGCAATTTAACAAGTCCAGTTTGGAGAAGGTCTCAGGGTTTCCTATTGGGATAATCCTCCTGCAGTTTGGGGTGTTTCCCGGGTGAGAGCTAGTCTAGGTCATGTAAGTGCATGTAAGGTGGTGTGGGGTAAGTGTTTGGGCATGGGGCATGGTGATAACATGGAAATGTAGATCTTACATGTGGGTTCCTCTGTAGAGGGTGATTTGCACCTTGTCATAGATTCCATTGTTTCCTAGCCATTCATTGTATTTTATTCTTAGCTTTATTGTTTTTAATCTTTTTCTTTTATTATTCAAGGGAAGAGTTGAGGGACATTGTCCTAGCTTAGTGAATAGAGGTGACAACGTTATCCACAAACATTTCATGGAGATGAGAAGGATGGCTTGTGATGAGACCCCTTTTCTCTTGTCTACGCCACCAAGAGCCACTACCCTTGTTTCATGACCAGATAGATGGTAGTGTCATACAGCTACATTTCCATGGTCATAATAGGTGGCTCGTGATGAGATCTCCCATCCACCAACTAATACCTTGAGTGTTTATTTGTTTTATGGGTCCCATTTTCTTACTGAGAAGTCTTTTACTACTTTCTCGGGAATCCATGGGCGAAGCATCTCAAAGGTTTCATTTTGGTTTTTAACTCTTTCTAACTACTTTTACCCTATAGGCCTTTATCACTTTCTTCCCACAAGGAAAGGTACAACCCTTCCTAGTGCGGAAAATCCCAATGTTCGAACAAAGGTAGGGGAAATGAGAGGAATAAAGATGGAAAGTGGTAAGTATGGAGGGAATAGATGATAACATTTCATAAACCCACCTAGTGGAAACCCATCCTAAAGAGAGACTAACTTGCTAGGGAATCATGTCACCCTCCGAGGTATGAACAAGTTTAAGAGCATAATTTCCAAGGAAACTTTATGAAATGAAGGAGAATTCAATGTGACATATTCAAGTGCTTCAATAATCAGAGTGACACATACCATGATACCCGGACTCATTACCTCATGGAGAAAGACTTACTGCTACTTCAGGACCAGGATATTGAGATGGATATTGTTGTTGTTGATAATTAGGTTGCACTGAAGAAATGAGGGGTCCTCCAGGGCCATGCTAAAGTCATCCATCTCTTGGCGCTCCATGTATAATACATGTGGGCCTCGAGACATTATCTCTTTAGTTATCCCTAGGATAGGGGATAACATCTTGATCTAACTCGGGGATATGTGCTCACCATAGAGCGCATGAGAACCTCAGCATCTCTGGTATGACCTGTGCTTGCTAGATCTAAACAAAATGCATCAGTAATATTTAGGGTGTTGATATCACCCCTTGTTCATATATGATATAATAAAATAAATATAAGCATGCATATATATACATAATGAAGGAATACCACATGAAAATGAAACTACACTACACTAGCATGATATGCAGATGATATATACAATGTATGCAAATGCCTGCCTAACTTACGTGTACTTACTTATGAAGTCAAGTCATTTGCCCATGATGGGGTTTAAGGAGGTGTCCATTGACTAGTAATGGATGCTTTCTTCCTTCCATTGTGGATAGGTAGTAGGCATTACTGAATGACTTCATTGTGATTCTGAAATGTCGAAGTTAAAATTGTGCATTCCCTTTAATAGTGGTAGGATATGCCTTCTTTGTGTCCCACATCCAAACTATATCTCCCTCTTGATACTCCTTTTCTTCAAACTTGGTTTTTTATTGTATAGATGTAGTATATTGTCTTGAGGGAGTAGGGTGGGATTCATCTGCAAGGACTTCTTATTGGCTTGGTTTGATCAATATGTCATCATCCCCTTTCTTTAGTAACTTGACAATTCCAACTTCCTTGTCCTTATATTTATGTAAGAGTTGTTGATGCTCTTCCTTATTTGGCCATTAAATCTCATCAAACTCTTCTTCTAAATTGAAAGGAAAATCCTCTGGAGAAAATATAGGAAGGTTTTCCTTGATTGGCTCATATGTCACACTAGTCTTGGCATCATTGTTAATTTCTTGGACATGGACCTTGGTCATTGATATATTTGGAAGGCATTCTATTGTCCCATTCTTCATAGGCACATTGATGTAAGTTATATCCATCTCTAATGTACCTCCCAATATTGCAGCAAACTTCCTGGACAAGAGAACCACCCACATATCAGGGATGTCCACCACCACACTATCCATATGGATACCTCTCTCGAGATATTTACCAAGGTGTACTTCAACATCCTCAACTACCCCATGAGAGGGTATGGCCTTGGATTCAAAACTGCACACATTCCTATAAGGTCGTGTGGCCTTTAGGCCTATTTTCTCCATGACTCTCAAAGACATCATGTTAGCACATGCTCCTGAATCAAGCATACAAATACGTTGAAAAAAAATTCAAACCTTTCTTTCATAGATGGAACTTTGGTAAACTCCCTCAATGAAATTGTTATTTTCATTTTGGCCAATGTACCTTCCAAGTAAAAATTTAAGTCAATGTTTTCAACTTTGGGAGAATTCTTAGGAAGAAGTATGTTCATAGGAGGAGTTTTTGGTTGTGAAGTTGTAGGTCTAGTAGAGAGAGGTTAGTTCATTCTTTTTTGTCTAGTATAAACTTGGAATTCCTTTTTTTCAACATTTCTCTCGACTCTTGATCAAGATTATGTCACCTCCATTCTAGCCTTCATGGTTGCTTCCTTTATGCCTTCTTGATGTTCTTCAAGTGTGATATTTAGGAAACATTGTGGTCCCTCAATGGTATGATAAATAATATTCACTTGGTCATATTCACCATTGTTCAGGGGACATTCATGCTCCCAATGTGAGTCTCTACATTGGAAGCACCAAGGATTCTCCTCTACCATGTTTGTGGGGGATAAAGTATTAAGGACTTCTTGATCACTTTTCGGTTTGAAAAATTGAGTCCCCTTTTGGACTTGTACTTTATAAGGAGGATTAGGAGCTTATTTTTTTTCTCTTTCTAAGTTGAAAATCCTACTCATCATTAATTCTTGGGTTTTTACCATGCCATCTACAGTCAATTGCATCTTTGCCAAGATAGCACCAATATCTAAAGCAGATTTAGCATTGTGGACTACTTTGGGCTTAGCATCCATTTTGACTCTTGGGGCGGAGAAAGGTTCCCACTTTGGATGATGACATTTTATCTTCAATTTTTGTAGCTATTTCTTGGGCTTCTTGGATCGTCCTAGGAGATTTATCTCTGAGGAGAAAACCCATTTGTCCTGTAAAGGATTTGGTTTAAAGAAAGATAAGGAAATTGTTTGAAGGTGATGTCTTGTCCAGATCTATTGTATCAAACTTTCAAATTCATCATGAAATTCCCTAACAGTTTCATTCTCATCTTTTGTGATATCATTGAGCCTTATCAATAACATGTTAGGGTCTTCCTTGACACTCCATCGTTTGAGGAACACTTCCTCTAATTTATCCATGGATGTAATACTAGCGTAATGGAGAGAATTATACCATCGTCTAGTGCCATCATAGAGGGTAGCAGAAAACAATTTCATAGCTAAATCTTCAGCATCATCACTGATAGGATGAAGCTGAAAGAAGGCCCAGAAATTTCCCATATGATCCTTAGTGTTGACTACATCATTACCAGTGAACTTAGGCAACCATTTCTCATACCTAGGGGGAATTTTCTTAAGGCATCCTGGAATGTTTGTCATGTTTAACGGTTTGAAAATCTTGGATAGCCATTTTTTCTAGTTATTAGATTGATTCGGATTAATGGTCTAAGTTTGAGCGTTAGACATCATACTGAAGGAAATAATGCCCCCAAACAATGATTTTACTATAGGAGAGTCTCATGGAGGATTTATTTTGTAAGACCTAGGATGATTGGTATACCTCCCTGAACTCAGTGGAGTCGCCAGATAATCTTCTTGGAATTATTGAAGGGATTAGGGGATCACCCTCAGTGGAGTCACCAGGTAATCTTTGTGAAGAAAATGATTTGAGAGGAACGCTTACCGAAAATGTGTCGTTGAGGAATATTGACTAAGTGTTCCCCAGCAAAAGTGCTAAAATGTTATCGCACAATCTGTACTTGACCAAATCCCAATGCAAGTGGATGAAAGATTGGTGTAACAGGGGGTGACCTATCACTGTCACCTTAATAGGAAAACCCTTTTTGTTTATGAGTATATCAAGATTACCCCAGGGGAGATGTCCCCAGTGACCTAAAGGGTTGATAACTATGGCAATGATGCAAGAAAATCCCCCTCTCACTTGGTCACTTAGTTCAAAAGGTTCTTATGGCCTTTAAGGGATGAAGCAAATGGTAAAATGAAGTGTACTTGCCCAGAACAAAACAACAAGAAAATATAGCAGCTTGCAAGTACAAAAATATGATGTCAGTGCTTCTTAAAACCATGAACCTTCAAAAAATGGGTTAGCTAATATAAAGTTGCAGCAGTGTAACAATTTATAATAGCAATGAGTATTTTATAACAGCCATAAGAATTATGCCTTGAAATTGCTTGAAAAATACAAGAAAAAGTAACTTTGACTAGGAAAATTGATAATAAATTGTCACAACGAAATTTGGCAATGTTTAGCTAGAATTAAATATCACTTTTGCAGAGAAATTGTTGCAGTTAGATGGTTGTAGCAATCTTTTGTAACAGAATCAAATTTTGGTGCCAAAAATTGCAAGAAAACACCATGCAAACTCAACATTTATCTAGTAGATTGATTGGCAATTGTCAAAAGTAATTTCCAAATGAGCTAAGTGTGAGTTATGTAGATGAATGGGCAATTTATCATTAATTAGTATGGTTGCAACAATTATTTTTAACAACAGCAAGTTAGCTAAGGAGTTAATCTAGTTTAGGGTTGGCAAAGGTTAGCAAAAGCTTCAAGAAGAAAGGTTTGAGTGTTTGTTTGATCAATCATTCACTTTACTGGTAGACTAGTGCCTTTTAGGGTTTATGGAGTCAACAATAGCAGCGGAAAAACTTGGAGAAAAATAGCAATGATAATACTTTGTCAAAGGAGAAGGGATGGATGGGGGAGGTGTTGGCTACCCAAGGCCTCAAGCATCCAAATCCTAGAGAGAAACTTGCTAGAGAGTAAGGAATCTTACGCCCTAACGAGTTTTCCTTCCTTAGACTATTGAAATAATGTATGTAATAGATAATTAGAGTAGAACTACTAGACAGCTACCACTTGAGAAATTTAAACAAGTAAAAGACTATGGAGAGAAAGAAGTAACTTATGTTTCTCTCCTAGGGTTTAAGCAAGCAATTTCATAATATTGAACATGAAACAAGTAAAATTTACCACAAGCATTCATTAGCATAAACAAATTGCAGATTTTCTACTTACTTCACCAAAAATAATCAAGCCAAACCCTAGTTGAAGATCTTCCACCATGAAAAATAGCCAAAATACACCAAGATAAGCTTCGCCAAGAAGTTGTGCACTAGTTATTTCAAACAATAGCCCTTAACGAGGGCACAAATTTCATTCCACACTAAGAGTGTAATGAGTGATGATGAAAAATGAGAGTACTTTATCTCTATTTATACAATATCAATGACCTTTAATTAATTTTAGGTCATAAAAAGGCCGACCTCACCAAATTATATCAAAAATCCAGTTTTTACATAAATAAAATTAATTGACCCCTGAAATCATTTCCAAGGGTGACGTCATTCCCTTCTAGGGTGATATTGAGCCCCTAGGGTGAAACGTTGGGCTCCACAAGCAAGATGTTTGGCCTCCAAAGGCCTTGTATGATGCCCACACGTGTCAATCAGCTCACAACTGACCTCAAGGTGCAAACCCTGACTCTGGATGACTTCTAGGGTCACAAAGGTGATGTCATGGGCTCCCAAAGGTCAATGTCCAGGTGAAAAGGTAAGATCCCCGTGGGTCTAGGTCTGTCGTGGTGTCTCTGATACAACGTCCTTCTTTCTTCCTGGTGCAAGTCTCTGATGTCCCCCTGCCCCTAGCTGGGGTCATAGCATCCATCTCTGGGATTTTATCCCCATGAAGGTTCAAGCTAATCATTGCCCCATGTGTTCATGTCCACTGGGAAAAGTCCTGCAACAACAAGAAGTACACCCTCCAGGGGTTCATAAGTCATAGGGATCATAACATGTAAATCAGACCCAATAATCAAATTACACAAACATGTGAATCAAACCCCCCTTTACCCAGACAAATGCTCAAAGACGTTATGCAATTTAACAAGTCAAGTTTGGAGAAGGTCTCAAGGTGTCCTCTTGGCATAATTCTCCTTCATTTTGTGGTATTTCCCGAGTGAAAACCAGTCTAGGTCATGTAAGTGCATGTGAGGTGGTGTGGGGTAAGTGTTTGGGCATGGGGTGCAGAGATAATAGGGAAATCTAAATCTTACTTGTGGGTGCTTTGTAGAGGGAAAACTCAACCTTGTCATAGATGCCATTGTTTCCTAGCCCATTCATTGTCTTTTATTCTTAGATTTATTGCTTTATATCTTTTTATTTTATGCTTCAAGGGAATAGTTGAGGGACATTGACATGGCTTGGTGACCAGAGGTGACAGCATTATCCACAAGCATTTCACGGAGATGAGAAGGTTGGTTCGTGATGAGACCCCCTTTCTCTTGGCTATGCCACCAAGAGCCAGCACCCTGGTTTGGTGACCAGATAGATGGTAGTGTCATATTGCTACATGCCCATGGTCATAATAGGTCGACTCATGATGAAACCTCCCATCCACCAATTAATACCTTGAGTACTTATTTGTCTTATGGGTCCCTTTTTCTTATTGAGAATTTTTTTACTGCTTTCTTGGGAACCCCTAGGTGAAGCATCTCAAAGGTTTCATTTTTTGTTTTAACTGTTTCCATCTACTTTTACCCTCTGGGCCTTTAACCCCTTCTTCCCACAAGGCAAGGTACAACCCTTCCTAGTGTGGAAAATCTCAATGTTCAAACAAAGGTAGGGGAAATGAGAGGAATAAATATGGAAAGTGGTAATTATGGAGGGAATGGACAATGACCTTTCATAGACCCACCCAGTGGCAACCCATCATAAAGGGAGACTAATTTTCGAGGTCATCATATCACCCTCCTAGGTATGAACAAGTTAAAGAGCATAATTTCCAAGCAAATGTTATGAAATGAAGGAGAATTCAATGCAACATATTCAAGTGCTTCAATAATCAGAGTGACACATACCATGATACCCAGACTCATTACCTCATTGAGTAAGACTTATTGTTACTTCAGGAGCATACTTGTGGGATGGGTACTTCTATTATTGATAATTGGGTTGCACTGAAGAAAAGAGGGGCCCTCCAGCGCCATGCTCAAGTCATCTGGATCTCAGCACTCCATGTCTAGGACCTTTGGGCCTGAATACATGATCTCCTTAGTTATCCCTAAGATAGGGGATAACATCTGGCTCCAACTTGAGGGCATGTGCTCACTGTAAAGAGCATGAGAACTTCAGCAACTCTAGTATGACCTGTGCCTGCTAGATCTCAACAAAATGCATCAATAATATTTAGGGTGGTGATATCATATAAGCATGCATATATATACATAATGAAGGAATACAACATGAAAATGAAACTACACTACACTAGCATGATATGCAGATGGTATATACAATGTATGAAAATCCCTACCTAACTTACATGTACTTACCTATGAATTCAAGTCTTTTCCCCGTGATAGGGTTTAAGGAGGCGTCCACTCACTGGTAATGGATGTTTTCTTCCTTCCAACATGGATAAATAGTAGGAATCATTGAATGAATTCATTCTGATTCTAAAAGGTCCAAGCCAAAACTATGCATTCTCTTTAACATTAGTAGGCTATCCTTTCTTTGTGTCTTACATCCAAACTGTATCTCCCTCTTGGTACTCCTTTTCTTCAAACTCGGTTGTTTCTTGTATAACTCTAGTATATTGTCTTGAGGGAGGAGGGTGGGATTCATTTGTAAGGACTTCTTGTTGGGTCGATTTGATCAATATTTCATCATCCCCTTTCTTTAGTAACTTGATAGTTCAAACTTCCTTGTCCTTATATCTATCTAAGAGTTGTTGATAATCTTCCTTCTTTGGCCATTGTATCTCATCAAAATCTTCGTCTAAAGTGAAAGGCAAATCCTCTGGAGAAAATATAGGAAGGTTTTCCTTGATCGGCTCAAGTGTCACACTGGTCTCGACATCATTGTTAATTTCTTGTACATGGGCCTTAGCCATTGGCATATTTGGAAGGCGTTCTATTGTTCCATTCTTCACATTCACATTGATGTAAATTAGATCCATCTCTAATGTACCTCCCAACATTGCAGCAAACTTCCTAGACAAAAGCATCCCCCACACATCAAGGACGTCCACCACCACAATATCCATATGGATCACTCTCTCGGGATATTTACCAAGGCATACTTCAACATTCTCAACTACCCCATGAGTGGGTATGGCCCTGGATTCAAAACCACGCACATTCCTATAAAGTCGTGTGGAATTTAGGCCTAGTTTCTCCATGACTCTCAAAGACATCATGTTAGCACCTGCTCCTAAATCGAGCATACAGTGGTTAAGACATTTGTTATTCACTAGTAATGTCATGAAGAAGGAAGGGTGTCCATCATACTAAACCCTAAAATGATCTACTTGTAACATAATAGGAGGGTCCATTGGCTCATCTGATATGTTGAAAAAAAATTCGAACCTTTCTTTCATAGATGGAACTTTGATAACTTCCCTCAACGGGATGGTCACTTGCATTTTGGAAAATGCACCTTCCAAGTCAAAATTTAAGTCAATCTTGTCAACTTTGGGAGAATTCTTAGGAAGAAGTATGTTCATAGGCGGAGGTTTTGGTTGTCAAGTTTCTCTCCTAGGGTTTAACCAAGCAATTTCATAATCTTTAACATGAAACAAGTAAAATTTACCACAAGCATTCATTAGCATAAACAAATCGCAGATTTTCTACTTACTTCACCAAGAATAATCAATCCAAACCCTAGTTGAAGATCTTCCACCATGAAAAATAGCCAAAATACACCAAGATAAGCCTCTCCAAGAAGTTGTGCACTAGTTATTTCAGCCAATTGCCCTTAAAAAGGGCGCAAATTTAAATCCACACTAAGTGTGTGATAAGTGATGATGAAAAATGAGAGTACTTTCTCTCTATTTATACAGTATCAATGACCTTTAATTAATTTTAGGTCATATAAAGGCCGACCTGGCCAAATTACATCAAAAATCCATTTTTTACATAAATAAAAGCAATTAACCCCTGAAATCATCTCCAAGGGTAACGTTGATCCCCTAGGGTGAAACATTGGGCTCCAGAAGCATGATGTTTGGCCTCCAAAGGCCATGGATGATCATGCCTCCACACGTGCCAATCATCTCACAAATGACCTCAAGGTGCAAATCTTACTCTAGATGACGTCTAGGGTCACAAAGGTGACGTCACCGGCTCCCAAAGGTCAACGTCCAGGTGGAATCACAAGATCCCCTTGGGTCTAGGTCTATTGGAGTGTCTCCAGTGTAACATCATTCTTTCTTCTTAGTGCAAGTCTATGATGTCCCCTTTCCCCTGGTTGGGGTCACAGCATCTATCTTTGGGCTCTTAGCCCCATGAAGGTCTGAGTTAATCATTCCCCCATGTGTACATTTCCATCAAGCAAGGTCCTTCAACAACAAGTAGTACATCCTCCAAGGGTGCATAAGTCAAAGGGATCATAACATGTAAATCTAACCCAATAATTAAATTACCCAAACATGTGCATCAAATCCCCCCTTTACCCAGACAAATGCTCAAAGATGTTATGCAATTTAACAAGTCAAGTTTGGAGGTCTCCGGGTGTCCTATTGGGCTAATTCTCCTTTAGTTTGGGGTGTTTCCCGGGTGAGAACTAGTCTAGGTCATATAAGTGCATGTGAGGTGGTGTGGGGTATGTGTTTGGGTATGGGATATAGTGATAACAAGGAAATGTAAATCTTACCTGTGGGTGCCTTTCTAGAGGGCGAGTTGCACCTTGTCATAGATGTCATTGTTTCCTAGCCCATTCATTGTCTTTTATTCTTAGCTTTATTTATTTTGATATTTTTCTTTTATTCTTCAAGGGAAGAGTTGAGGGACAATGTCTTCGCTTGGTTACTAGAGGTGACAGCGTTATTCGCAAACATTTCACGGAGATGAGAAGGTTGGCTCATGATGAGACCCCCTTTCTCTTGGCTATGCCACCAAGAGCCACTACCCTGGTTTGGTGACTAGATAGATGATAGTGTCGTACCACTACATCCCCATGGTCATAATAGGTCGGCTCATGATGAGACCTCCCATCCACCAACTAAGACCTTGAGTGTTTATTTGTCTTATGGGTCCCCTTTTCTTACTGAAAAGTTTTTAACTGCTTTCTCGGGAATCCCTAGGCAAAGCATCTCAAAGGTTTCATTTTGGATTTTAACTCTTTCCAATGACTTTTACCCTCTGGGTCTTTATCCCCTTCTTCCCACAAGGCAAGGTACAACCCTTCCTAATGTGGCAAATCTCGGTGTCCGAACAAAGGTAGGGGAAATGAAAGGAATAAAGATGGAAAGTGGTAAGTATAGAGGGAATGGATTATGACCTTTCATAGACCCACCCAATGGAAACCCATACTAAAGGGAGACTAACTTGCTAGGGCAGCGTCTCACTCTCCCAGGTATGAACAAATTAAAGATCATAATTTACAAGGAAACGTTATGAAATGAAGGAGAATTCAATGCAACATATTCAAATGCTTCAATAATCAGAGTTACACGGACCATGATACCTGGACTCATTACCTCATGGAGTAAGACTTACTGCTACTTTAGGACGAGGCTGGTGGAATGGATAATGTTGTTGTTGATAATTGGGCTTCACTGAAGAAAAGAGGGGCCCTTCAGGGCCATGCTCAACTCATCCGGCTCTCAGCACTCCATGTTTAGGACTTGTGGGTCTCAAGACATGATCTCCTTAGTTATCCCTAGGATAGGGAATAACATCTGGCTCCAACTTGGGGACATGTTCTCACCGTAGAGCGCATGAGAACCTCATCATCTCTGGTATGCCCTGTGCCTACTAGATCTCGACAAAATGCATCAATAATCTTTAGGGTGGTGATATCACCCCTTGTTCATATATGATATAATAAAATAAAGATAAGCATGCATATATATACATAATGAAGGAATACAACATGAAAATGAAACTACACTACACTAGCATGATATGAAAATGGTATATACAATGTATGCAAATGCCTAGCTAACTTACTTGTACTACCTATGAAGTCATGTCGTTGTCCCATAATGGGGTTTAAGGAGGCGTGCACTGACTAGTAATGGACGTTTTCTTCTTTCCAACGTCGATAAATAGTAGGCATCATTGAATGACTTCATTCTGATTCTGAAAGGTCCAAGCCAAAATTGTGCATTCCCTTTAACATTAGTAGGCTCTTCTTTATTTGTGTCCCACATCCAGACCATATCTCCCTCTTGTTACTCCTTTTCTTCAAACTTGGTTGTTTATTGTATAAATCTAGTATATTTTCTAGAGGGAGGAGGGTGGGATTAATTTGTAAGGACTTCTTATTGGCTTGGTTTGATCAATATGTCATCATCCCCTTTCTTTAGTAACTTAACAGTTTCAACTTCCTTGTCCTTATATTTATCTAAGAGTTGTTGATACTCTTCCTTCTTTGACCATTGTATCTCATTAAAATCTTCCTCTAAAGTGAAAGTCAAATCCTCTGGAGAAAATATAGGAAGGTTTTCCTTGATCAACTCATGTGTCACACTGGTCTCGACATCATTGTTAATTTCTTGTACATAGGCCTTGGCCATTTGCATATTTGGAAGGTGTTCTATCGTCCCATTCTTCATATGCACATTGATGTAAGTTAGATCCATCTCTAATGTACCTCCAAACATTGTAGCAAACTTCCTAGAAAAAAGCATCCCCTGCACATCAGGGACATCCACCACCACAATATCCATATGGATCACTCTCTCAGGATATTTACCAAGGTGTACTTCAACATTCTGAACTACCCCATGAGTGGGTATGGCCCTGGATTCAAAACCGAACACATTCCTATAAGGTCGCGTGGCCTTTAGGCCTAGTTTCTCCATGATTCTCAAAGACATCATGTTAGCACCTACTCCTTAATCAAGTATATAGTTGTTGAGACATTTTTTATTCACTAGTATTGTCATGAAGAAGGGTGGGTGTCCAACATACTGAGAGCTAAAATGGTCTTCTTGTAATATAATAGGAGGGTACATTGGCTCATCTGATATGTTGAAAAAAAAATTGAACCTTTCTTTCATAGATGGAACTTTGATCACTTGCCTCAACGGAATGGTCACATGCATTTTGGCCAATGCACCTTTCAAGTCAAAATTTAATTCAATCTTATCACCTTTGGGAGAACTCTTAGGAAGAAGTATGCTCCTAGGCAGAGATTTTGGTTGTGAAGTTGTAGGTCTAATAGAGAGAAGTTGGTTCATTCGTTTTTGTCTAGTATACACTTGGAATTCTTGTTTTTTCAACTTTTCTCTCGACTCTTGTTCAAGATTATTTATCACCTCCATTCTGTCTTTCCTGATTGTTTCCTGTATACCTTCTTGATGTTCTTAAAATGGTATTCTTGTAACATAATAGGAGGGTACATTGGCTCATCTGATATGTTGAAAAAAAATTCAAACCTTTCTTTCATAGATGGAACTTTGATAACTTACCTCAATGGAATGGTCACATGCATTTTGGCCAATGCACCTTTCAAGTCAAAATTTAACTCAATATTATCACCTTTGGGAGAACTCTTAGGAAGAAGTATGTTCATATGCAGAGATTTTGGTTGTGAAGTTGTAGGTCCAATAGAGAGAAGTTGGTTCATTCGTTTTTGTCTAGTATACACTTGGAATTCTTGTTTTTTCAACTTTTCTCTCGACTCTTGTTCAAGATTATTTATCACCTCCATTCTATCTTTCCTGGTTGTTTCCTTTATACCTTCTTGATGTTCTTCAAGTGTGATATTTAGGCAAAATTGTGGGCCCTCAATGGTATGATCAATAATATTCACTTGGTCATGTTCACCATTGTTCAAGGGACATTCATTCTCCCAATCTGACTCTCTACATTGCAAGCACCAAGGATTCTCCTCTACCATGTTTGTAGGGAATAAAATATTAGGGACTTCTTGATCACTTTTCGGTTTGAAAACTTAAGCCCCCCTTTGGAATTGTCCTTTATAAGGAGGCCTAGGAGCTTGTTGTTGAGCCATTTCTAAGTTGACAATCTTATTCATCATAAATTCTTAGGTTTTTACCCTGCCATCTACAGTCAATTACAGCTTTGACAAGCTAGTGCCAATATCTGAAGCAGACTCCATTGTAGACTACTTTGTGTTTAGCATCCATTTTGACTCTTGGGGCGGAGAAAGGTTCCACTTTGTATGATGATAGGTTATCTTCAATTTTTTAGGCCATTTCTTGGGCTTCTTGGATCGTCCTAGGAGGTTTGTCTCTGAGGAGAAAACACATTTGTCGTGTAAAGGATTTGGTGTAAAGAAAGAGGAGGAAATTGTTTGAAGGGTGATGACTTGTCGAGATCTGTTGTATTAACATTTCTAATTTATAATGAAATTCCCTAACAATTTCATTCTCAGCTTTTGTGATATTATTGAGCCTTATTAGTAACATGTTAGGGTCTTCCTTGACACTCCGTCGTTTGAGGAACACTTCCTCTAATTTATCCATGGATGTAATACTAGCATTAGGAAGACCATTATACCATCGTATAGCGCCATCATAGAGGGTAGCAGAGAACAATTTCATAGCTAAATCTCCAGCATCATCACTGGTAGGATGAAGCTGAAAGAAGGGCCAGAAATTTCGCATATGATCCTTAATGTTGACTACATCATTACGAGTGAACTAAGGCTACCATTTCTCATACATAGGGGGAATTTGCCTAGGGTATCCTAGAATGTTTGTCATGTCTATCGGTTTGAAAATCTTGGATGACCATTGTTTCTGGTTATTAGCTTGATTTGGATTAACGGTCTGAGTCTAAGCGTTAGACATTGTATTGAAGGGAAGATTGTCTCCAAATAATGATTTTACTATAGGAGAGTCTCGGGGAGGCTCTCTTCTGTAAGACCTGGGAGGACTGGTATACCTCCCTGAACTCAGTGGAGTTGCCAGATAATCTTCTTGGAATTATCAAAGGGATGAGGGGATCACCGTCAGTGGAGTCACCAAGTAAGCTTTGTGAAGAAAACGCTTTGAGGGAAAGGCTTACCGAAAAAGTGTCGTTGAGGAATATTGACTCGATGTTCCCCAGAAACAACGCCAAAATGTTATAGAACAATCTGTACTTGCCCAAAGCCCAAGGAAATTGGATGCAAGATTGACGTAACAGCGGTTGATCTATCACTGTCACCTTAAAAGGAAACCCCTTTCTATTTAGGAGTATATCAAGATTACCCCGGGGGGGATGTCCCCGGTAACCTAAAGCGTTGATAACTAAGGCAAGGATGCAAGAAAATCCCCCTCTCACTTGGTCACTCAGTTCAAAAGGTTCTTATGGCCTTTCAGGGATGAAGCAAATGGTAAAATGGAGTGTACATGCCCAAAACAAGACAACAAGAAAATATAGTAGCTTGCAAGTACAAAAATATGATGTCAGTGCTTCTTAAGACCATGAACCTTCAAAAAATGAGTTAACTGATATAAAGTTGCATTAATGTAACAGTTTATAACAACAATGAGTATTTTATAACAACCATGAGAATTATGCCTTGAAATTGCTTGAAAAATACAAGAAAAAGTAACTTTGACTAGGCAAATTGATAAAAAATAGTCACAAGCAAATTTGCAATGTTTAGCTAGCACTTAAGATCAATTTAGTAGAGAATTCGTTGCAGTTAAATGGTTGTAGCAATATTTTGTAACAATAACAAATTCTAGTGCTCAAAATTGCAAGAAAACACCATGCAAACTCAACATTTATCTGGTAGATTGATTGGAAATTGTCACAAGTGATTTCTAGATGAGCTAAGTGTGAGTTATGTAGGTGAATGCAACAATTTAGCATGAATTAGTATGGTTGTAGTAATGATTTGCAATAGCAGCAAGTTAGCTAAGGAGTTAGTCTAGTTTAGGGTTAGCAAAGGTTAGCAAAAGTTTCAAGAAGAAAGGTTTGAGTGTTTGTTTGATCAATCATTCACTTTAATGGTAGACTAGTGCCTTTTAGGGTTTATGGAGTCAACAATAGCAGCAACAAAACTTGGAGCAAAGTAGCAATGAGAATACTTTGTCAAAAGAGAAGGGATGGATGGGGAAGATGTTGGCTTCCCAAGGCCTCAAGCATCCAAATCCTAGAGAGAAACTTCCTAGAGTAAGGAATCTTAGGCCCTAGTGAGTTTTTCTTCCTTAGACTATTGAAATAATGTATGCAATAGGCAAGTAGAGTAGAAATACTAGAGAGCTAGCACTTTAGGGCTCTAGTAGCTACTTCTTAAACAATGTGCACTTGAGAAATTTAAACAAGTAGAAGACTATAGAGAGAAAGAAGTAACTTGTGTTTCTCTCCTAGGGTTTAACCAAGCAATTTCATAATCTTTAACATGAAACAAGTAAAATTTACCACAAGCATTCATTAGCATAAACAAATCGCAGATTTTCTACTTATTTCACCAAGAATAATCAATCCAAACCCTAGTTGAAGATCTTCCACCATGAAAAATAGCCAAAATACACCAAGATAAGCCTCTCCAAGAAGTTGTGCACTAGTTATTTCAGCCAATAGCCCTTAAAAAGGGCGCAAATTTCAATCCACACTAAGTGTGTGATAAGTGATGATGAAAAATGAGAGTACTTTCTCTCTATTTATACAGTATCAATGACCTTTAATTAATTTTAGGTCTTATAAAGGTCGACCTGGCCAAATTACATCAAAAATCCATTTTTTACATAAATAAAAACAATTAACCCCTGAAATCATCTCCAAGGGTGACGTTGAACCCCTAGGGTGAAACATTGAGCTCCAGAAGCAGGACGTTTGGCCCCCAAAGGCCCTGGATAATACCCACACGTGGCAATCATCTCACAAATGACCTCAAGGTGCAAATTCTGACTCTGGATGACATCTAGGGTTACAAAGGTGACGTTGTGGGCTTCCAAAGGTCAATGTCCAGGTGGAAAGGCAGGATCCCCCTGGGTCTAGGTCTATTGAGGTGTCTCTGATGCAACGTCATTCTTTCTTCTTGGTGCAAGTCTTTGATGCCCCTCTGCCCCTTGTTAGGGTCACAACATCCATCTGTGGGTTCTTAGCCCCATGAATGTTTGAGCTAATCATTCCTCCATGTGTACTTGTCTACCAGACAAGGCCCTGCAACAACAACAAGTACACCCTCCAAGGGTTCATAAGTCACAGGGATCATAACATGCAAATCACACCCAATAATCAAATTACCCAAACATG
>ML790298.1:486359-563517 GCA_009831015.1 Picea engelmannii | reverse complement strand
CAAGAGGGATGTTGAGAGTTTATTGTCCAGGTACACTGTTGTTTAGCATAAGAATTTTAGTGGGGTCATATTGTCGGATATTAATGTGTGATAAGTGTTGGCATTTTTGTTGTTCCCTGTTTATGGAAAGTTTCTCTGGCACTTAATTCCTCGTTTCAATGATTGACTTAGTTAAAGTTTTGGTTGTGCGAATGAATTGTATTGTATTACTGTTGGTTTACATATTTGACTTCTTGTGCCTCGAGCAATGGAAAATTCTTGTGCCTTGGTTTTAATTTGGCCCCTAGGTGTTGACGTGTTGAGGATGTCATCCTTAAAGTGCGTTGTGTTTTTCCTAACGCAAAGGAGCATGTGTTTAAAAAAAATGTGTGTTATTCACCATAGATCCAATGAAGGGGGTTGTTACATATGGTATCAGAGCAGGTTCAACCCTGGGACCGTGGATCACCAGACTTTCCACTATGGTAAACCCATGAGTACTAACCCTTTCGTTAAGTAAAGACCTTAATGTGTCCTCATGGAGATCGCATTTAGAGGGCACCACTGAGGGTCCACAATGTGTAATAGATGGTGCTGTTAGTATCCTCCAAGATCTTGAGAGAGATGAGTTCAAGCACCCATGAGTGTCACGGACGGTGGTGTCATTGAATCATAGTTGTAGAGAAAGGTGTGTGCTTCACTCTTCGCCTTTATACCTCCAACACGAAGGTCTGCATGGTGGTATTTCAACTGAAGGGAAGCGCTCTTCTATGGTGGAAGACACTCCTACCGCAACTAAACATAGTCGTTGGCGACATGTCATGGGAATTGATCGAGGGACAATTCCATGAGACGTACATTTCTGAGGAATTCGTTGAGCATCAACTCAATGAGTTCGACACCTTGTGACAAGGCAGCCACATGGTGCCTGAGTATGAGTCCTGTTTGGAGATGATTTGATATGCTCTACACCATTTTACCCACAAACTTAAGGTCAACGAGTTTGTGTTGGTATTAGTGCTGGAATTCAACTTCTACTTTAGGTACCATTGTTGACCAGACACTTAGTATTTGTTTGATCAAAGTTCTATCGAAAATTTCCATTCTAGTGCAGTGTTGAAAATGATTAAAGTAAAGACAGTCAAACCAGATGAGTTTTTCAGAGATAGATTTGGGATCCAAACAGAGGGTTGAAGGAAGGGTTACAGGTTGTACCCTTAAGCTCAGAGAGTTTCTCACCAAGGCCAACCTGTACGTCATGATCTTAGGATCTTATGATGTCGTGATTGTTATGGACTGGTTGGAATTGCATGAGGCAATACTCAACTGTAAGATGAAACGGTTGAGCTTGGTCAATGATGAGGGATAGATATGTGTGATTGTAGGTCGGAACTAGGGATTTTCCCTAAGGTTCATCTCTTCCTTGCAACTTTGGAGGAGCATGTGCAAGGGGTGCAAGATTTATGCGATCCTTGCGTTAAATGAGAAGGGAGTAGCGGAAGGTCTAGAACACCTTCCCGTAGTGAGAGAGTTTGTAGACATGTTTCTGGAGGAGTTACCGAGGATGCCACTGGAAGAGGAATTAGAGTTTACTATAGACCTAGAACCAGGAACCCAACCGATATCTAGAACGCCTTATCGGATGTCGACCCCGAAGTTACAAGAGTTGAAAATGAAACTGAAGGAGATGTTGGACCTAGGACTAATACGTCCAAGTGTGTCACCATGGGGTGCACCAGTTATTTTCATATGAAATAAGGATGGTTCGTGGAGGCTCTGAATTGACTACCGTCAATTGAACAAGGCAACGATCAAAAATTAGTATCCGTTGCCAAGAGTTGATGATTTGTTGTTTCAAATGAAGAGTGTGACGATGTTCTCCCAGATTGATTTGTGATCAAGGTATCACCAATTACGGATCAAGGAGGATGACATCCCTGATACCGCCTTTAAGATGAGGTTTGGACATTATGAGTTTACTATTTTACTATTTGGACTGACAAACGCCCCAGGGGTATTTATGGGTTTGATGAATGGGGTGTTCCGTGAGTACTTGGACAAGTTAGTCCAAGTATTCATTGACGATATTTTGATCTACTCTTGGACAAAATAGGAGCATGATGAGCACTTATGCTTGGTGTTGTAGTGTCTGCAAGATCACAAATTGTATGAGAAGTTGTCCAAATGCTCATTTTATCAATCGCAGATTCACTACTTAGGGCATGTCATCTCCGGTGAAGGCATCGTCATGGATCCAGAAAAGGTCGAGGCTATCATGTAATGGCATGTGCCGACAAATGTCCTAGAAGTGTGTAGCTTCATGGGTTTTGTAGGATACTATCGACGATTCGTCGATATATTTTCGAAGATAGAAAATCTGATCATGGAATTGTACAAGAAAAATAAACATTTTGTTTGGATAGAGAAGTGCGTAGAATCATTTCAGAGGCTCAAGGAATTGTTGACAACAAAACCAATACTAAAGGTCCCTAACATGGACGCGACCTTCTTAGTATGCACTGACACATCCAAGGAAGGCCTAGGTGGAGTCTTGATGCAAGATAGACAAGTGATCGCTTACATTTCAAGGAAATTGAGAAGGCATGAGGAGAACTACGTGATGCATGATTTGGAGTCATTAGCCATCATATATGCCTTGAAGGTTTGGAGACACCACCTTGTTGGATGAAAATTTGAACTAAATACTAACCATTGTGGACCACAACACATATTTACACAAAGCAACCTAAACGCGTGACAACGATATTGGTTGAATATGATTAGCAAATATGACTTTGAGATTTCTTACATAAAAGGAGAAGTGAACCGAGTAGCAGATTCATTGAGTTAGAAAATATGCATATTTTGGTGTTGCCTCTTCAGATGAATCTACATGAAAGGATTCTAACTTTACAACGCGATGATGACTGGTACAAGAGGTCGAGGGTTTTATCGGACAAAACACCATGATGGTACCATGATTTGAAGGATTTTCATTGATAGTGATGGTTCACTAAGGTTTAAAAAAAATAAAAAATAAATAAATAATCAGATCTACATACCATTGAACGACGAGTTGAGGATGTTGATCCTAAGAGAGGCTCATAAAGAAGTTTACTTGGCTCACCAGGGAGTCATGAAGAAGAGGTAATACCTTAAAACTTTATTTTTCTGGAAGGAAATGAAGGCAGACATAGTCAACTATGTGGCCAGATGTCTAGAATGTTAGCAGGTAAAGGATGAAAATAGACACCTAGTAGGATTACTACAACCACACGCTATTCTGGAATTGAAATGGGAGGTTATTTTGATGGATTTTATTGTTGGATTGGCACTAATGGAAAGGATAAATGACCTGATTTTCATTGTAATAGACACTCTGATGAAGAGTGCTCACTTTATTCCCGTGTGTACAACGTATCAGGCACCTGACATAGCTACAGTTTTCACCAGTGAGATTGTGAGGTTGCATGGTGTGCCTAAGAGGATTATATCTAATCGAGGATTGGTGTTTATTGGATGATTTTGGATGAGTTTCCAAGAGGCCTTGGGAACCCAACTTAACTTTAGTACTTTGTATCACCCAGAGACTAATGGGCAGACAGAACGAACGAACTAGACCTTGGAGGACATGTTTCGCATATATTTGATGGACCCACAAAAGCTTTGTGAAGAATTCCTGCCACTAGTATAATTTTCTTACAACAACAGTTACTAGAGTACCATTAAGATGGCGCCTTTAGATTTTATTTACAGTTGACCGTGTCGGATGCCTTTGAGTTGGGATCAACTTGAGGATAACGTCCTGGTGGGAGCAGAAGTGATCCAAGAAATGGAAGAGAAAATGCAAACCATAAGACAAAGAATTAAATAAGCGCAGGGTTGACAGAAGAGTTATGCCGATGCGCACTATGTCGACCGTAGTTATGAGGTCGGCGATAGAGTCTTCTGGCAGGTTAAACCACATAAGAGTTCTATCAAGTTGGGAAGTGGTGCAGGCGCGCCACCCAGGGCACGTCTGCACCAAGTGGTATCAGGGCGCAAGAAGGAGTCTTTGCTTTCTATAGCAGAGAAAAAGGAGAATTCACCATGTTTCCAAGGAGAAGAGATAGACAATCACCCAATCCATGGGAGGAAAGGGAAATGCCCAGAGGTAGGGGTAGGCAAGTGCAGAATCGAGAAGTGGAAAGATAACTACATAACTTACGCTCTATGATTGTGGATATGGGGATAAGAGAAAAGCGAAAAGCTGATGCAGGAGATATTAGTGAGTCCAAAAATGAAGATGATGTTGGACAGGGAGAAGAAGAAATCCCAGCGGAAGATGTAGCAAGTGAATTCTTACTTAAAGTTGTTGCAAGAATGAGTACAAAGGTAAAAATGGACATTCTGGTTTATGAGGGAAAAATGGATGTAGAAGAGATTTTAGACTGGATTAGAGCTTTGGACACCTATTTTGATTATGAAGATGTTGAAGAGGACAAGAAGTTCAGGCATGTCGCCATGAGATTAAAAGGACATGCTGCCTTGTGGTGGGATGAAATACAAGCTGACAGGCATTGCCAAGGTAAGCAGAGGATTAAGAGTTGGGATCGGATGATTGCAAAGATGAAGGCAAAGTTCATCCCCAGAGACTATCAAATTTATTTGTTCAGGAGGATGCAGAACCTGAGACAGAAGATGATGACAGTAAATGAATATACTGAGGAGTTTTATAGGTTGAATATCAGGGCAGGTCATCGCGAAAGCAATGACGAAAAAGTGGCCAGGTATATGAATGGCCTGAGATATGAGATTCAGGATGAAATGAGTATGGAATCCATCCGATCGGTGGAGGATGCCTACCAAATGGCTTTGAAAGATGAAGAGAAGTTGAGACGTAAACAAGGTCAGCGAGGGCGAGGCAGGAGTCAACCCAAAGGGAAAGCAGTTTCCCAGGAAAGAACCCAGAAGCCCAAGGACGACTTGAAGAAGCCTCGGACTAGAACCGAGAGAGTGGAAGTTCACAGTGAGGGTGATATGTTGAACAAAGAGAACAACATACTGAGCAGAGAGGAGGATATGCTGATAACAACAGTCTTCCTCGTACCAGAGGTGAAGGAAGAGGGAGAGGGGGAGTAATTACATGCTTCACATGCAAAAAGAATGGGCACAGGTCGTTCGAGTGTCCAAAGAAAAAGAAAGAAACTGGAGAGACTCACATCGTCGAGGCACAAAGGTGAGATATTGAGGAAAAATATGCTAAAGGCGGAAGATCAGTGGTGATGCGGAAGGTTCTTTTGATGCCAGAGAAGGAGATGGAGAATTCAGTGCAGAGGAACAATCTTTTTAGGACTACTTGCAAGACCAAGGATAGAGCATGCAAGGTCATCGTGGACAGCGCTAGCACGGATAATCTCGTCTCAACCGAGATGGTAGAGAAGCCGGAGCTGGAGACGACTGATCACCCAAGTCCATACAAAGTTTCATGGCTACAGAAGGGACATCAGGTAAATGTCACTAAACAATGTTTAGTTGAATTCAAAATAGGAGGATATAATGATAAAATACTCTCTGATGTTATTCCTATGGATGTTTTTCACCTATTGTTGGGTAGACCATGGCAGTATGATAGAAATGTGATTCATGATGGGAGGATGAACACATACACCCTGGAGAAGAATGGGAGAACCCACATGTTGAATCCAATTGAGGATAAGGAGGCGAAACCAGAAGTAAGAAACACAATACTTCTCATGAGTGAGAAGGAAATTCTTACAGAATTTAAGAGGAAGGAGGATCCACAATTCTTTGTGGTCATAAAACCGAGAATTATTCTGACTAGCACAAGAGTGGATGATTTTCCAGGAGAACTTCAGGAACTGCTGGAAGAGTTCGTTGATATTGTAGTGGACGAACTACCTCATTCATTGCCACCGATGAGAAGTGTAAGTCATCACATTGATCTCATAATAGGAGCTAGTTTACCAAACAAAGCCACATACAGATTGATGTCGCAGGAGAATGACGAAGTTAAAAGACAGGTCCAGGAGTTGTTGGGCAAAGGTTTGGTCAGGGAAATATTGAGTCCATGTGTTGTTTCGACAATACTCAGTCCGAAGAAAGACAGACGCTGGAGGATGCGCACTGATTCAAGGGAGATTAACAAGATAACTATCAGGTATAGATTTTCATTGTCTAGGATGGATGATCTGATGGATTGCTTAAGTGGAGAAAGATTTTTTTCAAAGGTAGATTTGAAGAGTGGATATCACTAGATTCATATGAGAGAAGGTGATGAATGAAAAACAACATTCAAAACAGACGAAGGTTTGTATGAATGGCTTGTCATGCCGTTTGGCTTGACGAATGCGTTGAGTACCTTTATGAGGTTGATGAATGAAGTCCTGAAGGATTTCATCAAGAAATTTGTCATTGTGTATCTGGATGACATATTGGTTTTCAACAAGACAAAGACTGAACATCTGAAGCATTTAGCCATTGTGATGAAGAGATTACAGCAGGAAAATCTGCTGATAAACATAAAGAAGTCCTCATTCATGAAGACAAAACTCATTTACTTGGGATTTGTTATCTCAGCAAATGAATTGAGGATGGATCCAGATAAGGTGGAAGTAATAAAAAATTGGCCATCACCGAGGAACATATTTGAGGTGAGAAGTTTTCATGGTTTGGCTAGTTTCTATTGAAAATTCATCAGGAATTTCAGTGGAATTAGCGCAGCAATGATGGATACAGTGAAGAAAAAACATAAATCTTTTCACTGGACTGATGAGGCTGAGAAAAGTTTCAATTTGTTGAAACGAAAGATTACGGAACAACCAATTCTGGTGTTGTTGTATTTTAAAAAGACACTCCAGGTAAAATGTGATGCAAGTGGGTTTGCCATAGGAGTATTATTAAGTCAGGAGGACAAACCGATTGCATATTTTAGTGAAAAGATGAATGAGGAAAAATAAAAATACTCCACGTATGATAAGGAATTTTATGCCATCATACAGGCATTGAAGAAATGGAGGCACTATTTGATTCCAAATGAATTTGTTTTATATAGTGATAACCATGCATTACAATTTGTGACTCAACAAGAGAAATTGAATGAGAGGCATGTTAAGTGGGTTGAATACATGCAAAATTTCACTTTTGTGATAAAATATATTTCTGGTACTACTAACAAAGTTGATGATGCTTTGAACAGGAAGTGTTTGATGTTGCAGGAGTTCAAAGTCTGGATGTTAGGCTTCGATGATCTCAGAGACATGTACACAGATGATTCGGACTTTAAGGAGGCGTATGAAGCAGCTAAGAATCATGTTCTTAGAGATAGAAGCCCTTGGACAGACTATATGATCCAAGATGGATTATTGTTCAGAGGAAATTTGTTGTGTATTCCAAATTGCTCCATGAGGGAGAATCTGTTAAAGGAGAAGCACAACAGAGGATTGGCCAGACACTTTGTTCATGGAAAGAAATTTGAAAAGCTAAGTGAGTCATACTTTTGGCCAGGGATGCAAGCGCATGTCAAGAGATTTGTTGACAGATGCTGGATTTGCCAACATTCAAAAGGAAGGAAACGGAATGTGGGATTTTATCAGCCATTCCCCATACCAGACAAGCCGTGGGATGAAATTAGAATGGATTTCATATTGGGATTGCAAAGGACATAAAGAGGATTTGATTCGATCTTTGTGGTAGTGGATAGATTTTCCAAGATGGCACATTTTATCCCATGTCAGAAAACCAGTGATGCGACACACATCACGAATCTGTTTTTCAAAGAAGTCGTTCGACTTCACGGCTTACCAAGGAGTATTGTTTTAGATAGAGATACAAAGTTCTTAGGGCACTTTTGGAGGACATTATGGAAGAATCTAGGGAATAACTTGTTGTTTAGTTCAGCTTATCATCCTCAGACGGATGGACAAACAGAAGTGGTGAAAAAAAGTCTGGGAGACTTGCTGAGAAGCTTGGTGACAGAGCACCATAGCAGTTGGGCCAATATATTTCCACAGGAAGAGTTTGCTTACAATGACTCTGTTAACAGGATCATAGGGCAGAGTCCATTCCAGATTGTATATGACACAAAACCGAGAGGAGTTTCTGAATTGAGAGATTCAGAACAGACTGCTACTAGGAGCGCTAGTGCAAAAGAATTTGCTGAAGCAATGAAAGAACTTCGCAGCCAGGTGAAGGAGCGGTTGCTGAAATCAAGACAAGAATATAAGCGCAGAGCCGATCAACATAGAAGACAACTTCAGTTCGAGGTTGGTGATTTGGTTCTGGCACATCTGAGGAAGGAAAGGTTCTCGAGAGGGACGTATAATAAATTGAAGATGAAGAAAATTGGACCATGCAAGGTCTTGAAGAAAATGGGACAGAATGCTTACGAGATTGAATTACCGGATGGGATCGGAATATCTTTGATATTCAATGTCTCGGATTTATACCCATACAACCTTGAGGAAGCAGGAACAAGTGGTGAACAACTAGAGGTTCAGTGGAAGAAGTAGATGTCAGTTGCAGAGAAGCCATAGATGGAACAAATACTGGATAAACGAGTGGGTAAGAAAACCAGAAGGAAAGAATATTTTGAATATTTGGTCAAGTGGAAGGGCCATCCAGTTGAAGATGGAAGCTGGGAGACTGAAACAGAGATCCTGAAGCATAGACATACCATGCAGGAGCTCATGGGCAGGAGCCCATGCAAATTTTCAAGTGAGGGAGTATGATACAGGAGCATCTCCCAAGACAAGCGAGCCAGCGCAAAAGACAAAGGATAGTTGGGCACACGCCAGCCCAAAATTTTGAAATTTCCCTTGAAGTTGATGCGCCAAGCATAAATGAGATCATTTAATGAAGGTGCCTTGGTATAATGTATTCAGACCTTGAGTGCCCCGCTCTCGTCTGAAGTAGATGGAGGCATTTATATTAATAAATGTAAGTAGGTAGAATTGAATACTAGATTAGACAGTTTTAGAATAAAGGAGGGAAAACAGATATAGACACCCTCATTGTGCATTATAAAATAATTCAGGATGAATTAGAAGACTCAAGAGCATAGAGAAGAGAAGGAGAGAACTGTGTAGAAGAACACCCATGTACAGTCATTTGGATTAATGGAAGAGTTTAATTCAAATTCATGGAGTTGTGTTTTTTCTCTGTGTATGTGTGTTGAATGATATGTTCATGAGTATTTACTTCCTGTTATGCATTTGATATTATGTTGTGTATATGATTTCATGTGTTGAGATTGAAATCTGAAAGGAAATAGAAGGAATGAGTTTCAATTGTTTCACCATTTGAGCAAGGATTCCTGTAAGGAGTGCAGTTGAAGTCGTCTGCAAGGAGTGCATTGACAGAAGGCTCGGATAGTTTAACTCTTGTTCTCATTCATACAGAAGTGAATTTGGGTTATAGGGGTTGTGCAAGGAGTGTGCAGGCCAAGTGAAGTCTCAATCGTGAATCTGAGCGAAGTATTGAAGGACTACTGTTGTAGGTGTGCACAGAGTCAAAGGAAATCAACACTTGGAAGTGTTTGAGAACTGCTGCAAGGAGTGTGTGCAAAGAACCTCTTTGAGGTTGGAAGTGTGAGAAATCTCAGGAGGGATAAGGATTTCAAATCCGTTGAGAAGAAGCACAAAGAGTCTTTGCATAAAGAGATTGAATAGGCATTGCAAAGCTACATGAAAAAAAGACCAATATTTTATAGAGAAATATTGTCTTCACTCGTAGAAGATATCCAAGAGGGAGGTGGATGGTTAGAATCTTGCAGAGGAGATTGACAAAACCTGTCAACCGTTGGATCTACCAAAGGAGTGCATTGAAGATCGGGGATCGGTGATCCAAGTTACCAAAACGTCACTAGTGTCAAGAACCCGATAACGGGAACCCCGATCACAAAGAAAAGGGGGTAGCGTTGATTTCCCGATTGTTAAGGGAGGTCAGTTGGAGAGTTGTTGTGGGTGTGGAAAATTCCCGATAGGGAATTAGAAGAGATTTCAGTTCTTCGGGCTGAGTAATAAGAGAAGGTCCTGTGAGCGGACATTCCCTGGGTGGTGTGCCTACATCAGGAAGGGAACTAAACTCTATCCTAGGTTCACGGGACCTTTCAATATTGTTGAGAGAAAGGGGCCTGTAGCCTATCGATTAGCCTTGCCTGATTCTTTGAGGTGTATGTGAGATGTTTTTCATGTATCTATTTTGAGACCTTATATTAGTGATCCTACACATGTTATTGACATGAGTTCCTTGTAGATATCGAATGAGGGGACGCTGATGATTGAGCCAGTCTACATCTTGGATCATCGCATTCGACAGCCACGACGTCGAACGGTATATCAGGTCAAGTTCTAGTAGGACAATTATAGTCTACACTCGGCGACCTGGGAAGACGCATATGATATGCACTAGCAGTTTCCATTTTTGTTTGATAGATAGACATATGATACCATGATACACTTTATTTTGGCATTTATACTATAAAAATTCCGGAAGAAGTTTCGACCAAGAGGGGGTGTATGTAACATCCCGCTCTGACACACTGAGAGAACGTATTCTTTGAGGACACTTGCTTGCAAGTGATCCAGATTATTATGCTATTAAAACTTTTGATTTTGATTATGAGGCGTTATGGGTTGATGACATGTTGTTTTAATGCTTTAACATAGACAGGTTCTATTGACTCGGTTTCACTGAGTGTGCAGGATTATGGACCTAGAGGATGTTGAGGCATCGATGGAACCCCTTGGACTCTGGATCGAGTCAGGGAGTGTACCTTTGGTGTTTGATTGTTTTACTATGATTTTAGTGCATCTGATTAGATGATATGATATGGATATGTTTTGACAGGATTTGTTGATGATGTAGGTTGATGATAACTTGCTGACTAGACTCACATGTGGAGTAAAGGGGTCACGCACGACTACTAGAGATGATGAGAGAGAGGCGTGGACAATAGCCCTGCCACAACCTACTAGCACTCCCATCGTGGCTCAAACTGTAGTTTAATGATTACCTAGTTTGAGAGGACCCACGATTCCATGAGGAAAGACTGTGACAGTCGCTCACGATGATTCTAAGGGGCATGCAATGAGGCGGGGGCCTTATTCCTTAGAGGCCCTTAGTCTCCCACAATTTCACCTGGCGGAGTATTGACCCTAGGGGTTATTGATATCTACCAAGTCAACCAAGAGGCGAGTGACACCCTTGGAGCACATGGTGCATCCTGAAGGGAACGTTGCGCAAGAATAATGGAGAGAGGCGAGTGGCATCCTTGGAGCACATAGTGCGTCCTGAAGGGCACATCACACAAGGGAAAAATGAATCGAGTGGCACCCTTGGAACACCTAGTGCGTATTGAAGGGCACGTCACGTTGTTGTTGATAGAGGAATGAACATAGATGGCCTTAGGTCGAATAACGTGTTAAGTGTTTTTAAAACAAATTCCTTAATTAAATGTCACCCAATACTAAAATTTAAGGCCTATGTCTAAACTATGCTAGTGGTAAAATTTTATCTCTCTGTAAAATAATAATAATAATAAAAATAAAAACCACATGAACAATAATTATGATCTTCATTAAATCTTCTAACATGAAGAGAGTAAGAAATAAATTGTTTCCAAAAAACAACTGTGGGATTAAAATCTAGAAAGGAAATTGATTGTTTTATTACCTTAATAAATTAAAATATACTAATTAAATAAGAAAAGGGGTTAATTTCCACACCTGCCTTTTTGAGTTCTAATGAAAAAGGGGAAAGAGGGAAAATAAAAAAAATTAGGAAACTAGGGAAAAGAGGTAACATAAAAAGGGAAAAAGGGGAAACTTAAGGGAAAAAGTGGAAAGTCAACTTAGTAAAGAATCTACCATTTAAGAGCTTTCTAATTTTAAACTGAATTAACGATTTCATAATAGAGAAAGCCTTTAAAACCTATGAGGTAATTTGGGGATACCTAGGAGTGATTCTAGGAGTAACTCTAGGTGGGTGAGGGAAATAAAGATAATTACTTAATTAAATAAATTAATTTATGGAGGAATGTAGGGGATGTGGGACACTTGTACGGAGAGGAATTTTTAGGAATTTATTTTTAAAACTTTAATGAAATGAGATTTTAGGAAAGAAAGGAAGTTCAAAACTCTATAAAAGGAAGGAAGAAGAAGGATGAAGGATCATCTTCTATCTGTGTAACGTTACGCTGCAGAAATATCGACTTGACTGATTTACTTGTGGGAGTTGGGATACCCAACTCGGAGAGAAGTGGTAGCTCGGCCTTGCGAGGCGAGTTGGGAGCTAGTCGAAATCTCTGGATAGTGTGTGTGGTCCCTTTGTAGCTTGGGGGGCTAAGGGGAAAGAAGAGTACCCCTAGCATTGGCTGGGAGGTACCGGTGAAGTCTCAACAGTAAGCGAGCAGGAGTTGGATGGAGAGTGTGGTCATCATTCAAAACGAGTGAATAGGAAACAATACTCTCCTTTCATTTTGTATAGTATATGATGTAGGTTTTATGCTTGGATTTGCTTATTTAATGGAAATGTAAAATGATGTTCTTTTTAAAATTGATGACTGAAATCTTCCTTAGCCTAGCTCGATGGTTGATCACTTTCATGGCCTTTGTTGTCCTGCATGTCGTGACCGCCCTGTGGTGTTGATTGTGACCTTGAGGTTGTGTAGCCTTCGTCCTTAGCTCACGAGTTCTCATTTGAGCAGTCGGTCACGATCTTGATCTACGGTCATCGCCTTAGCGTTAAAATACCTATGGATTTCAACGCCCTACTTTTCTATGCAAGGATGATGAAGTGAAGGATGAACCTATCATTTGTCTACCACTGTTGTTGTCCTTGGCTGATTGTTGTCTTGTGCCTTGAGGTGGATATTCAACCCTACGATTTTTTGATTGATGATGAGAGATTACCTTTTTCTTCTCCGTGTATTAATGAATTGTAGAGTGATTACATTTTTATCTTTCTATGATGTTGAATCGATCCAAAATGTCTCCATTTTATATTGGATGGTCTATCTTCTCTTTACATCTTACAAAAAATCGTGTTATTCTTTTATTTCCTAGGATGTTTGTACATCGATATGCTTTTATATTATTGATAGCATGTAATTCCCCGTTTGGTGCGGTTTTGTTATATTTGGTATCCTGCCATTCGAAAAACATTTTAAATTTTCCTGTCTGCATTTTTTTTTATATATATTGGCATCCCAGCTGGGGAAAAACGTATTACTTAACCCTGCAATTCCTGAATTTGATGGTAAAGTTTTGTTTTATTAAGGCTACGTTTTGGCCACTGGTGTGACTGTGCCTTGCCCTTCGTAGCGCTGTCGTTTTACCCTTTTTTTTAACTGGAAAGTTGCTGAGTAAATTTTCGCTGAGTAAGGTTGCCTTCACAGGGAGACTTCAATTGCTAAGCATCACCATATTTCACACAAGTTCTAGGTCCAAGTTTAAATATTCTCCCTTGGGGAGTTTTAGTTTTGTGTCTACCGAAAAGCATTACCGTGCCTTACACCACTTGGTGAATGTTGAAGTGAGTTGTGTATTATCGTGTCTAACTTGGTAGACATTCGTAGCCAAGCCCACTTGAACATTGGTCAGTCTGTAAAGTTCCCAACGACAACTCACGATCTCATTACGATTTTGTTAACCCTAAAGTGTCACCTAAAGCTTAAATCAGAGCGACCTTCAGAACCATTGAAAATCTGAGAATCATCTCTTTTTCTGCTGTAAATGTCAATCTTATTCATTGGAATACCACGGATTGCTTCGTAGGGAAGAAAGGAAAAAGGGAAAAACAATCAAGTCCTTCACCTTAAGACTTGTAGCTTTCGAAATGTGCCAGATAAGTCCCCTTCTAATAAAATTTAGCTCAGACTGTAACCTTAAGTTTTAGAGGGTGCCTCCTTTCCTTGAATGAAGCTTGTCCCAGTTGTTATATTTTGCAATGTCTGTGATTGATAGAGGTATTTGTTTGTCAGCAGGTGAAGATTTGTTTTGGGGTAAATCTATGGTGTGAAATGAAGCCCTTCGATTGGAAGAAACATCGGAGCAGAATTTACACTTCAACAATCTTATTCTCTTAAGTACCATTTCGTTTTTCTTTTAACGCATTTCCTATTTCCTTCACTACTACGCGGATCGCGATTGACGAGAACCTTGTTATTTTTCACACAATAATGGCACACAGCAATAACACTGTTCGCACAATGTTACACAATCTTTTTAATAGCTTTCCTGGATAGCGATATTGGATTTTGGGTAGTGATACATCTGGAGGCAGCGATATAATTTAGATAGCATTTTTCTTGACTAAATTAGCGTTTTATTTACAGTGTGTACTAATCATGTCTTACCAGAGAAAAATACCACCTTCTCCCTTGTGATTGGCCCTCTATACCACACAGACAWATTCAGAAGAGGAATTAGTATATATGATTTATGAAATAGCTTCCTTTAGATCTTCAGAATCATGGATGTCTTTTGGAATTGTGCTCCTAAAAACATTAGTGGAGATGTTCGCAAGTCTCCATAAAAAAAAAAAACCCAAATCTCTAGAATGCAAGACACAAAACAAGTAAAGCTGACATTTCAGATTCACAAGAGAAGGCTCATATGGAGGGTAAACCAACTTATTTGACAGTTTGAACGTGAAGGATTGAAAAATTCAAGGGAAGCTTATGCAAGGCTTCTGAGCTTCGACAACTCAGGAACTCACATACAAAATGAAAACAAAATTATGAATAAAGTTTGTATATCAACGAGCTATTATAATATCAAATGTCTTTAATAATAAAATAAGTCTATGGATGATCAAACTTATATTGCACAAATAACACTCCCACGAAAATTCAGTCAAGAGTTTCTCAAAGCATCCAATTAATAAAATTATTGCTCAATAAAATATGCTTCACAATAATTGAAGTTTGTGATACAATTTTCTAAGTTCAATTAGGTATGAAGTCTAACACTTGTACAACATTACATGGGTATTATTTTCTTTGGGAAGACTTAAGATCTCATTCAAAATGCATTTATAATTTAGTTTATAAATGCTTTTTACTATTTAGTTTATAATGCTTTATACTCAGATAGATTTATAATTTTTTTATTTTTTTTTGCCGAATTGTATACTCGATAATCCAATATAGCGGTTGGCTCATGCTAACCTGTTAATAAAGCCTTGTTATTATTCAATTACCATAATTGATTATATCGATTAAATCAGTGCGCTTAATTACAGGTTTTAAAGGTTGATATCCTTTTAGTATCAAGAATTGTTGTGCTCAATTTATTCCTTTAGGTAATAATCATATCGTGTGGGCATATGTTAAATATGCCTCAATCCATTGGAAGATATTTTATTCCTTTTTTCTCTATTCAAGGACCCGGGACTGAACTCGATTAATGTAATTGTATTCATGCCTTAATCAATTCTCTTAGCTTGGTGGCTTAGGGTCATCCCACCCCTTTTTACCTAAACTTAGATGGTCCCACCTTATCAAATTAATACCCCGCAAGAAGGATGTTGAGAGTTTATTTTCCAGGTACACTATTGTTTAGCATAAGAATTTTAGTGGGGTCATATTGCCGGATATTAATGTGTGATAAGTGTTGGCATTTTTGTCGTGCCCCATTTATGGAAAGTTTCTTTGGCGCTTCATTCCTCGTTTCAATGATTGACTTAGTTAATGTTTTGGTTGCACGAATGAATTGTATTGTATTACTGTTGGTTTAGATCTTAGATTTCTTGTGCCTCAAGCAATGGAAAACGTTAGTGCCTTGGTTTTAATTTGGCCCCTAGGTGTTGATGTGCGGAGGATGTCATCCTTAAAGTGCGTTTTGTTTTTCCTAATGCAAAGGAGCATGTGTTTAAAAAAAAAATTGTGTCTTCTTCATCGTAGATCCAATGAAGGGGATTGTTCCAAAATTCCACTTGCAATCTCAGAGGAGATGGAATCAAATGAAACTAAAGTGTCATTTGATGGTGATAGACTTTATGATCTTGTTAGAGAATGCAATTTTTATGTTTCAATTGTTTCAAAATATATATTTTTATATATTTAAACAACTTTTACATGTACTTGTGAGTTGGATATATAAAATTTATATGTAGTATATGAGTTTAATGGCGCATGCATGAGTTCTAGTCTAACACGAACTTCTTGTTGGAACATATCGAATTATTTGTAGGAGATGTTTTTGTCGTGGTTGCACTTGTAGACAACACTAAAAACATGAAATATTATTTGATCGATGCACATAACAAGAGATGACGATATTAGAATATTTTTATGATAACAGTTTTATATATGAAAGAGGATCCATCGTATTGAAAGACTGGTTTTTTAAAGAAAATCATCAAACCGATAGCCATGTTCACTTTCAAGACTATCAGTTGGATGTCATAAGTTATCAATACAGTCATTTGGTATGTGCAGCGTGTATAAAGTTAATATAAGTTCAATGAAGAAAAAAAAACAAAATTTAGAAAATGGAAAATGTCAAAAGTCGATCATGAACAAATAACTGAAGATGGCATACCATTACAATTTCTTTAAACATGTGACATACATTCCAAAATTTTATGTTTTGCATTTAAATTGAGACCTACATAACCCTATATAGATTTGGGATTTACGCTCACACATGAGATCTAGGATTCTTGAATCATCTAGTTTAGTTTACTTTCATGGTCCATTCAAATAAGGAACTAGATTTTTGATGAATTATAAAATTTACCGATCCTTATTTACAATTGTTTTCATAAAACTAGATATAAATTGGTCAATTCAAAATTATTGAATATTCAAAATTATAAAGTGTTAGAATATGACCTCTATGAATGTAGAATGAGAGTAAGAACAAAATAAATATTCTATCCCTCTACATGTAATTACTCAAAAATTAAAGACACCTTACATGTAATTCCTCAAAACTTGAAGATCCCTTGGATGTAATTGCAACGCTAGTTGCAGTTACAGTGCCAGTTGTAGCAACAGTTGTAGTGCGAGTTCCAACACCAGTTCTATTAAAAGTTTATGTGAGAAGGAGAGTATAATGAGGAGACATTTTCATATCATGGATCACATCTCCCTATGAGTATGAGGAGCAGAACCATGATAAAGGAGACATAATAATTGCACCTTTCTAGTTTTAAAGTGATAGAGGATATATAAGAAACATAGGAGAGGATTTGGAGACCACTCTGAAATATCTATGGAACGTAAGAGTATAATTCAAACCCCACTTGATGTGAAAAATTAATTTTATGGTAAATTGTATAGTAAAATTTATTTTAGGGTAAAAATAAATGAGGAGAATGAGGAAATTTCTCCAACTCATGAGAGGTATATAAAAAATACCTAAGTATTCATGAAAATTGATAGTGTTTGAGGTCTATTAAAAAATATCACCTTTGTGAAAATAATTAGATTTGGGGGACTTTATTAAAAAAATCCCAATTTACTGGAAATAAACAATTTGAATGGTTTTTGTTGGGATTGAGATAACTTTCAAAGTGGGTTTTTCCTTCTTCTAAGTATTTTCCTATAGAAACAAAATATTCTTTGTCATTGGATGTTCTATTGTTTGATTATATATCCATTAAGAGATGAAAATATTGATATGGTAATAAGACATTAATTAAAAATTTAATGGTGTTTTGTTAAATTCATAAAAGTATGTACTAATGTAGCTTGCACTGGGATTCAAGTATCAAAATAGACATGATATTAATCCTTCAAGCATATGTTAGGACTTCTCCTATATTATGTAATATTTAAGCATGATGTAATGAGTCTTAGGGATTTAATATTTATGCATGATGTAATGAGCCTTGGTTAGATTTCTCTTTCTGTCTCTAGTAGATCTAGCAGTAGATACAGTAGATTAGATAACATATGATCCACCAGCAACATAAGTAGCAGGGGTATAGGCCGTTTTCATGTCCCATTGATTATTATAGCGAAGACATTCCTTTCCCATCAAAGGCCTAGATAATACTTCTGGTTCTTCGCCCGATGCGGGTGAGCACTCCGTTCCTTTATTTGTATCGGAAATCTTAAGTTATATCCTTTCTTTGGATGGGTGTCAGTGAACTTGTACTATGGCCCTTGCCCCATTTAAGTCACTCAATCTACTAAAATTGTATCCTACTGTAGCCTCCATCCTACTGAAGATGTAGTTCTACCCCTTATTTTATGTCACTAGGGCCTAAAAGTAAACTTCATTAGACAAAAAAATTCCCTATACCTAATTTCTCTACCCATAATATAGGTGTGTTCCTTATGTAATGAGCCTTAGGGATTTGATATTTATGCATGAGCCTTAGGTGTTAGCACAGGAATTTGCACTAGAAAATTTGTTTATTTTTAAGGTCTATTTTACATCACTCGTGAATTAGGAGATTCTGCAGCGCCAGCTTCCTAAAGCACCAAGTTTCAACATTTTTTATGAAGCAAGAGCACTTGATCCTGCATATGAGTCCAATAATGTATATTCATTCATTTCCATCATTACATTTTTTTCATGCTAAGGGATTTCAAATTTCTCCTATCTCAACATTGCAAAAATTAGAATTTTCAGATAGGCGCTATGAAATGTGTTGTGGAATGTGTTGCAAAAATTATGTTGTAGGGATGTTGAACTAGTATTTTTGACCAGTTGACTTCCATGAGGATTTTTGGGTGAAACGGGATGAATTTTATAAACACAAAGGAGGTTATTGTCAATCAAGGACCTAATAACATTAATCTCTTTCATTTTTCACATAGGTGTCAGGGATTGGGATATTCAAAGGAATATTTGAGACATATTTTTTCAGTTCTCATGATTTACTGTTTGGGACATGTTTTTGCGAAATGTATTATGGAAATATGGAGATGAATTTCAAGAAACCGGGAGAGGTTTTTCTTCAGAACAATATCATATGAAAAAAATGTTTTCATATTTTACATAGTTGTTATAGGTTGAGAATTACAAGTGTCATTTTGAAGCCTACTTTTTAGAATTTCCCCACCTAAATAGTAGGAAATCAGTTAAAACGTGTCCTTCTGTGTTTGTAACTATTTCTATTTTGGGAAAGGGGTTGAATTTAGAATTGGTGAGATGGAAAGGACCTATAGTGATATATATTTCATGGTACAAGAGTAGAGAAGGTTTATAAATAGATAAGGGAGGGGGCAGAGTAATAGAAATAAAACTGTTTTGTTTTTGAAGCTTTGTATACCTCACTAAAGAGCATGTATTTCAATTGATGTTGCTAATACTTATCTGGAAGAGAGTTATTTCCTTTTTCTTCTATTTTTTGGTTCTGTGTGAAGGATTCATGTTATTGTTTTTATGCAGCAAAGGATTTCACTGTGTGAAGACATCACCATAAACTTCTTTTAATTCCTGAAGTAGAAGGATCTTTATTTCTATAATTTTCTTGAGGGATTAGTCAGTTGGACCATATGTACACATGCACAATTCTCTTTATGTTTCTTCATCATTCTTCTTTCCAAAAAATTTCTTGTTGTTTTGCATATTTGGATTAGAGTTTCTCTATGGGAACATGGTCTGATGTAGGCATCATTGGCATTGATGAAAAAAATTAATTATCTCCCTGTCACCTTTCAAAAACAAACTTGTTGTTACATTTTACTGATGGTCTCTAGGCTTTCTCCCCGGAGTCTCGGAGCAACTCCTTCTGCTAACATTAGGGATGCAATATTTATGCATGGTGTATTTAAGCATAATTCTTTATAAAATGAAGGGTTCTGAAATTGTGTATTGGTTTTCAAAAGTACAAATTTCAATCTCAAAAGTATTAATTTTGAGTAATTTTGAATCTAGAAAGTGTTAATATTAAACTCCAAAAGTCTCAATTTCAATTTTTTTGTGAACTTTGATTCCAAAAATGTAAATTCTATTGCTTCATTCCATACCTCTTTTTCATATGGACATTGTAAAAATAAATGGTTTACTAATTCTCCATCCTTTTTACACATTATACGCCATGTTGGTTGATCCACGTGGATAGCGGTGGCCACCGACCTATTCCAACAGGATCCTCTTGTTCATTTTTAGTTCAACACGTTCTTATGTACTTCGTTGTGATTGTGGGTTATACACTTCTGGGGATGTTTGAATCCATACACATATTCCAAGTTGATAATCGTGGTCTCTCACCTAATCCAACTGCATTATTTTGTATGTTTTCATGTCAGTACATATTGTTGTACTTCTAGGGCTATTTTGGATCCCCAAACAATGTTTGTTTTTGCTCTCCAAAGTAAAATTGTAGACATAGTCAGAGTTTGATAATGTAATATGTATATCTCTAAAATAACTTTACAATGGGCTATCATGAACCTACAATAGAGGTCGTATGAAAAATTTACGACCCCGAGAAGTTCGCGTACCAACTTACCCATAGGGTCCCACATGACGTTTGGCATTTCACCTTCTAGGGTTAGGTTTTTGGAGGTCTAGGGTTTTTTTATTCATTAGTAATATCAAAAATGACTTTGGATCCTCAGTTTAATCATTCTTCTCATATGGATGCTCATAGAAGCCATGTCTCTTCTCAGAGATAGCTACCACCATTCGAGCATGTGTTTCATTTCTACAGTTTTAAAATTCCATCCTATTTCATTTATTCATTAGAAGATATTGTTCACTGGATATATGTGTTGTTCTTTGTATATCTGTGTTTATTGTATTCATTCTATTAACTAGTTTGTTCCGCTCCTAAATCTGGTTCATTGGCCCATGACATTTTTGTTTTTTACCATTATCCTAATTAAGGGTTTTTTTAGACATCCTAAAAAGTGTCAATTTTAATTATGAAATTGTGAATTTTAATTCCAAAAGTGTTGATATATTAAATTTGTACAATGTGCACTTAGATTTCAATATCTTGAATCAAATTATTTTCTAATGTATATATTAAATCTAAATATAAGATTAATATAATGAATAATTTATGTTTATATTTCAATGCATAATATCACTATGATAGACATTGATAAATGTATCAGTATTGAAAAGATGCAAACAAATAATTTAAAATAAGTGTTGATGATAGTCATTGCATTGTAGAGCTGTACTTTTTCAAATCATTTTAAGGAAACATACAACAAGATTCCATATAAACAAAATGATAACCATGAGGTAGTGTGTGTTAACAATTCCCTCACCTTAGCTGAAAACACTATAGCTTGTTTATTATAGAAAAATTATTCACAAAACCAATATCAAAAGCCAGAAGAAAAGAGATGAATTTTCCTTTAACACATTTCCCTCATGCAATAGTTATTAATTAAAATAAGTAAAATCATTTTGTAAAAATCAATCGAAAACTGAACTCAATGAAATATTTAAATTTTGTAGGCGATATGGCTCTAATATCATATTAGGGAATACGGAAATGATGCAGCTACAACTTGCATAAAACGAACAAATGTGTATGATGAACCTAACACTACTTATATTCTACACATTAAACATACTTAAATATATACAAAAATTAGATAGCTAATATATTCCCTTGGACTATGAACCCTTCAACTTATAAAAATATCTACAAATAGAATGGAAACTATGATGATGATATGTTTGACTATTCGACCATATTTGCAAATCAAACAAAATTGAAATTATGAGCTACTTGACAAATGTGTATGATGAACCTAATACTACTTATATTCTACACATTAAACATACTTAAATATATACAAAAAATAGATAGATGAAATATTCCCTTGGACTATGAACCCTTCAACTTATCAAAATATCTACAAATAGAAGGGAAACTATAATGATTATATGTTTGACTATTCAACCATATTTGCAAATCAGAAATTATAAGCTACTTGAAAAATGTGTATGATGAACCTAACACTACTTATATTCTACACATTAAACATACTTAAATATATACAAAAATTTGATAGATGAAATATTCCCTTGAACTATGAACCCTTCAACTTATAAAAATATCTACAAATAGAAGGGAAGCTATAATGATGATATGTTTGACTATTCAATCATATTTGGAAATCAAACAAAACTGAAATTATGAGTTGCTTGACTATACAATAATATTTATAAATGAAATGAAATAAAACATTTTTTTATTTCAACACACTATCATAGAACATAAATTGTCATTTCACCATCATAAACAATATAAGAGAAATCAGAGATCAGATAAAAAATTGATAATTTGAGTTCCAAATATATATATAATAAAATGTTTTCATAGTTACACAACCAAATACATTGGTTCCATGGGCATTTTAGGCTAATAGCAATAACAAAAAATAAGAGCAATTAACATTTAACTCCAAAATTATTGACTCTAATCCATCACTAAGATAGATCTCTTCATACCTATAAAAGAAAATATTTCTCAAATTTAAAATTAAAAAATTTAAAATAACATATATCTACAAATTTAAAATAAAATGTACACACAACATTTTATATAAATAAAACTAATTGTGATTAAAGAAAAATTGGCATGTACCAAAACTGTTAAGTTTCATCTTCCAACATCCATGTGCTCATTTTCTGCCAAATAATGTAAACATTTGAAACAATAAAAAAGAAAAACAATAACAGATATTATAATATATATACTTTATTAGAAAATATTTTAAAGAAATTTAGCTTTATTAAATAAGCAATGAGAAATAATAACATACACAAGCGGAGTTCCACATATCTATTATTATTTCTCTCTATTTATTATACTTTTTTGGATTTTTTTTAAACCAAACTTACATCACAAAGTTCGAAAACTTCCAAAATAGTTACTCTCCATATTAATCCATTCTTTGCATAAATATTTAATTTTCTTTTATAACCAAATGCTCTTTCAACATTGCCTACGTGATCTAAACAAAGTAATATCATATCTAGAAAAATTTTAAAGAGAAAAACTGTGTGCTCAATAACCAATTTTAGTGTTCAGAGTTAGACAACATCATAGAAATAAATTCACTTGTGTATGAAGAAAGTTAAAAAATCTCCATATTAATGCATTATTCGAGGAAAATACTTATCTCCTCTTCTTTATGGGAATAGATTTTTTCATATAATCAAATTCCATTTCAAATTAAATGACTCACAAATATCCATATTAATCCATTCTTCCAAGAAAATGCTTATATCTATGAAATTTCACAAATCTCCATATTAAAATCCATCCTTCCAAGAAAATACTTATCTGCTCTTTTTACAGTGGAATAACCGTTCTCGTATAATCTTTCATGTACATGCATAAAATAAAAATATGCACATATATTAAGTCATTCTTCAAAAAACATTTAAATATTTCATCTTTCTACATGGAATGTATTCATATTACATATAATCAAATTCTCTTTGAAATATTATTTCATCATGATCTAAACATAAGTGAGATCATGCAAGTACATAGCTTATTTGTAAACCTACAAATGTTGGTTTTTGTGGTTACTAAGAAATTAGTGAAGAGTTTGTCAATACCCCAAGAAGGAATTCACTTCGTTGTATGAAGAAAGCTCAAATATCCATATTGGGCAATTCTTGGACAAGAATGAAAGGAGTTTAATCCAAGAAAAATTAGAAACTTCCCCTTTTCTAATGTGGGATAGAGTCTATTCTCAAATAATCAAATGCTCAGATTCAAAATTATGTCTGCATCATGAGATAAACATAAACAAGGCTGGATGTACTATTTTAGATGACGATAAGATTATATAGGAGTTCTATATATTTCAAAATGATTAATCGAAGAATTGAAAATTTATATAGACACTAGTTGAGTAACCCTTCTATGAATAGGAAAGGCTTAATTAAAAATTTGATCAAACAAAAATTTGAAAAAAGTAAAAAAAAAAAAGCATATTTCACGCAAATAAACTTGAACACTTATATATAAACGACCCAGTATAAAAACAAATTAAAACTCAATTATGTGCAATGTATATACATTTACGAATCACGATGAATAGACACATCCTTATCAGGTATGGATGCATCCTCCTTAATCCCAATATCCTGCACTCTCTTCTCCACATTCTCTTCAAGCACACTCTCAAGAACTCTCTTCTCCACATTTTCCTATAACAAATTTCAAATTTGTACATTGTAAAATTAAATTTAAATGATTTTAACACATGAAATTGTGATGCACAACCCCCCTTAGGTCCTAGGGATCCTTCAACCTCTCAGTCTCGGATTTTCAAATTTGTAGATCCAAATGTATTCTTCAGGCCTTCAATAGGTCGTGAACAATTAATTCACAAACATGTGTATCCTTGATATCTCCTGTAAGTTCAGACTACTTGCAACTCCGCTCTCCATTGCTTAGCAACATCGATCCATGAGTACTAGTCTCGTGCTAGAATATTTCTCCTCTGTTACCATGGGATATAACCTTAGGTCAACCCCTTCGCCAGTTCAGCTTTGGCAATATTACAACCTCATCCTTTGTTTCTTCCTGAAACACATTTCTCTGAATTTGTGGATCTTTGCCACATGTCTCCTTGGATCTGGCGATCTAGCTTTAGTTCTGGATTTCGTGACTTTACGAAATTTCACTTAACCCAAACACCACTTCTTCATACCTATAACCCATGTATTCTCTAATCCCCTTCCACGTGTCCCCTTGCAGCCAATAGTTAAGACTCCCCTCACGATTTTGCGACTTCGGAGACACCACTTCTCAATGCTTCAAAATTCTCTGAGTTTTGAAATGTTGAAACACATCAAGGATAATTTCCTATGTAACATTTCCCATATCTGATGGTTTGGAACAATCTCAATCCCTTCTGGATGGATCTCTCTATGTTGATTCTAGGAAACCTCAAAGGACTCCTCCCTTCAAAGATTTATTTCCACTCTTCCTCATGAGCTTGTTCTCTCTCGAACATTTCTTTCCTTTGAATACCATGTTTGACACTTATTCGATTTTCATCCTATGCATGCCTTGAAACAGGTATTCCTCTACAATGCATCCATCTATGGATAGTCTTCGCTAGTCCTATGAACTTCTGAGTCAGAATACATGGTCGCGCAATCCTTGCAGACAAACTTCCTTCAAGATATGTATCCATACTTTTATGAGTCAAAATGAACTCTGTCACACACACCTTGTGGACACTATGCACTCCTTGGACACATAAGGTTCATGTTATCTCTTCTGAGATTATGAGTCGAAATAGACTTTATCAACGCAATCCTTGTGGACACTATGAAAACTTGGAATTGCTCGTCAAAGATAAACAATTGAATATTATTTAAATCTTTATAGATTCATACATTCAACCATGTAAATGCATACATAAACACAAGAACAATAAATAACAGAGAATTGAAAATAAACAGAGAGTCTACCATTCATTCATTCAGATAGACACAACAACACTAGACATTTGGGACAATGCTCCTCTGTTATATTCATTCAACTGAAATATACATGTGCTCATATACTTCTTCAACAACTTCTACAACAACTATCAACATCCCATCAACAACCTCAATTGGTAAACAATAAAAAGATTTATACAAGAGGGGATCTTCGAGTGCTTCCCTCCAAGTACTCTAGATCTATCCTATCGAATTACAAGCTATCAACTACTTAGAATTTATTACAATAAATATTTGTGACAGATAGATAAGATCGAATAGATCGAATATGTAATGCACTCAACTTCATTAAAAGAAAATACATTCTTCGATGTCCTCATGAAATTATCCATCTCCACAACATTAAATAGGTTCTTTAATTACAATTATTTTCAAAAGATTTGGGTGATATGCCTTCTCCAAAATTTAAAATTCTTCAAAATGCGCGCTAGTGCACCTATCTTTCCTCAAAATTTAAAATTCTTCAAAATACATGTCACGTGACAACCTGAATATCATCAACCACAGAATAGGATGGAATTCCCATGGTTTATTGAGTCATGGTCTTACCCAACATACCCTAACATTCAATAAATTATATATTTTTTAAGACATTTTTCTTTTAAATTAATAATTTAAATGACATTTCATTTTTCATATATAACTAAATTTGTTTTAAACATGCAATGCTACCTATGAACTCTCACCCTCTTCAAACTCTCCCAATTATAAATGGGAAAATCCTTCCTAAGTAGTGGGAGACGAAATAGGAATTTGTAAATGACAAAACTAAGAATTAAATAGGGTTCAATGTGTTCACATTAATACAAAAACATAGATTCCATGTATGTTGATTATTCAACAAGTTGTTAAGATTGAAAAACTAAATTTCTCATATGTGGATATTAGAAAACACATACCTGATTCAACCCATCCAAATTTAAACTCCTTGAATCAAGTCCAACATTTACTCGACATTCATTTAACATATGAGCACACTGAAATTAATGATGATAACAACTCAATTATTTCTAAATATACAATGATATGTATCTAGATCTATAACTACATGAAAACTATCATGAAATGCATGAAAAATTTACTAACTTTAACATATACTAATCTGATGTTCAGTTCATCATTTTGAATTAACACCTCCCAACCATTACGATTTTTTTTTCCTACTCCCGTATATATTCTATGGATATGGAATCTATCTCCTCATATGTTTTGTAAACAAAATTGGCTCGATAATTGGCGTCAACTCTCGAACAGTTCAAACCAACATCAACACCATAAAAAATGGATCCTAAATTTTCTTTGATCGCATTCCTATCCTCCTTGACAACATTATATGTAGACCACATCTCTGAATATGAGGAAAATGCTCTTGTTGGAAGAGATACCTAACATCATGGAGGCCTCTACAATGTTGCATTTTGATATGCTTATTTTCGATCACATGTTCATGATTTACTGACCCCATAATAACTGGACGGTAGGATGGTATAATCATGGTGCATGGCCATGAAAAAACATGCATAAAAGAGTCTACAAAAGTAATGTGGAACCTCATCATTTGATGAAAACTTCCCATACGCTTCCAAAAGTCTATTATAAATATGTTGTGCTATGTTGGGGTGCTTAAAATATTTCACCTTCAACATATTTCTCTTTGGCCCCTCTTTGAAATTGAACATAGAAATTTCATATTCTTTTGAAACTCTACTTTTTAGTACTTCCCATTTATAGGGGTTCATCACCTCTAGCTTTCATCTCCTCATCAAATCGATAAAACAATTATTCATTGGCGCCATATTTTGATATGCATCCATAAAGTTATAAAATGAATGCAAAACAATCTCTATGATTGGATTACTCTATCGAGGGAGATCAACATACCTCGAATCATTTTGCAGCTTGCTTTTAACACCCTAGAATTGTTCAAGAGTCACTACTTCATTATACCCTTCCCAAGGAAGCTCATCACCAACATCTGAGGGATAGGTGGACATAGGCGTGTAATCTTTTTCTTCTTGATAACTCCCCCTAAATCCGCCTTCACCCTCTTCACCAACATTGGAATCTTCATGATAATTGTAAATGTGTTAAACCTACAAAAAATAGATCTACCTACACAATAATACACACATTTTCAAAGATAATTTGAAAAAGAAAAAGAAGGAGAGAAAGAAAAGAAGAATTATCATTAACCGTAATGAATAATTTACACATGATATACTCTATATAACTCAATGAGTGCGCATTGGAGATGAATCAATGGCCCATAGTTGTGTTCTACAGTGATCTGGACACACACTAGTAGTTACAGGAGAACTTCCACCTAATCTAGTTTCTCAAGAAGTTACGAGAGTGAACTGCCACCTAACTGAGTTATCTAGTCAACTAGTCTTAATTCAACTGAATGAATAGAGAGTAGTGAGGAGTAGATCAGGAAATCAAGTATAATGTGTGACTTTGGAGATGATTCCAAGGAAAGTGTGCATTAGCTGGTGATGATTCCAATTTTAATGGTGAGAAAACCAATGAAACATCTAAACTCAACTCAACTAGTCAAACTAAAGTGTCGACTGAAAGAGAATATTCTTCAAGTGGAATATTCTTCCCTAAAATATAGGATACTAGATAATGACTAATTATGACTAATAAACAAGGAAAAAACTTAGGAAAAATAAATCCTAGGTGTGTGTCAAGTAAATCCAACACCCCCCCTCAACATCACTATGGTGAAAATAAAGAATGGGTCCCGAAAACGAGGCTATGTTAGGTATCGAAATATAAAAGATACACTGAAATAAAGTGAGGAAAGAGGGAAAACCTCATGGAAAAAACCCCACCTCAAGGTACAATGTATGTAAAAATAAGAACTACAGGTGCTAGAAAATTGTGTCCTTCAATCCAATATGACATCACAAAGAATGGAAGTTTTTCTCAGTGAAGGTCTTGGTGAAGATGCATGTCATCTATTCTACTAAAGGACATAATTGTAAATCGATGATCCCCTCCTATAATAAGTCCTGAATTTCGTGCATGTGGATCTCGATCTGCTTCGTCCACTCCCTCTGAACTAGATCTCTACATAACTTCACAGTGCTCCTGTTGTCACACCAGATGACAATCGGTCGATGAAACTGAATGCCCAACTCAGTGAGAAAATGTTGTAGCCACATAGTCTGAATGGTTATGTTAACTACCCCTTTATACTTTTCCTTCACTAAATATAGAGCAATGGAATCTTGCTTATTTCTCAACCAACATATAGACCAGGAACCAAGACTAAGTGAGTAACCAGATGTGGACTTGTTATCAGTGCTATCACCAACATAGTTAAAATTAGTAAACCCGATGAGATATAATGTAAAGTTTGTTGCATAATGAATCCCAAAGGTGATGGTTCCATTTACATATCGAAAGATACGCTTTGCATATTTCCAATGTAGCTCATGTCACTCCTTCATAAACCTAGAAACTATGCCAACTACATAGGAGAGGTTTGGTATGGATTGTGTGAGATACACAAATCTCCCCAATAGCTATCTGTATAGTGTTCTGTCAACCAGTGGAGTCTCCCCGCCATCCTCAAGTTTGACTCCTAATAGGAAAGGATTTGGAGCAAACTTGCAGTCTATCATGTGAAATGTCTCAATGAGATATCATGCATACTTGGACTAAGATAGTTTGATTCCTGATGCATCATGATTGATCTCAAGTCCAAGGATCATGAAATTATTTGATCTGATTTCCATTTTAGACGTTTACCTATTTTCATGTACGTTGAACAGAATTATAAACTTGTTGTAGTTTACTAGTGGAAATAATTTTAGTTGATTAAAGACTACTTTCACAGTATAATAGTAAGTTTCTATTATAGAAACAATGTGATATTTTTTTTATGAAGTGAACTAATAAAATGCTTGAATATTCTATCTGTAGTAGGAATAGATTGTAAATAGTAAGTTGTGGGGCAAAGCCACCGCGTGTTATATTAATTAGGACATGGACAGGATAATCTTGTGTAAAGTAACAAAGTTATCAAACAAAAAAGAAAATGAATAAGAATTTTGGAAGCCTTCGGTCTATCATAAATTCGTATGCAACCCATGTATTTCAATTTCTTTATTGTTCGCAACCTGTATGGACCAGAACCCCAAATCGGGACGAAATTTTGAAATATTTATGTAGTAATTTAACGAGTCTAATTTACGAATGGATGGAAATAGAAACACGTTAAATTTATTCTAATACTAATGTTATATTCGCGACAAGTTTTCTTGTATATAGTTATAAAATACCATAAGGATGAATGAAATCGGAAAATGTGATTATACACTAGCGTACTCATAAAACACATGTTACATACTACTATGTAGGGAAATTTTAGTGAAAACGACGGTATATTTAGGAATTCTGGAAATTAAGCAAACATCCCAATAAACAAATCGATATCTAAATTATAAAACCAGATTGGAAAAAAGAAAACTAATATGACGAATTCAGGAAAATAGGAGTACGAAACTATTTTAATTTTTTATTCACAGCTGCATAATTGAAATACATACTGACTATAGTACTTCTTAAGAAAAATGGATGTCGAGAAATTACAAAGAGGCCATAACATTTTATAACCGAAAATGAAATTTGTCACTCTGGATTTTCCACCTTTCCATGGAAGTAAGAAAGAAATGGTTGGGGTTTAACCCTTTACAATTATTTTACAAGTCTAAACCAATGCAGATTGCATCCTTTTTCAAGTACTGAGTTTCAACATAAAACAAAAAAACTAGGGTTGAATCCTTACTCAACCGATATAAGAATTCGGTGCAAGAAGAATGTTACTTAATAATTATAAGAGAATTGTAACAGAACAATGATCTCCTTGTTGCTTCTAGAACCTGTAGAGTTGAGTCGTAGGGGTAAAGGGCTGAGAACTCGAATACCTTTTATGTCGAAGGGTAGGAGAGGGTATCCAAAATTTGTGTAGAATAAAACCTTGAAAACAAAAATATACCCAAGGGTTCATACAGGTTCATTTTTTATGCCTTATCATTGATAGTTGGAGAGATGCCCGGGTCAAGGGAGCATGGTGTAGCAATCCCCTGATGGGTACCTCGCATAAGCAAGGCCCACCATTAGTGTTTTATACCCAATCTTAAAAGAACAAAACTTACAAGAGGAAAACCTTTTTTTTTAGCAATCAACGAAATTAAATAAAACGAAATAGTCGACAGTGCTAGTATTTATTTAACATACAGACGACACAAGTCATGATTTACGAATACCCACTTTAAACCTTACACATTGAACCGATACTATATCTAACCATTGAAATTTGAACTTAGAGAATTCAAAATGAAGTACCACAGTCAATACAGATATTTGATAACCAGACTCGAGAGGTTAGATTTCACTTATAGTATTCTTAACATAAGGAAATTAGGATTTGAGTATCATTCGGTGAAGGAAATTAGTTCTTTCAGATTACACAAAGATTTATCATGTCAAGAGTTGAATTATTGTAAGGTAGTTTCCTAGGGATTTTACGAGAACACCCTGAACAGATTTATTTATATTACTGAAACCAGAACATGCTTTAATTTCCTATGTAGGGACCAGTTAGGAGTCGAAGTACGAGTATAGATGGGTGGGCTCACCTTGTCGCAAAGAGAAAGAATAGGAATTAGTATAGAGTGTTACGCACAGTGTTGAAACAAATCTGGTAAAGAAACTTCTTAAGCACTTGATAATGGACCTCAACACGCAACCACATGGTAAGAATCAGAAGGAATCTCGACTGTAAGACTCAATGAAACCCTAATTTGTCATTCTTTGAGAAGTATGAACTGGAAAAATACACTGAGAGTAGAATGAGGAGTTGGGATTCCATGACTTTCAGGAGTGTCGAGTCGAAAATAAAGAAAAAAAATAATAAAAATCTAAAATGGTTTCAGCATAAAATTTAATCTCGAAGTATCTTAGGCGTTAGTGATAAAAGAAAAATGTATGTAAACTACAAAATAAAAAAGCTATAAGATACAATGACCTTCAACGTAATAAACCTCCAGAGACTCTGCTCTGCTATTTAAAGATACGATATACGATTAGAAACTTACCAGGGAGATGCACTTTGTTGTTTGGTTTGTTGAGTATTGTCCTCCCAAACAATTGTTTTTCCGCTCCAAAGAAATGTTACACAGAGCCCTTTTCGGAGAACCCACAATGGTGAGGAATGACTCACCTAACCCTAAGAGGAGGATGTGCTATTAGTGTAAATTCCTAGGGTACAACATTAAATAGAGCCATGTGCTAGGGCACACTTGGCATGATAAGACTTGAGGAAGGTCATATGGAAGGGCCATCGTAACCTGTACACATGGTACCTTTCATTAAACACAGGGCATGGATCTTAATTACCTCTGAAATTCACACCCCCACTCTTAACTACCAAAAATGCGAGTTTAATCACAGTCCTTTCGAGAAGTGGTTAGTCGAGTCTAGTTAAGTGCTAACTGTTTCACCTCGGTTAGACTAATGTAGTTGTTTTGTTTTGATATTGTTTAGTTAAGGATAAATGATACAGCCTCGCACGCCAACAAAATAAATCATAGGTTGAAGGAGACTTAGGACTATACATCCTATGTGTACTTATATATCAGATAAATAAAAGTAGTTTTAAATACATGTTGAAGGAAGGTAAAACAAATTTTAGAGGATTACTTTGTTTAAGTTTTAATTAGTCTAGTACAAAATTGTCATCATATGACAGAGGGATTATAGCTCTATAATCAAAAGGAACATTACTACCTCTTAGCTACGAATTGATCAAATGAAATAGATTTTTTTTTTTATGTAAAAATTGAGGTACATTACATATGGTATCAGAGTAAAGATTACAACACTCGACCTGAACAGGGCCACGTTGGCTGCTTGGCATATATTTTGATTTATGCAAAACTAATAAACCTTTAATGTTACAAACAAAAAGCCATTTCTATTTTGTGTTAATTATGGCATCTCAGGATGATGCAGAAATCAGAATTGAAGGAAATCTAGAAGAGAGGCCTCCTAGAGATTGAAGACAAAATAGTGATAGAATCTCACCTACATAAGTGATGGAAACAATGAGGAATCTCATTGTTGATTCGCAGGTTTTCAAAGCCGACAATGAGAAATTGAAGAAAACACATCAAGAGGAACAAGAGATAAATGAAGTCTTGTTGCATAGTATAGTGACAAAGAAAATCCCCAAGGATTATAACAATGAAGGAGAGGTTAGAAAAAGGGATTCCAAGAACTCTGGGATTGAAGCAGAAAAAGGAGATAGTTCATCTTAAGGTACACCTTTAGTTGAGAACATAACAAAATAAGACAGAAAGAGAAAACAAGTATACCACCTTGAAGGAGAATTTAAGAAAATTAAACCAGCTACCTTTGAAGGAGAGGAAGCTGAGGCATGGTTATTAGACATCAAAAAATATTTCCAGATATATAACTATTCAAGCAATATGAAGGTCAAAATGGCCATTTACAATCTGAAAGGAAAATCCAAAATTTGGTGGCAAGACCTGAAACTGGATAAAGGCTTAAAAGAGAAACAAATGGAATGGTCTGACTTTAAGAAATATTTCAAGAAATAATACTTATATGAAATTTACTATGAAAGGAAGATGAGAGAATTTATGAGCTACGACTTGGTCAGACGCCGATGGAGGATATTATAAACAAATTCCTAGAATTACTAAGTTTCGTACCCTATATCCAGGAGGACAAGGTAAAAATCCAATGGTTCCTAAGTTGTTTACCACAGTCCTACAAGGAAAAATTTAAGTTTTAAAACCCCAAATCCTTGAGTGAAGTATTCAGGAAAGCACGAATGTTCTATGACCAATAAAAGCAACGAGCAGAGTTTCCCAAAGATTGGAAGGATAAGAAACAAGACCGAATGAACCAACAGAAGAGGGGATACCAGCCAAATCCTTATCGGAATGCAACAAAAATCTTTCCTAGAAAGGATTTTCACTGCAATAATCCAAGTAAGCAAGGAAATGGTAAACCAGTAAATATGGGAACAAAGAAGTTTGGGGACAATCCTCGTGAACCATTGAAGTGCTAGGAATGTGGAGAACCTCATTTGAGGAACTATCCACATTTAAATACAACAAATAGAACTGTTATTCATAATTTTCAGGAAGCCTCAACAGTGGGTGATGTGGGTGGAAGCTTGCATCAGATAAATGAAGTCATTAATGGTTGGCAAGCTGACCACCAATCCTCTGTGGTGGAAATCAAAGGTAAAATCAATAACACTCAAATTTCTATTCTAATTGATCTTGGAGCTACGTTAATTTATATCATTGTTGGTGTAGTAGATTCAAATAAACATAAGAGGATGAAACACACAAAATCATGGATAGTACAATTAACAACAAGAACTAAAAGGAAAGTGGTTGACTTTATTTATGATTTCGAATTCAGTTTGGATGGTCAAAACATAGAAACAAATCTAAATATCCTACCACTAGGATCTTATGATATGATTATCAGAATGGACTCGTTGGAAAAGCACAACGAAGTACTAGATTGTTATACAAATATACTTAATTATAAAGACAAAAGTGACACTACTAGGACAGTCCAAGGTACACAAAAACCGATATCAGTTAGACAAGTTTCAGCGATGCAATTCAAGAAATGTATGAGAAGGGGATGTTATGTTTATGCCATCCAAGTAACAAACCTCTTAGAAAAATAAGATAAACCCAACTTGGAAGACTTTGTTGTTTTATGTGAATTCAGAGACATGTTTATTGATGAAATACCTGAATTACCCGCTAGGAGGGAAATATATTTTTCCATAGACCTGCTACCTAGTTCAACCCCTATCTCTAAAGCACCTTACTAGATGAGTCTTCTAGAATTGAAAGAACTAAAAATTCAGATACATGAATTATTGGACAAAGATTGTATCAGACCGAGTGTTTCACCATGGGAAGCACCGGTCCTCTTTGTGAAGAAGAAAGACGGTACCCTAAGACTATGTATCGATTATAGACAATTGAACAAAATGACTATTAAAAACAAGTACCCCTTACCTAGGATAAACGATCTGTTTGATCAAGTAGGTGGGGAAAAGATATTTTCCAAGTTCGATTTACAATCTAGATATCATCAAGTTAGGATAAAGGATGAGGATATAAACAAGACATATTTTCGAACAAGATATGGACATTACAAATTTGTGGTTATACCTTTTGGACTCACTAACGTGCCAGCCACATTCATGTGCTTAATGAATAGTATTTTTAGTCAATACTTGGACAAATTCGTGTTGGTTTTTATTGAATATATTCTGGTATATTCAAAAACAGAAGAAGAACACGAAGAACACTTAAGAATCATTCTGCAAACTTTAAGGAAGCACCAACTATATGCTAAATTTGATAAGTGTGATTTTTATCAAAAGAAGATACAATACCTAGGAAATGTAATATCAATAGAGGGCATTACAGTTGACCCTGAGAAAGTAAGATCCATTATGGAATGGTCGGTATTGAAGGATGTAAAGGACATCTGGTCATTCAAGGAAATCAATGGATATTATCGCGGATTCATAGAGGGATTTTCCAAAATATCTTGCCCTATCACGACATTACAAAATAAATGGACCAAGTTTAACTGGTCACAGAAGTGCAAGACAGTTCTAATAAGTTGAAGGAATTATTAACAACTACACCCATTTTAATGGTAGAAAACCCAGATAAAGACTTCACTCTCTGTGTTGATGTGAGTAAAGAAGGACTAGGTGGTGTCCTAACACAAGAAGGACACGCTATTTGTTATGAGTCTTGGAAATTAAAGGAACATGAGAGAAACTAAGTCACTCATGATTTAGAATTTGCAGCAGTAATACACACCCTGAAAATGTGGCGACACTACATAATGGGCATAAAGTTTCTACTATTGACAGATAATAGCGGGGTTAAATATTTGTTTAGCCAGACAGATATCAATGCAAGGCAAGAAAGGTGGCTAGCCTTCTTGAGTGAATTTGACTTTGAGGTAAGAGATATCAAGGGTAAGGAAAATAAAGTAGCTGATGCTTTGAGCAGAAGAGTCCATGGGTTATTTGAAATAAATGTGAGCAGGGCAGAAAGTGATCTGGAATAGAGAATAAGGATGGTAGGTATTAGCGACAAAGACTACACTAAGATAGTGGCAGAATTACAAAAAAATACAACAAACTTAGACAAACTAGACCTAGGTATAGATAAAAATGGCCTTTTACGATTTAAAAATAGACTTTGCACACCCGATTCGGCAGAGTTAAAGATAACAGTTTTGGACGAAGTGCATAAGAAACTGTATTTTGGTCACCCAGGATACCAGAAAATGATCACAACACTTAGGAAATTATTTTATTGGCCTAATATTAAGGGAGAAATAGCAGAATACTTGGCTAGGTGCCAAGATTGCCAGTAGGTAAAGGCCGAACACCATCATCCACCCGGCTTATTACAACCATTACCGGTACTGGAATGAAAATGGGAGACCATATCGCTAGACTTTATTACAGGTTTGCCTAAAACTCAAAAACATAATGATTCTATTATGGTCGTAATCGATAAACTTGGTAATTCTTCCCACTTTATTCTTGTAAAATCTACTTTTAAACCTATAAAGATTACTGAAATTTTTATGAAAGAAATTTTTAGACTGCATGGTATTCCTAAAATGGTGATTTCGGATAGAGACGTAAAATTTACATCTGCTTTTTGGAAATAATTATTTGCAGGGATAAACACTAACTTGAATTTTAGTACGAGTTATCATCCACAAACAGATGGACAAACTGAAAGAATGAACCAAATCATGGAGGATATGCTCCTCATGTATGTAAGAACAAAACCAAGCAAGTGGGAAGACTACCTACACTTGGTAGAATTTGCATTTAACAATGGGTACCAAACTTTGGCAAAGTTAATCCCTTTCGAGGTATTGTACGACAAAAAATGTACGACTCTGATTAGCTGGGATAACCTGGTTGATAGACTCATGGATGGACCAGAGATGCTCCAAGAAATGGAGAATATGGTAATAAAGGTACAACAAAACTTAAAGGAAGCACAGGACATGCATAAGAGCTATGCAGACTAGAAAAGAATACACTTGGAATTTCAAGTGGGAGACCATGTTTATTTGAAGGTCAAAGCCCGGAAAAGTTTGTTGAAGTTAGGAAACTACACCAATATGGAACCCAGGTTTTGTGAGCCCTTCAAGATACTATCTTCAATTGGACCCGTAGCATACCAACTTGGACTTCCAACTAATCTAAAAATTCATAATGTATTTCATGTTTCTTTGTTGAAAAAGTATGTTCATGACCCTACTCATATGATTGATTGGAACTTGGTGCAGGTGGAACTAGAAGGTGAGTTCAAGGAAGAACCCTTGTGTATTCTAGAACAAAGAGAAATAACACTTCGGAACAGAGTCGTCGCTCAGGTAAAGGTGTAATGGAAGAGCTTTAGTCCTGAGGAGGCCACTTGGGAGTTGGAGGGAGATTTGCAGAAATATCATCCAATCATGTTTTGAGGAAGGAATGAACACTGAGGAGAGTTTTTTATTGAAGGGGGAAAGAATGTGACATCCCCAAAAATAAATTATTTTTGAATTCAAAAATTGTTAGGAAAATTATTCTGCTTTTGATAAATTCAAATTTGGAATTGTTTTTACATTTATGGCAATTTTGAATTTCAAATTTGGTAAAATTGTAATTAATTATTATGAATGTTTGGTAGAGATCTTATTTGACCCAACTAACTATTTGACTATGACACTTGTATGAAAGAAAAACATTTTATATTTATTGTAGGAGGACAAATGGAATAGCCTTGTTAAAATCAGTTGACCATGACTCCATGAGTGGGGAACATGTTGGAACTACCTTAGGGTTGATTGTTACAAGTGGAAAATCATGGATCTGGCCATTGGTAGCCCTTGAAAATCAAGGATTTAGAAATCTGCAAAAATTCCCAAGGGAGGGAAAAAGACCTAGGAAAAAATATTGTTTTGGATAAATGACATATGTGAGGAGGCAAGACGCTGCCTAGTATGATAGGAAGAGGAACTACTAAATACTTGTTGTTATGAACATTTATTCTTAGTGTGAGGCAAGGGAGAAGACTACTGATAGAGGAAGACATTACTGAAGAGGATATTTCAAGTTTTCTCTCATGGATTCATGGTCAGGCTAGGGGGTGAATTGGGCAAGTGATTTGGCTTCCCTATTCTACGGTTGGGAGGGACGTGGTTGTTACTTTTGTTGTCCCACTATTTATCCATATATGTTTATCTACATTCCTCTTATCTCATTTTTGTCAGTGAAATGATTTGAGCTGATTGCCATTTTAGATGTTTACCTATTGTCATGTACGTTGGATAGAACTATAGACTTGTTGTAGTTTACTAGTGGAAATAATCCAGATGATTAAAGACTGCTTTTATAGTATAATAGTAAGTTTCTATTATAGAAACAATGTGATTTATTTTTGATGAAGTGAACTGATAAAACGCTTGAATATTCTATCTGTAGTAGGAATAGATTGTAAATAGTAAATTGTGGAGAAAATCCACCGCATGTTATATTAATTAGGACATGGATAGGATAATCTTGTGTAAAGTAACAAAGTAATCAAACAAAAAATAAAACAAATACAAATTTTGGAAGCCTTTGGTCTATCATAAATTCGTATGCAGCCCATGTATTTCAATTTCTTTATTGTTCCGAACCAGTATGGACTAGAACCCCAAATCGAGATGAAATTCTGAAATATTTATGTAGTAATTTAACAAGTCTAATTTATGAATGGATGGAAATAGACACAGGTTAAATTTCTACAAATACTAATGTTATATTCGCAACAAGTCTTCCTGTATACAGTTATAAAATACCATAAGGACAAATGAAATTGAAAATGTGATTATACACCAGCGTACTCATAAAAGATTTGTTACATACTACTATACTACTATGCAGGGAAATTTTAGTGAAAATGATGGTATATTTAGGAATTCTAGAAATTAGACAATCATCCCAATAAATGAATAGAGATATAAATTATAAAACCAGATTGGAAAAAAGAAAAGTAATATGAGGAATTCAAGAAAATAGGAGTACGAAACTCTTTTAATATTTTATTCGTAGAAGGATAATCTCAATACATACTGACTATAGTACTTCTTAATAAAAATGGATGTAGAGATATTACAAAGAGGCCATAACATTGTATAACTGAAAATGAAATTCATCACTCTGGCTTTTCCAACTTTCCATGGAAGCAAGAAAGAAATGGTCGGGATTTAACCCTTTACAATTATTTTACAAGTCTAAACTGGTGTAGATTGTGTCCTTTTTCAAGTACTGAGTTTGAACAAAAAACAAAAAAACTAGGGTTGAATCCTTACTCAACCGATACAGGAGTTCAGTGCAAGAAGAACGTTACTTAATAATTATAAGGGAATTGTAACAGAAAATTATCTCCTTTTTGCTTCTAGAACCTATAGAGTTGAGTCATAGGGGTAATGGGCTCATAACCCAAATACCTTTTATGTCGAAGGGAAGGAGAAGGTATCCAGAACTCGCGTAGAATAAAACCCTGAGAACAAAAACATACCCTGTAATTAGTAACATAATATATGAAGAAAGATAATGGAAATTACCAAGAGGATAATAGCTATTTAATAAACAATTTTTTTCTTTTCCAGGAAGGTACTCATCTTTCGACATACAGGCTTGTTTTTTATGCCTTATCATTGATAGCTGGAGAGATGCTTGGGTAGAGGGAGGATGGTGTAGCAATCCCCTGATGTGTACCTCACATCAACAAGGCCCACCATTAGTGTTTTATACACAATATTAAAAGAACAAAACTTACAAGAGGAAAACCGTTTTTTTTAGCAATCAACGAAATTAATTAAAATGAAATAGTCGATAGGGCTAGTATTTCTTTAACATACAAACGACACAAGTCATTATGTACAAAGACCCACTTTAAACCTTACACACTCAACCGATACTATATCTAACCATCGAAATTTCACCTTACAGAGTTTGAAATGCAGTACCACAGTCAATACAGAGATTTCATAACCAGACTCGAGATGTCGCATTTCACTTATAGTATTCTTCACATAAGGGAACCAGGATTTGAGTATCATTCGGCGAAGGAAATTAGTCCTTTCAGATTATACACTAATTTATCCTTTCAAGGAGTTGAAATACTGTAAGGTAGTTTCCTAGGGATTATAAGAGAACACCCTTAATAGATTTCTTTATATTACTCAAACTAGAACGTGTTTTAACATCCTGTGTAAGGGCTAGTTAGGAGTCAGAGTGAGAGTATAGACAGGTGGGCTCACCTTATTGTGAAGAGAAAGAACAAGAAGTACTATAGAGTGTTATTGTAACATCCCTCTCTGGCGCACTGAGCGAACTTATTCTTCAAGGACACTTGCTCACAAGTGATCCAGATTGTTATGCTATTAAAACTTTTGATTTTGATTATGAGGCGTTATGGGTTGATGACATGTTTTACTGCATTGACATCGATAGGTGCTATTGACTCGGTTTACTGAGTGTGAAGGATTTTGGACCTCGAGGATGCAGAGGCATCGATGGAACCCCTTGGACTCTAGATCGAGTCAGGGATTGTACCATTGGGGTTTGATTGTTTTACTGTGATATCATTACATATGATTAGATGATATGATATGGATATGTTCTAACATGATTTTTTGATGATGCAGGCTGACGATAGCTTTCCAACCAGACTCACATATGGAGTAAAGGGGTCATGCATGACTACCATAGATGTTGAGGGAGAGGTGTGGACAGTAGCCCTGCCATAGCCTACTAGCACTCCCGGCGTGGCTCGAACTATATGTTAACGATTACCTAGTTCGAGAGGACCCACGATGCCCTGAGGGTAGACTGTGGCAGTCACTCCTGATGATTCTAAGGGGCGTGCAATAAGTCAGGGGCCTTATTCCTTAGAGGCCCTTAGTCTCCCACAAGTTCACCTGGTAGACTATTGACTCTAGGGGTTATTGATGTATGCCAAGTTAGTCAAGAGGCGAGTGGCACCCTTGTAGGACGTGGTGCATCCTTAAGAGCACGTCGCACAAGAAAAATGGGGAGTGGCGAGTTGCACCCTTGGATCACGTAGTATGTCTTGAAGGGCACATCACACAAGGGAACAGATGAAGTGAGTGGCACCCTTCGAGCACTTAGTGCATCTTGAAGGACACATCGTGTTGTTGATGATAGACGAATGAACATAGATGGCCTTAGGATGAGTAACGTGTTAAGTATTTTTAAAACAAACTCCCTAATTAAATGTCGTCCAATACGAAAATTTAAGGCTTAAGTCTAAACTATGCTAGTGGTAAAATTTTATCTCTCTATAAATAATAATAATAATAATAATAATAATAATAATAATAATAATACTAATAATAATAATAATAATAATAACAAAACCACATGAATAATAATTATATCTTCGTTAAATCTTGTAACATGAAGGGGGTAAAAAATAAATTGTTTAAAAAAAAAATCTATTGTATTAAAATTTAAAAAGGGAATTCATTGTTTTATTACCTTGATAAATTAAAATATAGTAATTAAATAAGAAAAGGGAAAAAGGGTTAAAATTCCCCACCTGCCTTTTTGATTTCTAATTAAAAAGGGGAAAGAGGGAAAATCTAAAATTTTAGGAAACAAGAAAAAGAGGTAAACATAAAAGGGAAAAGGGGGAACTTAAGGGAAAAAGCCGAAAGTCAACTTAGTAAGGAATCTACCATTTCAGACATTTCTAATTTAAACTGAATTAACAATTTAATAATAGGGAAATCCTTTAAAACCTGTAACGAAATTTGGGGACACCTAGGAGTGATTCTAGTAGTAACTCTAGGTGAGTGAGGGAAATAAGATAATTAATTAATTAAAGAAATTAAATAATGGAGGAATGTAGGGGATAGGGGACACTTGTATGGAAAAGAATTTTTAGGAATTTATTTTTAAAACTTTAATTAAATAAGATTTTATGAAAGAAAGGAAGTTCGAAACTCTGTATAATGAAGGAAGGAAAACGATGAAAGGGAATCTTATGTTTGCGTAATGTTATGCTGCAGAAATATCTACTTAACTGATTTACTTGTGGGAGTTGTGATACCCAGCTTGGGAAGGAGTGGTAGCTCGGCCTTGCGAGGGGAGCTGGGAGCTAGTCGAAATCTCTGGATAGTGATTGTGTGGCCCCTTTGCAGCTTTGGGGGCTAAGGGGGAAAAAGAGTATCCCTAGCATTGGCTGGGAGGTACCGATGAAGTCTCAAAGGTCGACAAGCGGGAGTTGCATGGAGCATGCGTGATGTGTTTCAAAGAAGGCGATCAGGCAATGGTATGATCTCTTCATTTTTGTATGGTAGAATGTATTAGGACTTATGCTCAGATCTTCTTATTTAATGTAAAAGTAAAATAATGTTTTTCTTAAACTGGTGACTGGAAATTTCCTTGGCCTAGCTCGATGGTGGTTGATTCCCATGGCCTTCATCTTCCCTCGTGTCGTGACTGACCTGTGTGTTGATTGTGACCTTGAGGTTTTTTAGCCTTCATCCCTAGCTCACCAGTCCTCGCCTGAGCAGTCGCCCAAGAGCCTAATCTACGATCGTCACCTTAGGGTTAAAAGACCTATGGATCTCAATGCCCTTATTTTCTGTGTCAAGATGATGAACTGAAGGCGAACCTATCATTCATGTACCTTGGTCGATGGTATTTCCTAGTTGTTGACTTGCGTCTTTCAGTACGACCTCTACATATGGATTAGCTTGTTTCCTTGTTGTTTATTTTTCTACACCTTGACCGATAGAATCCATGCGATCCTTTCAATGAGTTATCCTTATGGCCCTGGTGTTCTCCCACTATTGTCAACATTTTTATCAGTATCCAGAGATGTAAAAAGTATTTAACTTCGATCTGCATTGAGTTCTTGTTGGATTGATTTGTTTTTATTACTTCAGCAATTGTAATTATATGATAGATGTAAAATATAACCCTTGCGATTGGAGATATGGTATGGATGTAAAATATTACCTCTGGGAGTGTCATTATGTAATAAATGTAAAAATTTTACCTTTGTGTTGTTTTTATGCATTGATGAATAAATTTTAACCCTGCATTTTATATTCATGGACAATTTAAATCTGTGTTTTATTTGATGGTCAATTTAGCTTTGCGTTGGATACCTCCTCGTAGCATAACCGGGTGTGTTTTTGATGGCTATTTTGGCTGTGTCCCTTTTTTTTTTCTCATACTGCTGCTCCTTAAATTTATGAAGAGGTTTAGTCTATGCTGTCCCAATTGATTGGTGGCCTTCACTTGCCTGAGTTTTTTTTGTTTTTTATTTCTACAATGATCATAAGGCTGTGCCCTGTGACCTGGCTGAAATGTCCTTGTGCGCGTGCTTTTGTTACACTTCCAGACTATCATTCATTGCCTTTAACCCCAATGATTTTTCCTTTAACCTCTCTGCATAAGTATTTGCCTTTAGTCATTTCTTTTTAACCTCAACATTTACCTGAAAACCTCTACATTTTAGCCATCACTCCCAGCATGGATCACTGCAATCCTCACTGCAAAAAATGTGTCTTTTTTCCCATGAATTTTGGCCCCATCCATTTAATTTACCTGTTCCTTCAACTTTGAAGAACAACAACTATATAAATTCCCTTTTGTGGTGAGTAAGGTACCACAACTCCTTTAAATGGCAAGGCGATTGCCGTCAATGGAAATCATGAAATTTTGATGGCAAGGCAAATGCCTCCTTATTTTATGATAGTGATCATATTTCCTTACGAGGTGCTTAATGTTCAGTCGCTCTACTTATTGTTGTTGTGTTTGTATTTACTTCCTTGACGACAACATTTTACTTTTCATTTGCTATGATTCATCACCCGAACATTTTGTTTATAATTATTGATGGGTCTGTTGCGTAGTGTCAAGATATGGATACGTTACCTTTTCTTTATTCCTTGACATTGATCATTCTAGAAATTTTTAACTCTACATTGAGAATTGAATGTTGGCGGGAGCTGGAGTTGTAGCTCTTCGTTTACCCTTGAATGACTAGCTTATCGCTCAGCGAATTCGGCTATGGGTATCCCTATTGCTTGCATTCTTATTATTAGCATCACTTGACAAGAAAATGCCACCGACTCTTGTGACTAATCACTGTCTGTGTTTAACCTCATTGCCAGAAAAATCATAACAGTTATAGCCACCGTATTTGGCTAGAAGATAGCGCTCATAATTTAGCTTAATGACAGCCATGAACCTTGACTTAAACTTATATTAACGACAACCCTCCCCCTTGTGGCTAGAAGACAGTTGTCTCAGACCAAGTCTAATCAATGGCAGTAATCTTTTTAAAAATGATAGAAATTAATTAAGTGACAGGTTGAATGGAAGCAATTTATTAAATATTAGTTATTGAACTAGAAGTAAATTAATGACAGTGAGTTTATGTTGGGAAGGTAATTTATATTTAAGACAACATAGATTTAGCCTTATTTCAAAAGAAAATTGATCATGTCAGACCATGTCCTCTCATTTGTCAGTGATTAATTCTTGGTTAGATAGCAGGGGTGTTTTCATTGAAAAGTCAATTCTAGTTATGGTTAACCTTACTTTCACTCAACAACTTATTGTGAATAGGAAGCTAGTTAAACCTAACTCCTTCTAAATTGGCCAGATGGCGTGTTGGATGTTAAAGTCGTTAATAGCATTTTCATTGATATAGCGAATGTTTTTTATATACTGGAAATTCCTAAAGTTAGAACCTATTAATGTTAGTGTATAGTCATAGTTAGTGTCTAAAATGGTGTTTAGGACTTGCTAAATTGGATGGATTTTAAGGTCAATTTAGAATTGTAATTTGTTGTCTAGTTGCAATTTAAACTTACTAAACTTTCTTTTCATTTAAGGTTAAATTCTGATTTGAAATAGTTGACCAGTTGTACATTAGACTTGCTAATTTAGATATGTAAATGATGCTAGTTGGATATATAAATATCACCTATTGCTAACTCAGACTCCCTCAATTGAGTCGTAAATCATGTTAAGCTCGATTGGTAAGTGTTGAGTAATGGAATTTAAACGAGTTAATTGATCTTTATTGAAGGCCTACTTAAATCGTAAATATTGACATTTTAGCCTTGAGTAATGGTTGGTTGTAGATGAAGTCAATTTTAGCTTATGCTTGTCGTTGAGGGTGTGTTTGTTCATCATAAATAATGTTGTACCTGGTTTTGTAAACATTTTATGTGCTTGGTTTGCTCACTGTAAGGGTTCTAGTTGCTTGTGTAATTAGATTTGGGTGCGTTAGGTTGTTAGGATGATTGTCCTTAGATTAGTAGGCTTGGTCTGCTTGTGTTGGGTGGGATGTAGACACCTCCTTGTTCCTCAAAACAGTTTCCATCCTTGAGACCATAAATGGTCAAAATCGATGGGAACCTGGGCTTCAGCATTGCTTATGTGTCTTGGAGGTCCTAACCATTGCAGGGTAGGATGGGTGGGTAGTCATTCTTATTCATCATCGGTTGATTGTCATACATTTCTTCCAGGTGCTTGATGTGCTTCTTAGGCCGTTATGTTGTTGTCGCATTAGTTTCATGCATCTTGTTCATTATCGTGTTGCGACGTTGAGTATAATGTATTTATTACCTTTCTACACACACACACAAAAAAAAAAAAATTTGCACTTGTTATGTGAGGCTTGTTTTCGTAACGAAATGGGAGGTTTGTTACATATGGTATCGGAGTGGGTTCAAACCTGCAACTGTGGATCGCCAGGATTTCCACTGTAGTAAACCCGTTAGTATTAATCCTTGTGTTAAGTAAAAACCTTAACGTGTCCTCATGGAGATCGTATTTAGAGGGTGCCTCTAAGGGTCCACAACGAGCAATAGTTAGTACCGTTAGAATCCTCCAAGATATCGAGAGAGATGAGTTCTAGAATCGACGAGTGTCACGAACAGTGGTGTTGTCGAATCATAGTTGTAGAGCAAGGCATGTGCTTCACACTTTGCATTTACGAGCTCCAGCATGAAGGTCCACATGGTGGTATTTTGACTGAAGGGGAGCTCTCTTTTATGGTGGAAGATGCTCCTACACCTTTTGAAGCTGGACTTCGACGATGTGTCATGGGAAATGTTCGAGGGACGGTGCTAGGAGAGGTATGTTTCTAAGGAATTCATTAAGAGTCGGCTCAATGGGTTTGATGCCTTGCGATGAGGTAGCCACACGGTGCCCGAGTACGAGGCCCATTTTGGAGTTGCACCAAGTTACTCAGAAATGTAAGGTCAAGAAGTTCGATTTTGGCCTTATTGTTAGAATTCATCTTCGACTTTGGGTACCAGGAGTACTGGACTAAAGAAGGGGTGTTGGATGTGTGGGGAGCCACACTACTAGTGCGACTGCCCTGTGGAGAGGACCAGAGCATCCGGATCAGTTGGACCCACTACTATGGAAGATATGGGCAAGGCCCATGAGATTCATGTATTGGTGAATAACCTCTAGGTAGAGCATCAGTCGACTGTGCCCGAGATGACATGTACCGTCACTGACCAGACCCTTAGCATTTTGATAGATCCTGGTGCTACTAAGAGTTTCATTTCTGGTGTAACTCTAAAAAGGATTAAGGTAAAGGCAGTCAAACAGGATGAGTTTATCTTCGTAGAGATGGCCTCAGAAGCCAAACAAAAGGTTGGAGGAAAGGTTATGGGCTGTATCCTTAAACTGGGATAGTTTGTCACCAGGGCCAACCTGTATGTTACGATATTAGGATCTTATGACGTCGTGATCGGTATGGACTGGTTGGAATCGCATAAGGCGATACTCAACTGCAATATGAAACAATTGAGCTTGGTCGATGATGAGGAACAAAGATGTGTGATTATAGGACAGGACCAGGGATTTTCCCTGAGGTTGATCTCTTCCTTGTAGCTACGGAAGAGCATGCACAAGGCGTGCAAACTTTATGCGATCCTTGCGTTAAACGAGAAGGGAATAGTGGAGGGTTTAAAACACCTTCCGGTGATGAGAGAGTTTGTGAACGTATTTCCATACAAGTTACCTGGGATGCCACTAGAGAGGGAATTGGAGTTTACTATAGACCTAAAACTGGGAACTGAACCGATAGCTAGAATGCCCTATCAGATGTCAACCCCGGAGTTATAGGAGTTGAGAATGGAAATGAAGGAATTGTTGGACCTGGGACTGATACGTCCTAGTGTGTCACTATGAGGTGCATCTGTTATCTTCATTCGAAAGAAGGATTGGTCATGGAGGCTCTGCATTGACTATCGTCAACTGAACAAGGCCAAAATAAAGAATTAGTATCCATTGTCGAGAATTGATGATATGTTCGATCAAATGAAGGGTGCAATAGTGTTCTCAAAGATCAACTTTCGATTAGGATACCACCAGTTATAGATTAAGGAAGATGGCATCCCTAAGACCGCCTTTAAGACAAGGTTTGGACATTACGAGTTTATCGTTTTATCATTTGCACTGAAAAATGCCCCAGGGGTATTTATGAGTTTGATGAATGGGGTGTTCCGCAAGTACTTGGACAATTTCATCCAAGTATTCATTGAAGATATTTTGATCTACTCTCAAATGGAAGAGGAGCATGATGAGCACTAGCACTTGGTACTACAGTGTCTACAAGAGCATGAACTGTATGGGAAGTTGTCCAAATGCTCTTTTTATCAATCAAAGATTCACTACTTAGGGCATGTCATCTCTGGCGAAGGCATCGTCGTGGATCCAGCAAAGGTCAAGGCCATTATGGAATGGCATGTGCCGATGAATGTCCCAGAAGAGCGTAGCTTCATGGGTTTAGTAGGATACTATTGACAGTTCGTTGAGGGGTTTTTGAAGATAGAAAATCAAATCACTGAATTGCAGAAGAAAAACAAGAAGTTTGTTGGGAGAGAGAAATGTGTGTAAGCATTTTGGAGGCTCAAGGAGTTGTTGAAAACAAAACTGATACTAAATGTCTCAGACCTAGATGCAGATTTCATGGTATGCATTGACGCATACAAGGAAGGCTTAGGCAGAGTCTTGATGCAAGACAGACGAGTGATAGCTTACATTTAGAGGAAACTGAGAAGGCATGAGGAGAACTACGCGACACACGATTTCAATTTGTTAGCCATCATTTATGCCTTGAAGGTTTGGAGACACTACCTTGTTGGACAAAAATTCAAACTAAAGACTGACCATTATGGACTCCAACACATCATTATGCAGAGCGACCTGAACGCACGACAATGGCATTGGTCAGAATTGCTTAGCGAGTACAACTTTGAGATTACTTACATAAAAGGAACAGTGAACCGAGTGGCAGATGCATTGAGTCAGAGACCAGGTATCTTTTCGGTGCTGCCTCTTCAGATGAATCTACGTGAGAAGATTCTAACTTTAGAGCGTGACGATGACTGGTACAAAGAAGTCGAGGGTTTTATCAGATAAAACACAATGATGGTACCACAATTTGAAGGATTTTCATTTGATAGCGATTGTTTATTAAGGATTAAAAATCGGATCTACATATAGCTGAACAACGAGTTGAGGATGTTGGTCCTGAGCGAGGCTCATAGAGAAGTTTACATGGCTCACCTGGGAGTCATGAAGATGAGGGCGACCCTTAAACCCTTATTCTTCTAGAAGGGATTGAAGTTAGACGTAGTCAACTATGTGGCCAGATGTCTAGAATGTCAGCAAGTAAAGGCTAAACATAGACACCCAGCAGGATTTCTACAACCAAACGCTATTCTAGAATTGAAATGGGAGGTTATTTCGATGGAATTTATTGTTGTATTTCCTCTAATGGCAAGGAGACATGACTCGATTTTCGTAGTAGTAGAAACCCTAATGAATATTGCTCACATTATTCCTGTGCATACGACATATTATGCACCTGACATAGTTAGAGTTTTCATCAAGGAGATTGTGAGGTTGCATGGTGTGCCTAAGAGGATTATATACGATTGAGTATTGGTGTTTACTGAATGATTTTGGATGAGTTTCCAAGAGGCCTTGGGAACCCAAATTAATTTTAGCACTGCGTATCACCTGGAAACTGATGGGCGGACTGAATGAACAAACCAGACCTTGGATGACATGTTGCGCATGTACGTGATGGACCAACAAAGTTGTTGGGAAGAATTCTTGCCACTAGAAGAATTCACTTATAACAATAGTTACCAAGGCGCCATTAAGATGGTACCTTTCAAGTTTCTTTATGGGCGACCATGACGGGTGCCTTGATTTGAGATCGGCTTGCAGATAGGGTCTAGGTGGGACTGGAAGTGATAAAAAAATTGGAATATTAAATGAAAACTTTAAGACAAAGGATCAAGGAAGCGCAGGATTGATAGAAGAGTTACGATGATGTGTGGCATGTCGACTATAGTCACGTTGTGGTGATCGAGTCTTTTTGTGGATGAACCCGCATAAGAGTTCGATCTAGTTTGGGAAAAAGGGGCTAAACTATATCCTAGGTTCATTGGATCCTAGGATATTTTGGAAAAGAGAGGTCAGTGGCTTAATGTGTAGCCTTAACTGATTCTTGAGGCATATGCATGATGTATTTCACATCTCTGTTGAGACTTTATGATCAGTGATCCTTCACATTATTTGACTTGAGCACCTTGCGGGTGTCAGATGAGGGTGTGCTCACGGCTGGGTCAATCCGCATCTTGGATCATCTCATTTGACAGCTACGGCATTGAACAGTAGATCAGGTCAAGGTCCAATGGGACAATTATAGTCTGCACTCGACAACTTGGGAGGAGGCATATGATATGCGCCAGCAGTTTCCATTTTTGTTTGATAGATAGACATGATATTGTGATACCCTTTATTCAGACATATATACTATGAAACTTCAAGATGAACTTTACACCAAGAGAGGGCGTATGTAACATCCCACTCTGGCACATTGAGAGAAATTATTCTTTGGGGACACTTCCTCGCAAGTGATCTGGATTATTATGCTATTAAAACTTTTTATTTTGATTATGAGGCGTTATGGGTTGATGACATGTTGTTTTACTGGATTGACATAGACAGGTGCTATTGACTCGGTTTACTGAGTGTGTAGGATTTTGGACCTCGAGGATGCAAAGGCATCGATGGAACCCCTTGGACTCTGGATCGAGTCAGGTAGTGTACCATTGGGGTTTTATTATTTTACTGTTATATTATTGCATTTGATTAGATGATATGATATGGATATGTTTTGACATGATTTCTTGATGATGCATATTGATGATAGCTTGCCAACCAGACACACATATGGAGTAAAGGGGTCACGCACGACTAGCAGAGATGTTGAGGGAGAGGTGTGGACAATAGCCCTACCACATCCTACTAGCACTCTCATCGTGGCTCGAACTGTAGGTTAACAATCACCTAGTTTGAGAGGACCCATGATGTTGTGAGGGTAGACTATGATAGCCGCTCCTGATGATTCTAAGGGGTGTGCAATAAGGCAGGGGCCTTATTCCTTAGAGGCCCTTACTCTCCAACAAGTTCACCTAACAGAGTATTGACTCCAGGGGTTATTGATATCTACCAAGTCAGTCAAGAGGTGAGTGGCACCCTTGGAGCACGTGGTGCATCTTGAAGGGCATGTCGCGTAAGAAAAATGGAGAGTGGCGAGTGGCACCCCTGGAGCACGTAGTGCGTCCTGAAGGGCACATCGTGCAAGGGAACAGATGAGGCGAGTGGCACCCTTCGAGAACCTAGTGCGTCCTGAAGGGCACGTCGCATTGTTGATGATAGAGTAATGAACATATATTTCCTTAGGACGAATAATGTGTTAATTATTTTTAAAACAAATTCCCTAATTAAATGTCGCCCAATACAAAAATTTAAGGCTCAAGTCTAAACTATGCTAGTGGTAAAATTTTATCTCTCTATTAAAAATAATTAATAACAATAATAAAAATAAAAATAAAAACCACATGAATAATAATTATATCTTCGTTAAATCTTTTAACATGAAGGGGGTAAGAAACAAATTGTTTCAAAAAAAAATCTGTTGGATTAAAATTTTAAAAGGGAATTGATTGTTTTATTACCTTGATGAATTAAAATATACTAATTAAATAAGAAAAGGGAAAAAGGGTTAAAATTCCCCACCTACCTTTTTGAGTTGTAATTAAAAGGGGGAAAGAGGGAAAATATAAAATTTTAGGAAACTAGGAAAAGAGGTAAACATAAAAGGGAAAAAGGGGAACTTAAGGGAAAAAATGGAAAGTCAACTTAGTAAGGAATCTACCATTTAAGAGCTTTCTAATTTAAACTAAATTAGTATTTTAATAATAGGGAAAGCCTTTAAAACATGTAAGGGAATTTGGGGACACCTAGGAGTGATTCTAGGAGTAACTCTAGGTGGGTGAGGGAAATAAGATAATTAATTAATTAAAGAACTTAAATAATGGAGGAATGTAGGGGATGGGGGACACTTGTATGGAGAAGAATTTTTGGGAATTTATTTTTAAAAATTTAATTAAATGAGATTTTAGGAAAGAAAGGAAGTTCAAAACTCTATATAATGAAGGAAGGAGAAGGATGAAAGGGCATGTTCTATTTGCGTAATGTTACGCTGCAAAAATATCTACTTGACTAATTTACTTGTGGGAGTTGGGATACCTAGCTTGGGGAGGAGTGGTAGCTCGGCCTTGCGAGGCGAGCTGGGAGCTAGTCAAAATCTCTCGATAATGAGTGTGTGGCCCCTTTGTGGCTCAGGGGGCTAAGGGGGAAGAAGAGTACCCATAGAATTGGCTAGGAAGTACCGGTGAAGTCTCAATGGTCGGTGAGTAGGAGTTGCACGGAATGTGTGGGATGTCATTCAAAGTGGGTGATCAGGAAATGATACACTGTCTTCATTTTTGTATGGTAGAATGTATTATGATTTATGCTCAGATCTTCTTATTTAATGGAAAAGTAAAATGATGTTTTTTTTAAGTTGGTGATTGAAACTTTCGTTGGCCTAGCTCGATGGTGGTTGAATCCCATGGAATTGATCTTCTCACATGTCGTGAGAACCCTATGTGTTTATTGTTGATGTAGGAGCATCATGCAAAACCTAAAACACGCGATTAAGCCCAAGGAGCAGCTAGACGTGCCGAGAAAGAAAAAGAGCACTTTTTTGTAAGAACCATTTTTTAACTTTGAACTTAAAAGGCATTAACGTAATAATTAGGAAGATGGTGTATGTGAATTTATATCTTGAAGGTTGTAAGCAAATCTTGAGCGATTTCTCTCATCTGTAAAACATTAAGGCATTTATGCATAGTTAATGAAAGTAGGTAGGTTTGAATTAATAGATTAGACTGTTTAGGAAGCAGGAGGGAAAATGAGTATAGACACCTTAATTCTTGTATTATTGTAACATAATCATAAGCATAGAGAAAAAGAATAAGAGAGAGTTGTAGTAGAGAGCTATAGAAAAATCCATGTACAAGAGATTTGAATTAATATATGAAGCTTTGAATCAGATTTCATGGTGTTATGATGTTTTTTGTCTTTACATGGTGAATGATATGCTTACAGTTGTTTATTCTCTCTGGTTATGCATTTTTTTTAATAACTGTGTATATGTATGATTTCATGTTGAATGTTTGAAGTCTGAGAGAGAAAGATGTTGAGTTTCAATTGGTTCTCATCCTGAGTGAAAGTTCCTACAAGGAGTGTAGTGAAACACCCGCAAGGAGTGCATTGACAAAGGTTTTGATTTTATCTCTGAAAGCTCAGGAGGGATATCATTGTTCTCATTCCAACAGAAGTGCACGTGAAGGACAAAATTCATGCAAGGTGTGCGCAGGCTGGTTGAAAGCTCAGAACTTATCAACTAAGGGAAGGATTTGAGGACTGTTGTTGTAGGAGGTCAAAAGAGTCAAGAAATCAAATACTTAGAGGTATTTGAAAGTGTGCCACAAGGAGTGTGTGCAGGATTTGTTTTAAGGATTGAAGTTCCCAAGAGAAAGCTCAGGAGGGTTAACGTCGTTGAAGTGTTCAAAGGAGGGCAGATATTGAAATACTTCAAAGGAGGATGGAGGTTGGACTACTTCAAAGGGAGACGAGGGTCGAAGTCATCCAACAGAAATAAATTTCAGAAGGAAGAACCTTGGTTTGTTTCACATAAGTTGTCCAGGAGAAATGAGCGGTCGAAATTCTCTCTGGAGAATTCGCGAAGTCGCAAGGACCGTGGGATTCCAGTGAAGCTACAAGAAGGATAAGCATTGGATGAATCCATCCTTCAGGAGTTAAGAATCAATGTGGACCATTGATTGTGATTTGCACAAGACGTCAGATCATTTTGGCATTTTGGGGATATTGACGACAAGGATCAGAGTGCAATGGACCGAAAGTCCCAAATTCGCGAGTTGTGACAGAAATTGGTGGGGAGTTTAAGGATTTCAGCATTTTGGGTGTCGGGAAACAGAGGAGACAAATCTTTGGGATTGAGAATCTCAAAAGCCGGGAAGAGTGACAAGTGGCGTACTTTTCGCTAGGCAGAGTCAATACATCGTTGACTGTTTCGGGGTTTTGTAGGTTGGAGAGCCAACAATCTTGCATCAGGATTCACAGTGTCGCAAAGTCTGAAATTTTGAATTGGTGGAAGGTTCCGTGAGAAGCCAGTCTTTGTTGAAGGCATTTAGGAGAATTAGAATTTCAGGTGTCGGTGGGTTCATGAGTCGAAAAATTGACAATGGAAAGCGCGATATTGCAAAACTCACTTGCCTTGGCGGCCTTCACTTGCCTGAGTTTTTTTTGTTTTTTATTTCTGGAATGACTGTAAGGTTGTGCCTTGAGATTCGACCGGAATGTACTTGGGCGCATGCTCTTGTTACACTTCCAGACTGTCATTCATTGCCTTTAACCCCATAGATTTTTCCTTTAACCTCTGTGCATAAGTCTCTACCTTTAGTCATTTTTTTTTAACCTCATCATTTACCTGAAAACCTCTGCATTTTATCCATCACTCCCAATGTGGATCACTGCAATCCTCACTACTAAAACCGTGTCTTTTTGCCCACGAATTTTGGCCCCCATCTATTTAATTTGCCTGTTCCTTCAACTATGAAGAACAACAACTATCTAAATTCCCTTTTCTGGTGAGTAAGGTGCCACGACTCCTTTAAATGGCAAGACGATTGTCGTCAATGGAAATCATGAAATTTTGATGGCAAGGCAAATGCCTCGTTATTTTATGACAACAATCGTATTTCCTTACGAGGTGCTTAATGTTCAGTCTCTCTACTTATTGTTGTTGCGTTTGTATTTACTTCCTTGATGACAACATTTTACTTTTCGTCTGATATGTTTCGCCACCCGAACGTTTTGTTTATAATTATTGATGGGTATATTGCATAGTGTCGAGCTATGGATAAGTTAGCATTTTTTTATTCCTTGACATTGAATGTTCCAGAACTTTTTAACTCTGCATTAAGAATTGAATGTCGGCGGGAGCTGGAGTTGTAACTCTATGTTTACCCTTGAATAATTGGCTTATCGTTCATCGAATTCGGTTGCAGGTATCCTTTCTTCTTGTGTTCTTACTATTAACATCACTTGACAGGTGATGCAGGAGAATCTATGACGTCATGGAATGAGCAACGCGGGGATAAAGAGATACAGCTGGACAGTGCCAGCGCATACCTTTTTTTTGAATAACTTGAAGATTATTGCGCCGTCGTTTGAATAAAAGCATTCCTATGAAGCACACTTGTATTGTAATGTAGATAAGAAGGCATTTAACAATTTTAAATGCTGGTAGATAGGGTTAGTTGTAGATTAGACAGTTTCACTTCCGAGAGGGAAAACGAATATAGGCACCCTCCTTGTATATTTGAGATTTATTATTCAGCCTTAGCATAGAGAAGCAAAAGGAGAGCAGACCAGAGAATTTGTGAAGAACACCCATGTACAAGTGTTGAATTAATAGGAAAGCTTTGATTCAATTCCATGGATGTGTTTGAATTGTGTGTGTTGTTGATATTATGCTATTGCATACTTGCTTCTCTTTATGCTTATCTTCTATACGCTGCATATGTGATTGCATATCAGGTTCGTAACTGGAGAGAATGAGAAATGAGTTTCAATTGTTTCTCTGTTTGGGCCAGGAGATTCCTGCATAGAGTGCAGTTGAATTCCTCCGCATAGACTGCGTTGAGGAGGCTCTACAGTTAAACTCTTATTGTCATCGACCAGAGTTGTGTTGGGTTATTCGAACTGTGCAGGTGAAGTGCAGGTCGGATTTAAGTCTCAGTAGAAAGTATGAGAAGGGTAAGGTCGGGTGTGGTGTGGTTGTGAACGCACAGGACCCGGAAGACTTCATCACTATTGGAAGTGGTTAAAGGCTGAGCACAGGGAGCGTGTTCGAGAAAGCCCTGAAGGATTCAGAGTTACAGAAGATCAAGAGGGATAGCACCTTCACTTCACGGTGGGAACAGACCCCAGTGAAGTTCATACAGGGCAAAGGTAGTAAAGCGGAGAACTCTTCAAGAGGAAGAGAATCGACGACTTGAACTTCTAGAAGAAATAAATCTTCAAGTGCAAGTAGAACCCATTTTCCATTGCGAATCGACATATCGGGGTTGGTGAGTACAAGAGTTTTATGCACGTCGAAATTGCGAGTCGCGATTTCTTGACTTAATTGGGGCCGTCGGTTGGAGCACGGACAGGTGGCACGAGATCTTGCGGAGTCGGGACTCGACACTTCGGCACTTTCAAAGCTAAAGGGGAGCACGGAGAAACAACGAAGTCTCTAGTTACGACGGGTCCCATGGAGACGGTGTAGAGTACAACATGTGCCATCGCGCATCGACATTCGGGGGTTTGAAAGGTGAGTGACTAACGACCTTTCATATGCTGATTTCCCGATAGGGAAATCCCCGACAGAATAAAGCATTGACCGTTGACCTCGGGGTTTGGGGTGTGGAGTTTCAATTTGCACGGAAGGTGCACACAAGGTTCGCGAATCCGCGAAACCCGATTTCCCGACTGGAGGGAGGGAGATCGCCGAGAAGCATACTATGGATAAAGGACTCCCGAGGGAGTAGGAAGAACTTTGACTCTTTGGTCCGTGAGAAAGAGAAGGTCCTGGTGGAGCGACCATCCGCTGAGGGGTAGGTTGCGCCAGAGTGGTATCAGAGCCAGAAGTGGAGCTCTCTTTGTTCAGGTAGTAGAGAGAAGCAGATTTCACCATGCCGCCCATAAGAGAGAGGCAATCTCCTGATCATGAGGACAGGGATGCCCGAAGAAGGGGTAGGCCAGTAGGAAATGATGAAATAGAGAGAGAGATGAGAGATCTTTGAGCCAGACTAGAAGAAATGGAGACCACCCAGAGATGTGGTGTTGGTGCAGCAGATTTCAGTGATCCCGAGATTGAGGAGGAAGCTGGACATGCTGAAGAGGAAGTCACGATAGAGGATGCATCAACCGAAAGGCTGATTAGAGCCATTTCGAGGATGAGCTCGAAGACAAAGATGGACATTCCCGGCTATGAGGGAAGTCTAAATGACGAAGAATTGTTGGATTGGATATGAGCATTGGATACATACTTCGATTACGAAGATATCGAAGAAGACAAGAAAATAAGGCATGTTGTTACCAAGCTAAAAGGACATGTAGCCTTATGGTGGGATGAGATGCAGGCGGACAAGCAATCCAAAGGAAAACAAAAGATCAAGAGCTAGGATCGGATGATCGCTAAGATGAAGGCAAAGTTCATTCTGAGGGATTACCAGATCACTTTATTTAGGCGCATGCAGAACCTGAGATAGAAAATGATGACGGTGAGAGAATACACCGAAGAATTCTATAGGCTCAACATTCGAGCTGGTCATTGGGAGAGTGATGAAGAAAAGGTGGCAAGATACCTGAATGGTCTTAGGTATGACATTAAGGATGAATTGAGCATGGTCACCATCCGGACAGTTGAGGATGCGTACTAGATGGCTCTGAAAGCCGAGGAAAAGATGAGCCGCAAGCAGGGACAGCGAGGGCGAGGCGGAAGCCAACCCAGAGGAAAAAAAGTTTCCCAAGAGAAAACACAGAAGCCCAAGGAGGATTGGAGGAGACCTCAGGGAAAAGCTGAAAGAGGTGGTACCTCACAGCAGAGGCAGAAGAGTTCTGAGCCGAGAAGGCAGTCAGAAGATCAAAAAGGAGGATATGATGACGCGAACACGTTCCCTCGTACCCGAGGTAGAGGACGAGGTCGAGGAGGAATTATCACATGTTTCACGTGTGGCAAAGATAGACACAAGGTCGTTGACTGTCCAGACAGAAAGATGGACAAAGGAAAAACTCACATCGCTGAGGCGCATAAGTGTGATGTTGAGAGTGAAGGTGCAGACAGCGGAAGATCGCTTGGGATGCATAAAATCCTTTTGAAGCCTGAGAAGGAGGTGGAGAGCGCAGTGCAGAGGAGCAGACTATTCAGAACGGCTTGTATAGCCAAGGACAGGAAATGCAGAGTCATAATTGACAATGGGAGCACTGACAATCTCGTTTCGACCGAGATGGTGGAGAAATTGGAACTAGAGACAACTAAGCACCCGAGCCCGTATAAAGTCTCGTGGCTACAGAAAAGACACCGGGTAAGTGTCACTAAACAATGCTTAGTTAAGTTTAAAATTGGAAATTATCATGATGAGATTTTGTGTGATGTTATTCCCATGGACGTATGTCACATATTGTTGGGAAGACCATGGCAATATGATCGGAATGTTGTTCATGACGGGAGGATGAACACCTACACCTTGGAGAAGGATGGGAGAATCCATAAAGTGCTGCCGATAAAAGATAAGGAAGTAAAGCCAGAAGTTAGCAGCATGATACTTCTCATGAGTGGGAAGGAACTTCTCACGGAGTTGGAGAAGAATGAAGATCCATAGTTCTTTGTTGTCAGGAAGCCAAGAATTGTCCTGACAAGCATAAGAGTGGATGACTTGCCAAAATAAATTCAGGAACTACTTGGAGAGTTTTGATGACATCATCGTGGACGAACTACCTCATTCGTTGCCACCAGTATGGAGTGTGAGTCATCACATTGATCTCATACTCGGATCAAGTTTGTCGAATAAGGCAGCGTATAGGTTGACACCTTAGGAGAATGAGGAAGTCAAAAGGCAGGTACAGGATCTGCAGGATAAAGGACTCGTCGGAGAAAGTCTTAGTCCATGTGTCGTTCCAACGGTACTAAGTCCGAAGAAGGATGGAGGCTGGAGGATGTGTACAGACTCCAGGGCGATAAATAAGATCACCATCAGATACAAGTTTCCACTACCGAGAATGGATGACTTGATGGATTGCCTGAGTGGGGAAAATTACTTTTCCAAGATAGATCTCAAGAGCGGATATCATCAGATCCAGATGAGAGAAGGAGATGAGTGGAAGACAACATTCAAAACAAACGAAGGTTTGTACAAGTGGTTGGTCATGTCGTTTGGGTTGAAAAACGCACCCAACACTTTCATGAGGCTGATGAATGAACTCCTGCGAGAATTCATTGGTAAATTTGTGGTCGTATACCTGGACGACATATTGATTTTCAGCAAGACCAAGGCTGAACACATGAGGCATTTGGCCATCATAATGAGAAGGCTACAACAGGAGAAGCTGCTAATTAATTTGAAGAAATGTTCATTCATGCAGACAGAGCTCATTTATTTGGTTTTTGTAATATCGACAAATGAATTGAAGATGGATCCTGAGAAGGTGAACGTAATTAAGAATTGGCCATCGCCAAGGAATGTTTTTGAGGTAAGGAGCTTTCACGGTTTGGCAAGCTTCTACAGAAAATTCATTCGAAATTTCAGTGGGATCAGTGCAGCAATGATGGATACTGTGAAGAAGCGGCATAAAGTTTTTCAGTGGACTGCCGAGGCTGAGAGGAGCTTCAATCTATTGAAGAGAAAGATAATAGAGTGACCAGTGTTAGTGCTGCCTGATTTTCGGAAGACCTTCCAAGTGAAGTGTGACGCTAGTGGGTATGTTGTTGGAGGGGTCTTGAGTCAGGATGACAGACCTGTAGCATATTATAGCGAAAAGCTGGATGATGCGAAGCTGAAGTACTCCACGTATGATAAAGAGTTCTATGCCATCATTTAGGCATTAAAAAAGTGGAGGCATTATTTGATACCTAAGGAATTTGTCCTGTACAGCGACAACCATGCACTGCAGTTTGTGATCCAGCAAGAGAAGCTGAATCAGAAGCATGCAAAGTGGGTGGAATACATGCAGAATTTTACATTTGTGATAAAGCACATTTCGGGGACTGTGAACAAGGTGGTTGATGCCTTGAGCAGGAAATGTTTGCTGCTGCATGAATTCAAAGTCAAAACCTAAGGTTTTGAAAATTTAAAGGATATGTATGCAGGGGACGCAGAATTTTGTGAGGCATACGAGGTAGCCGAGAACCCAGTTCTTAGAGATAGGATTTTGTGGATTGACTACCTGATTTAGGATGGATTGCTATTCAGAGGCAATCAATTGTGCATTCTAGATTGCTCCATGAGAGAGAATTTGGTGAAGGAAAAAAAAAGTGGAGGTTTAGCAGGTCATTTTGGACACGATAAGACCTTCGCCAAGCTGAGAAAATCTTATTATTGGCCTGGCATGCATGCTGATGTAAAGCAGTTCGTTGACAAGTGCAGGATATGTCAACATGCAAAAGGACGAAAGAAAAACATAGGATTCTATCAGCCATTGCCCATACCCGAAAGGCCATGGGAAGCTATTAGCATGGACTTTGTTTTGGGATTACCGAGAAATCATCGTGGAGTGGATTCCATCTTTGTGGTGGTGGACGGGTTTTCAAAGATGGCACATTTCATTCCGTGTCATAAGACCAGCGATGCAACCCACATCGCGAACTTTTTTTTCAAAGAGATCGTGCAATTGCATGGATTGCCGAGAAGCATAGTCTCGGATCGGGATACCAAATTCATAGGTCATTTTTGGAGGACGCTATGGAAGAAGATGGGGACTGACTTAGCATTCAGTTCTGCTTACCATCCGCAGATAGATGGGCAGACCGAATTAGTCAACATAAGCTTGGGGGATCTGTTGAGAAGGCTGGTAATAGAGCATCACAGTAGTTGGGATCAGATCCTACCATAGGCAGAGTTTGCGTACAACGATTCTGTGAATCGGAGCATAGGTAAGAGCCCATTTCAAATTTTGCATGGGACATAGCCACGAGGAGTGTCTGAACTCAGGGAGTCAGAACAGGATGAAACTAGCAGCGCGAGAGCTGAGGAATTCGGTGAAGCAATGCAAGAACTTCACGCAGAAGTGAAGCAAAGACTGATGAAGGCGAACCAGGAGTATAAGCACCGAGCCAACCAGAGGAAAAGACAACTTCAGTTTGAAATTGGAGGCATAGTTTAGAACACCTGAGGAAGGAAAGGTTCCCAAGGGGGACGTATAACAAGCTCAAGATGAAAAAGATCGGGCCATGCAAAGTCCTGAGGAAATTTGGTGAGAATGCATATGAGCTTGAGTTGCCAGAGGGCATTGGGATATCTCCGATTTTCAATATTTTGGACTTATACCCATACAGGACTGATACAGTAGACACCAGAACCGGGGAACCAGTGGTCCATTGGATGAAGCAATTGCCAGTTGCACAGAGGCCATAGGTGGAGTGCATACTGGATAAAAGAGTTGGAAGGAAGACCAGGAGAAAGCAATATTTTGAGTACCTGGTGAAATGGAAGAATTACCCAGTGGAGGATGCCAGCTGGGAAACAGAAGTAGCAATAGAGAAGCATGGGAAAAATGTGCAGAAGCTCATGGACAGGAGCCCATGAAATCTTTTGAGCCGAGGAGTATGATGCAGGAGCATCTACGACGTCATGGAATGAGCAGCGCGGGGATAAACAGATACAGCTGGACAGTGCCAACGCATACCTTTTTTTTGAATAACTTGAAGATTGTTGCATCCTCATTTGAATAAAAGCATTCCTATGAAGCGCACTTGTATTGTAATGTAAATAAGAAGGCATTTAACAGTTTTAAATGCTGGTAGATAGGGTTAGATGTAGATTAGACAGTTTCACTTCCGGGAGGGAAAACGAATATCGGCACCCTCCTTGTATATTTGACATTTATTATTCATCCTTAGCATAGAGAAGCAAAAGGAGAGCAGACCAGAGAATTTGTGAAGAACACCCATGTACAAGTGTTGAATTAATAGGAAAGCTTTGATTCAATTCCATGGCTGTGTTTGAATTGTGTGTGTTGTTGATATTATGATGTTGCATACTTTCTTCTCTTTATGCTTATCTTCTCTACACTGCGTATGTGATTGCATATCAGGTTCGTAACCTGAGAGAATGAGAAATGAGTTTCAACTGTTTCTCTGTTTGGGCCAGGAGATTCCTGCATAGAGTGCAGTTGAATTCCTCCGCATAGAGTGCGTTGAGGAGGCTCTATAGTTAAACTCTTATTCTCGTCGACCAGAGTTGTGTTGGGTTATTCGAACTGTGCAAGTGAAGTGCAAGTCGGATTTAAGTCTCAGTAGAAAGTCTGAGAAGGGTAAGGCCGGGTGTGGTGTGGTTGTGAACGCACAGGACCCGAAAGACTTCATCACTATTGGAAGTGGTTAAAGGCTGAGCACAGGGAGCGTGTTCGAGAAATCCCTGAAGGAGTCAGAGTTACAGAAGCTCAAGAGGGATAGCACCTTCACTTCACGGTGGGAACAGACCCCAGTGAAGTTCATACAGGGCAAAGGTAGTAAAGCGGAGAACTCTTCAAGAGGAAGAGAATCGACGACTTGAACTTCTGGAAGAAAGAAATCTTCAAGTGCAAGTAGAACCCATTTGCCATCGTGAATCGGCATATCGGGGTTGGCGAGTACAAGAGTTGTATGCACGTCGAAATCGCGAGTCGCGATTTCCTGACTTAATCAGGGCCGTCGGTTGGAGCGCGGATAGGTGGCACGAGATCCTGCAGAGTCGGGACTCAGCACTTTGGTGCTTTCAAAGCTAAAGGGGAGCACGGATAAACAGTGAAGTCCCGAGTTACGACGGGTCCCACAGAGATGGTGTAGAGTACAACGCGTGCCATCGCACGTCGGCATTCGAGGGTTTGAAAGGTGAGTGACTAACGACCTTTCATATGTCGATTTCTCGATAGGGAAATCCCCGACAGAATAAAGCATTGACCGTTGACCTCAGGGTTCGGGGTGCGGAGTTTCAATTTGCACGAAAGGTGCGCACAAGGTTCGCGAATCCGCGAAACCCGATTTCCCAACTGGAGGGAGGGAGATCGCCGAGAAGCATACTGTGGGTAAAGGACTCCCGAGGGAGTAGGAAGAACTTTGACTCTTCGGTCCATGAGAAAGAGAAGGTCCTGGTGGAGAGACCGTCCGCTGAGGGGTAGGTTGCACCAACAGGAAAATACCACCGACTCTTGTGACTAGTCACTGTGTGCATTTAACCTGATTGCCAGAAAAATCATATCAATGACAACCACTTTATTTGGCTAGAAGATAGCGCTCATAATTTATCTTAATGACATCCATGAACCTTGATTTAAATTTATATTAACGACAACCCTCACCCTTGGGGCTAGAAGACAGTTGTCTCAGACCAAGTCTAGTCAATGGCAGTAATCTTTTTTAAAATGACATAAATTAATTAAGTGACAGGTTGAATGGAATTTTTTTTATTAAATATTAGTTATTGAATTGGCAGTAAATTAATGACAGCGAGTTTATGTTGGGAAGGCAATTTATATTCAAGACAACATAGATTTAGCCTTATTTCAATAGCAAATTGATCATGTCAGACCATGTCCTCTCATTTGTTAGTGATTAATGCTTGGTTAAATAGTAAGGGCGTTTTCATTGAAAAGTCAATTCTGGTTATGGTTAACCTTAATTTCACTCAGCAACTTATTGTGAATAGGAATATGGTTAAACCTAACTCCTTCCAAATTGGCCAGACGACATGTTGGATGTTAAAGTCATTAAGATCATTTTAATTGATATAGCGAATGTTGTTTATATCTTGGCAATTGCTAAAGTTAGAACCTATTAATGTTAGTGTATAGTCATAGTTAGTGTCTAAAATGGTGTTTAGGACTTGCTAAATTGGATGGCTTTTAAGGTCAATTTAGAATTGTAATTTGTTGTCTAGTTGAAATTTAGACTTACTATACTTGCTTTGCTTTTAAGGTTAAATTCAGATTTGAAATAGTTCACCAACTGTATATTAGACTTGCTAATTTAGATATGTAATTGATGTTAGTTGCATATATAAATATCGACTATTGCTAACTTAGACTCGCTCAATTGAGTCATAAATCATGTTAAGATCGGTTGGTAATTTTTGACTAATGGAATTTAGATGGGTTAATTGATCTGTATTGAAGGCCTACTTAAATCGTAAATATTGACCTTTTATCCTTGAGTAATGGTCGGTTGTAGATGAAGTCATAATTATCTTGCGCTTGACATTGAGGGTGTGGTTGTGCACTATAAATAATGTTGTACTTGGTTTTGTAAACATTTGATGTGCTTGGTTTTCTCATTGTAAGGGTTCTAGTTCCTTGTGTAAGTAGATTTTGGTGCATTAGGTTGTTAGGATAATTGTCCTTAGCTTAGTAGGCTTGGTCTTCTTGTGTTGGGTAGGATGTAGAGACCTCCTTTTTCCTCAGAACAGTTTCCAGCCTTGAGACCTTAAATAGTCAAAATCTATGGGAACCTAGGCTTCAACATTGCTTATTGGTCCTGGAAGTCCTAACCATTGTAGGGTAGGACAGGCGGGTAGTCATTCTTATTCTTCATCATTTGATTGCCGTACATTGCTTCCAAGTGCTTGATGTGCTTCTTAGTTCGTTATGTTGTTGTCATGTGAATTGCATGCGTCTTGTTCATCATCGTGATGCGACGTTGAGTATAATGTCTTTATTACCCTTCTACACACAAAAAAAAAAATTAATAATAAAATGCACTTGTTATGTGAGGCTTGTTGTCATAACGAAATAGGAGGTTTGTTATAGTTATGCACAAAGTTGAAACAAATCTGGTAAAGAAACTTCTTAAGAACTCGATAATGGACCTCAATGCGCAACCACAGGGTAAGAACAAGAAGGAATATTGACAGTAAGACTCAATGAAACCCTAATTCGTCGTTCTCTAAGAAGTATGAAATGGAAAAATACTCTGAGAACGGAACAAGGAGTTTGGATGCCATGACTTTCAGGAGTGTTGAGTTGGAAATAAACAAAAAAATTATAAAAATCTAAAATGGTTTCAACATAAAATTTAATCTCAAAGCATCTTAGGCATTAGATATAAAGGGAAAATGTATGTAAACTCAGAAATAAGAAAGCTACAGAATACAATGACCTTGAACATAATAAACCTCCAGAGACTCTACTCTACCTATTAAAGATACGATAACTGATTAGAAACTTACCAGGGAGACGAATTTTGTCATTTGGTTTGCTGAGTATTGTCCTACCGAACAATCATTTTTCCACTCCAAAGAAACTTTACATAGAGATGTTTTCGAAGAGCCCACGATGGTGAGGAATGACTCACCCAACCCTAAGAGGAGGATGCACTATCAATGTAAATGCCTAGGGTACAGGGTTGAACTGATCCATGTGTTAGGGCACACTTGGCACAACGAGACTTGAGGAAGGTCAGATGGGAGGGCCATCATAACCTATACACATAGGACCTTTCATTAAACACAGGGTAGGGATCTTAATTACCTCTGACGTTCACACCCCCACTCTTAAATACTAGAAAGGTGAGTTTAGTGACAGTCCTTTTGATGGTTTTTAGTTAAGTATAAATGATACAGCCTCATGCGCCAACATAAGAAATCATAGGTTGAAGAATACTTAGGACTATACATCCTATGTGTACTTATAGATCAGATAAATAACAATAGTTTTAAATCTGTGTTGAAGGAAGGTAAAAGAACTTTTAGAGGATTACTCTATTTAAGTTTTAATTATTCTAGTACAAAATTGTCATCATATGAGAGAGGGATTATATCTCTATAATCAAAAGGAACATTACTACCTCTTACCTACGAATTGATCAAATGAAATAGATTTTTTTTTTTTTTTTGGTGAAAATTGAGGTACATTACAAATGAGTCCTGCATAAATCCCTGTGGCTGCTCTATGTAGATATCGTAAGAGAGATCATCATGAAGAAATGAATTCTTCAAATACACATGATGGACTTCCCATCCCTTGGATTTCGCAATGGAAATTTCCAATCATATAGAATACAACTTCGCTACTGGAGTGAAGGTCTCATCATAGTCAATACCATGAACCTGTTGAAAGCCTTTCACAACAAGCCTGGATTTATATCTTGTAATTTGTACATACATTGTTCTCTTGGTCATGTAGACCCATATACATATGAAAATTTACCTCTCAGAAGGAATGGGAACTAGATCCCAAGTATGGTTCTCGAGGAGGGCGTTGTACTCCTCCTGCATGGCGGATTCCCAAAGTGGATTTTCAGTAGCCTCACCATAAGATTGTGGATATGAATACTGAACCAAGAAAACATTCCTATAGGGAAATGGTTCAGTGTCACTGAGTGAAAAAAGAGGCTCCTTGAAATCATATCGAGTCCTCCTAGTATCGGCTGTATAACCAATGAGATCCCCTATATTCTGAAGAGTAGTTTGTTCCCACTTGGGCCTCTAATCTGGCACTACAACTGCATATACATGCTCTGACTCTGGAACTAACTATACTGACTATGAATATGAACCATCTGAGTCCTTTGAATCATAACTCACTTTTGAAGAAGATTCTACATGTGCATGCTCCTCATCTCGGACAAGTGGAAGAATGAAGTTGTCTGCATGCAGCTGCTGATGTACATGCGAGAGACTTTCCTCGAATTGGACACTTTGATCAATGATGATATGGTCTGAGGAAATATCAATAAGTCTATATCCCTTCACACCGTTGGGGTATCCAACAAAAATACACTCAATTCTCTGTGGATCAAGTGCCTTCCTCTTTTCAGAGGGGTCTAGGCCCATGCACGTGAATCGAAAATGTAAAAGTGGGTTACTTCCGATTTGAGGCCTCTCAAAAACTCATAGGTGGTCTTATCCTTGACATATCTATGGGGAGATTTGTTTTGGATGTATGTTCTACAATTAAGTTCTTCATCCCATAGTTTCTGTGGTAGTGAATTTTCATGCAACATGAAAGATGCCATCTCCTTTAGAGATTTTTTTTTTTGCTCAACAACTTCGTTTTGCTATAGAGTATACGGAACTATGTGATGCAACTGAATCACTAACTCATGGAAAATATTATGGATCTCATGATTTACATAATCTCCCCCATTATCAATTCATAGAACTTTGATCTTCTTTCCAAACTATGTCTCAACCAGGGCTTTGAAATCTTTCAGGTGTTGAAAGAACTTGTATTTTTTCCTATGAAATTATATCCATGTAAAATGTAACATCCTTCTCTGGCGCACAGAGAAAACTTATTCTTTGAGGACACTTTCTCGCAAGTGATCCAGATTATTATGCTATTAAAAATTTTGATTTTGATTATGAGGCATTAAGGTTTGATGACATGTTGTTTTACTGTGTTGACATAGACAGGTGCTATTGACTCAGTTTTACTGAGTGTGTAGGATTACAGACCTAGAGGATCTTGAGGCATTGATGGAAACCCTTGAACTTCGGATCAAGTTAGGGAGTGTTCCATTGGGGTTTGATAGTTTTACTATGATATTAGTGCATCTAATTGGATGATATGATATGGATATGTTCTGACATGATTTGTTGATGATGCAGGCTAATGATAGCTTGTCGACCAGACTCACATACAGAATAAAGGGGTCACACACGACTACCAAAGAGGTTGAGGAATAGGTCTGGAAATCAGCCCTTCCATAGCCTACTAGCACTCCCGTTGTGGCTCGAACTATAGGTTAACGATTACATATTTCAAGAGGACCCACGATGCCATGAGGGAAGACTGCAAGAGTCGCTCACGATGATTCTAAGGGTCGAGAAATAAGGTGGGGGACTTATTCCTTAGAAGCCCTTAGTCTCCCTCAAGTTCACCTAGCGGAGTGTTGACTCCAGGGGTTATTGATGTCTACTAAGTCAATCAAGAGGTGAGTGGCACCCTTGGAGCACGTTGTATGTCCTAAAGAGCATATCCCACAAGGGAATAGATAAGGCGAGTGGCACCCTTGGAGCACCTAGTGCATCCTGAAGGGCACATCATGTTGTTGTTGATAAATAAATGAACCTAGATGGCCTTAGGACGAATAACGAGTTAAGTTTTTTAAAAACAACTTCCCTAATTAAATGTTGCCCAGTACAAAATTAAGTTCTAAGTCTAAATTACGTTAGAGGTAAAATTTTGTCTACCCTTGAAAAAAAAAAGTAATAAATAAATAAAATAAAATAAAATAATAATAAGTAAAATAAAAACAACTTAAATAATAATCATGATCTTTGTTAAATCTTGTAACATGAGAGAGTAAGAAATGAAATGTTTCAAAAAAATCATGTTGGATTAAAATTTCAAAAGGGAATTAATTGTTTTATTACCTTAATAAATTAAAGTATACTAGTTAAAGAATAAAAGGGAAAAAGGGTTAATTTTCACACCTGCCTCTTTGAGTTCTAAGTAAAAGGGGAAGGAGTGAAAATAAAAAAAATAGGAAACTAGGGAAAAGGGGTAACATAAAAAGGGAAAAAGGGGAACTTAAGGGAAAAAGCGGAAAGTCAAGTTAGTAAAGAATCTACCATTTAAAAGCTTTCTAATTTTAAACTGAATTAGCAATTTAATAATAGGGAAATCCTTTAAAACCTGTAAGGGAATTTGGGGACACCTAGGAGTGATTCTAGGAGTAAATATAGGTGGGTGAGGGAAATGAGGTAATTAAGTAATTAAATAAATTAATTAATGGAGGAATGTATGGGATGGGGGACACTTGTACAGAGAAGAAATTTTAGGAATTTATTTTTAAAAAATTAATTAAATGAGATCTTAGGAAAGAGAGGAAGTGGGACATTCTATATAATGAAGGAAGGAGAAGGAGGAAGGATCATCTTCTGTTTGCATAATGTTACGTTGCAGAAATATCTACTTGACTGATTTACTTGTGGGAGTTGGGATACCCATCTCGGAGAGGAGTGGTAGCTCGGCCTTGCGAGGCAAGATAGGAGCTAGATGAAACATATGGATAGTGTGTGTGGCCCCTTTGCGGCTCGAGGGTTTAAGGGGGAAGAAGAGTACCCCTAGCATTCGTTGGGAGGTACCAGTGAAGTCTCGACGATCGACGAGTGAGAGTTGCACAGAGCATGCGGATTTCATTTGGAGTGGGCGATCAGGCAACAATACACTCTCTTCATTTTTGTATGGTATAATGTATTAGGACTTAATCTTGGATCTTCTTATTTAACGGTGAAGTAAATTGGTGTTTTTAAAATTAATGACTGGAACTTTTGTTAGCCTAGCTCGATGGTTGTTGTCTCCCATGGCCCTCATTTTCCCACCTGTCTTGGTCACCTGGCTGTGATTGATTGTGTCCTTCATGATTGCTTAGCTTCCATCCCTAGCTCGTCAGTCCTTGCATGAGAAATCAGCCAGGAGCCTGATCTACGGTCATCGCCTTAGCGTTAAAATACCTATGGATCTCAATGCCCTTCTTTTCTGTGCGAGGATGGTGAGAGAAGGATTTTGTTTCCCACCGCCTACGCTGATGAATGCCCATGTTTGAGTGTTGTTCATTATGCTTTCTTGTGATGGGATTTTCTGCGTTGATTGGCTCGTGGCTGAGAGAATGGTTTTACTCTTCTTGTGACTGAATTTTTCTTCCTTAATTGATCTTCTTCTAAAAGGTTACCCTCTGAGTAATGTTTATATTTTATCCTCTAAGATTTCATTGAGATTTCCCAGCTCTTAATGGAGAATTCTTAGTGTTGTTCATTTGTATTAAGGTGTTGTTTTTAAATTATATATATATACATAGTCATGACTGTGTTTGGAATCATTTTTGGCGGTGAGAGATTGAATGACTGACTCTTTATTTCCCTTGCTTACGGGAGGCTGCGATCAACCCTCGGACTTTGTTTTTTCTATCTCTTTTCCTACTTCTTGACTATGAACTTGTTGTAATTCTTTATTGTTAAAAGAAACCTTTACACTTTTTATACATCAGTGGCCACAACGATTGATCCTTATGCTTGCAATCAGCGTTCCCCCCCTCAGACCTCACTTAATTTGACTATGATATCATCCCTTGATTTCAATTTTCGCCAGAAAATTGCTCGACATGCTTGTTGCACATCTTCCACTTCACCTGTATTGAGTCTCTGTTAGGTTCATCATCCTTTCTGGCTAAGTTAAATGGTATTGCAATAATTATTTTATTTTCCACCTCTTATTTTGTGTCATGATGTCTGTGGTTCCAAGACCGACCTGCGAATGGAAGGGCATAGCTTATGCCCAAGGACTATGGTGTTCTAGTCATGAATTCCTAACCTTTCCACCTGTGAATTTTTGCTGACTTACCCTCTCTACCCTAATTCCCTTGCAGTCACCCCAATGATTGGGCCGCTGCCTCTATTCCTTTCCCCCACCTTTAATGTGACTGGGACGTTGACCCGACATGCTACCTATTCTAGCAGAAAATTTTAAATGGAAAATTGTGAATGGCTTGGAGCGGATTTTGTGACGTTATCATTGTTTTTAACTTTCTGAATAGCACTTTCATTTACCATAGAGTGGAAGTTATTGTTATGGAAATGTTAGAATGGAAGAAGTAAATGGCAGTGTGATTTCCTTTGTTGTTTTCCGAAATTCCTGAGTAACAGTGGTGTGGTTATTTTTATATCAGTTTAATTCTTTAATGATGGATGTTGTTACTACAACTGTAATTAAAATAGCTAGCGTACCCACCTTTTGGTGATTATAACAATACTATAACAATTAAATTGATTAACAATATTAAATTGTTTAAAAGCTTTTCTTTAGTTGAATTTGTTTACAACTTCTTTTTGTATCAGTTCATTTCCCTTGAATGTCTTCCAGATAAGACTCTAATAGGGTTGAAGGAACTTTTGGAATGCCTTTAATTCAATTGTATAAAAATTAGTTACTATAATGACTATTGTGAACTTGCATGTGGAGTCTTAATGACAATTGTTAATTAGAAGACATCCGCTTATTCCTTAGTAGTGTTGTGAGGATGTATTTTTCAGAGAGATGGTCAGAAAGGATTAATCCTGACCTTATTTTCCTTTAAAAAATTTATCCCAGTTCAAGGTGTCTCTTCATAAAACAACACGTTACCTTTCTATTTTTATTTATTTTAATAAATAATGTGATCAAATTTAATATAAATAAAACACCTCTACTAGTTTATAATTGAGACATATGCCAAGACAAGAATAAATATAATAAATAAAAAGAAAGAATGTGGATGTTTAGAAAATGAACTAGATTTATATGTATATCTACCTTAAATTTTTTCATAGATCAAATTGTGCACGATATTAAGAATATCATCGAAAATAGAAAAATGAATGGAGAATTGTTGGAGTCATGGTTATGTAGCTCTTAATTCGTTTGCGCCTTGAATTGATTTGATAGTTGTATTGCATCATGAATAGATGAGAAGCATGGTTGATTATGTAATTATTCTCTTAGTTCTCTTAAAACAAAGTGGGTTACTCTTGCACCGTTAAGAGATGTTGAAGTATGAACGAGTTGTATGGTTATAATAGAATGTATGCACCATGAAATTACAGGGGGTGAAACTTATTATGTAATTGATTACCTTGCTCCATGAATTAACTGATATTTATTTTGCATCATGATATGTATGGACGGTCATGGGTGTAGTTACTTCATCCCCCACTAAAAATGTTAGCTACAATTGAATTTAATGAATGATTAATTCCACACCTTGAACTAAAGTAGATGTCTACCATTGCACCTTGAATTAAAATAAATTTGATTACCTTGTGCATGAACTTATGTAGTTTTATGATGGATTTATTAATCAAATTCTCTTGCACCGTGGAATTTATGTGATGTGTGATTGATTCATAGAACTTTATCGCACAACAATCGTCATTGATGTTTGTTGATTTAGCATATTTAGTTTTGGTCTTGATTGTGTTAGTGGGATGTAGACACCTCCTTGTTCCTTAGAACAATGACCATCCTTGAGACCTTAAATGGTAAAAATCAATGGGAAACTGGGCTTGAGCATTTCTTATGTGTCCTGGAGGTCCTAACCATTACAGGGTAGGACGGGCAGGTAGTAATTCTTATTTTTCGTCGGTTGATTGTCGTTCATTGCTTCGAGAGGCTTGATGTGATTTAGGTCATTATGTTGTTGTCACGTGAGTTTCACATGTCATGTTCATCGTCATTTTGTGATGTAGAGTATAATTTATTTATTACCATTCTACACACACACACAAAAAAAAATGCACTTGTTATGAGAGACTTGTTGTTGTAACTAAAAGGGAGGTATGTTACATAAAACATGAGAAATCATCAACAAAAATGAGAACAAACCTCGCTTTGTTGATCGATGGATGCATAAAATAACCCATAAGGTCACTATGGATCAGATCTAAAGGTGAAAAACCTCTCTGAGACTTTTCTTTGTCGAATTTCTCTTGAGGGTGTTTTCCGAGAACACATCCCTCACACACTTCCTTGTAGAAATTGATGCCTCGTAGACCATCAACCAATATTTGCTTGATAATTTGTTGCATGTATTTTAAATTAAAATGTCCAAACCTTCCATACCATATCCTACTACTTTCATCAGCATGAGTAAGAAGTAAAGCATAATCAAGTTAAATGAATTTAGAAAAAAGTATACAATCTAGACTAATGATTTACCTCACTGATAGAAACCCTGGAATTGGTTTGCATGTCGTAGATGTCCAAGGAAATTGGTGTGACTATGACTTTATTTATGGTTTCAAAATTCATCATTTGATACATGGAGAGAATTTTGACATAATGTTTGGGAACAAGCAACACATTCTCAAAGATTCCATTGGTGAGTTCAATCCTTCCTTTTTTTGGTGACTTCGTTAGAAGAGTTCTCCCCCATAAGAATAGGAAGACCTTTTCATGAATCCAAAGAATAATATACATATTTTGAGGAATCCATGTGATGTGATGATCCTGAATCTATGATCCAAGCATCGAGAGAGGAGTTGATGGCAATCAATGCATGGCTAGAATTTCATTTATTGGAATTCAGATCTTTTGGCTTCTTCTTCTTGGCACCCTCGGGGATGTAATCTCCAAGGTTTTTTTGTTGAAGTATTTTAGAAATTATATATATATATATATATATATATATATATATATATATATATATATATATATATATATTATGCATGCATTTTCCGAATGGAATCCTTTGTTATAGTATGTGCATTTCCCCCCTTTTCTTCCCTTTTCCCCTTTGGATCAAGAGGCATCGGTGAAGGGTTTTGTGTACCCTTCCTTATTCATATGTTCGTGGTATTTCCTTTTATATTTTTATTTAGATTTATGATATTTTTGGCTTTCATCTTGTACATTGAGTGCATGTACCCTTGCGCCTTTGATTGTGCCCATGTTGATCAACTTGGTTTTCTCTTGCGTTAGGGATTCAATGGATTCCTCAAGAGAAGGCATATTTTGGGTGGCTACAGAGGTGAATATGATAGAATGGAATGTGGATATGAATATAGAGAATTTAGGACCAATCTTGGAGAGAATTATGAGAACCATTTTTTTCTCCTCCTTCAATTTATCAACACCGCAAGCTTTGAGTTGCAATAGTAAATTCTTGAATTTTGTAAAGAAATCTTGGATATTGTCAAAGATTTTTGGATCCAATGTGAGAAGTTCCACCTCCAGCATGTGTCCCCTCATCTCATATTGTTTTCCAAAGAGCCCTTCCAAGGTGGTCTAGTCTTCATTGGGAGTCTTACAGGAATATATGTGAAAAAGGAGATCAGGAGAAATAGGACTGCAAATTGTTTTGAGTGCCTCATCCATGTGATTTAAATAATTGGATTTTTCTATGGTTGATGTCGGTTCTATATTTGTATTCAATGTTTACCTATACAACCCTCTGGTTCGGATAGGTATGTCTATTTTCTCCTTCCATGAAAAATAATTGTAAGGTGTAAGAATGAATTCTTTTTGGAAATCCATCTTTCTGTTGTCTCCAATCTTTTGTACCTGCAAACAATTTTGGTATAGATTTTTCTTAGTAGTCCATCGACTTTGATACCATGTAAATGTGTTGAACCTGCACATAATATATCTAGATAAACAATAACACACACAATTTGCAGAGAGAATTTGAGAAAGAAGAAGAAGGAGAGAAAGAATAGAAGAATTCTCATTAACTGTAATGAATAATGAATAATTTACAAATGATATACTTTGTCTAACTCAATGAGTGTGCATTGGAGGAGAACCAATGCACATAAATACATAAAAATACAAAATAAAAAAACTACCAAACATATTTTCTTGTCGTGATGTATTCCCTACATTCTCTGGTGTTGGATTATTAATGTGTAACATATCTAATAAAAATGCATCCATAGCACTATTTTGAGCACATTGCTTGGATGATTTATTCACATATTCCTTTCATAATCTCCTCATCTCACTAGATTTCCTTTGGTCACTAGTTTCCCCTCCCAAGGTTTCGTACCTTATTGAGATATGGGTCGCTGATGTCCTTGGTGTCTCATTCAAAGAAGGGTTTCCTCTTCCTCCTTCATTTTATAGCCTAGAGCCTTTGTGAGACATTTTTGGAGACTCTTGTCTCGAAATCTCACCTCGATACGTATCCTTTAAAAATCCATGAATGTGAAAGTTCATAAGTTATAGAAACATAAAATGGAAATATAATTTATAAAACAACTTGAAGGAATTTAAGGATTTATAACAACTTCAAAGAATCAAACACATATATTGAAAAACTAACAACTTTATTTTTACTATGCTACTATATATAATGAACATAAAAAAAAAAAAAAAATGTAACATGTAGAAGATAATCTATATTTATGTGTAAGTTGTATCAGGTAATTTATAAGATAATCTATGTGTAACATGTTAAAATTTAAGGAAAAAAAATATAGATAGATAAAACATAAATATTTATTTTAATTTATAAACATCATCTACTTGTATGTTACAATCAACAAGACATTAAAACTTCTGATCCATAATTTGGTAGCATAAAATCAATAACTGACAAAACATTTACTTAGCTGAAACAACAAACAATATTACATGATATGTTTTTGTTATACTCTTAGATATGTTCTCAGAAAAATATTTAAGGGATGATTGATCAAACGCTCAGGGGAGATCTCATCATTACCCTTAGAAAACATTTCCAAGAAGAAATTTTAGGGTAAAATATCAAAAGACTAACCAACATTCCAATCATGAAGTAAAAGGGATGAAACATGACATCATTGCCTAGTTTAGTGGATAAAAGAGAGGCCACTAGCATCCTTAATAAATGTTTTCCAAAAAATATAGAATTGCTACAATAATAGACATAAGTATTAACAGTTCTAGGGATTCCCTTTCAAACCCTGTTCAAGATACTAAGAGTTGCAAGGTAAGGAAACATACATAGGTTGCACCAACAATAAAAGAGGACAGCGACATCATACACAGGGTGGCATCAACAAGGAGATAAGGAGGGTGGAACTAACAAGGAGAAGAGGAGGACGACACTAGAAAGGAGAATCAGAAACCCCAAAAAACAACCAAGAATATACATGCGATAGGATGGAAAAGACCCTTAGGGATTATTGGAAACAATAGATTGGAGAGGTACTCCCACAGTAGATTAATACACCAAGAAGAATTGTCCTAGAGGGGCCACAACCACTCAACAATCTGAATAAGAAGGAGCCACATAAAATCTCATATCATAACTCGGCCTAGAAGAGGGAGTGTGTGTAAAGAGTGAGGATAGGTCTCTTTTATAGTTTTGGTAGGTAGGTTATGGCTAGAATATTAATCCTGACTTTAGGTTTAGGTTTGAACCCTAATAATTAAATAATTTAAACAAATAATATTTTATAACATAAAATATTAATTGTTAAATCATAAAAGTCAACAAGAAAAAAACAAGTCATGAATAGGGGATCCAGAGTCATGGCAGCTAGATTTCCTTAGGAAGAATCAAAGAACCAAACCAAAAAATGACACAACAATTAAGGAGGACGTAACTCAAGAACGATATGTTTCATGTCAAAGTCAACAAGATAAGTTCTTGTTTAATGGAAGAATGTCCACATGGGTCTCATGATATAACTTATAATCTTTTATCATCCCAACATACGGGGAAGATCAATGATGTCATCATGCCCTTCTTCGTAACTTCTCCTAGGTCTCGTGGACCATTCCAGGAGAAAAGAGGGTCACACATTATCTCAGCTTTGTACTTAGCCAAGAAATAAAATAAAAGAAGAAGTCATAAATATCCAATGGGTTACCTGCTCTTTTATATGGCCCTAAATAGAAATCAGTTTTACATAGATTCTTCAAGGAGAAATGGGACTAAGTGGATTGGAATCAAATTTCATTTTCCACTAATTTTCAATTAAATTAATTTAAAATCAACAGTTTAGATTTACCTTCAACCTAAAGCATCAGCAACCAAAAACAACCAATGACCCTTTTTTTAATCGTAATGACTCTTAGTTTTATAAGTAATAAGGTCGATTAGGATCATAAGCTTATCCATATTAACCAATAAGGTGTTACTTACTCTATTACACTTACTTAACAAGACTAAATTAGTAGTAATGATTAGCATTATTGACTTATATGAGTACACATAACAAGTCAATAGTGGTATAAATACTAATTGGGAATCACACACATGTTAAGTACATGTATTGTTTATATTTGTACTCTTAGTACATTGTACATTCACTTATATTAATGAATAGAGTGAATCATTGGGATTACTATTCAATAGCTAACCTGTTGCAAGATGTGTAAACTAACCTGCAATTTGGCCCTATCCATGTACAGGGGCATGGTCGAATTTGGCCATGTCTATGTACAGGGATAGTGTCAAATTCGTCCATGTCTATGTATAGGGACAAGACCAAATTATTCCTTGTTCTTGTATAGGGACATGCCCGAATTTGGGCATGTCTCTATACATGGATAGGGTCTAATTCAGGCATGTTCCTCTACATGGACATGGGCGAATTATAGGCTGAAATGTTTTGAAACATCATGATTTTTATATTGAAAAAAGATTTTAAACATTATGAGTTTATGTTGTAAGATTATTTTCAATAATAAATAAAAGATAATGACAAATAAATAACTCCACTCATTTTCATATTAAAAAATAAAACTAATATTAAAAAATAAAACTATAGCTAAATAAATAATGTAAAAACTTATTAAACAAGATGAATTTAGAATTGATTTTTTTTAACCATCATAATAAGTTTTATATTGTAAAATTATTTGAATATTAAATGAAACAGAATGACAAGTAAATAAATTCACTCTTTTTTACACTAAATTAAAGAGAATTACACCTAAATAATGTGAAAACTTAATATATATAACATAAGTTTTATTTTTTAAAATGATCTAAATAATAAATAATTCTTACGGGCATGTCCTTGTACATGGATAGGGTCAATTCGGCCTTGTCCTTGTAGAAGGACATGCCCGAATTTGGCCCTATCGATGTACAGAGACATGCCCGAATTCGAGCATGTCTCTGTACATGGACAAGGCCAAATTAACTAAATAACTCTACTCATTTTCATATTCAAAAATAAAACTATACCTAAATAAATAATGTGAAAACTTATTAAAAATCATGAGCTTCATATTTGTTTTTGTTTAACCATCATAATAAGTTATATATTGTAAAATGATTTGAATATTAAATGAAAAAGAATGACAGGTAAATAACTTCACTCTTTTTTACACTAAATTAAAGAGAATGACACCTAAATAATGTGAAAATGTAATACATAACATGAGTTTTATATTTTAAAATGATCTAAATAATAACTAGTTCTTACATGCTTGTTCATGTACATCGACAAGGCCAAATTAACTAAATAACTTCGTTCATTTTCATATTAAAAAATAAACCTATAGTTAAATAAATAATGTGAAAACTTATTAAGCATCATTAGTTTCATATTGATTATTTTTTAACAATTATATTAAGATTTATATTGTAAAATTATTTGAATATTAAATGAAAAAGAATGTCAAGTAATAACTTCACTCATCTTTACACTAAATTAAAGAGAATGACGCCTAAATAATGTGAAAAATTAATATATAACAAGAGTTTTATATTCTAAAATTATCTAATCAATAAATAGTTCTTATGTGCATATCCTTATACAGGGACACAACCAAATTAACTAAATAACTCTGCTCATTTTCATATTAAAATCGAAAAAATATAACTATATAAATAATGTGAAAACTTATTAAACATCATGAGTTTCATATTATTATTTTTTTAACCATCATTATAAGTTTTATATTGTAAAATGATTTGAATATTAAATGAAAAAGAATGACAAGTAAATAACTTCACTCTTTTTTACAC